>JAGFMF010011463.1:2488554-2549068 GCA_019455555.1 Galemys pyrenaicus
AATCTAGAAAAAGAGCAACAAAAGGATCCAAAAACCAGTAGAAGAAAAGAAATCATAAAAATTAAAGCAGAAATAAATGAATTAGAAAACAATCCAAAAGATTAATGAAACCAAAAGCTTGTTCTTTGAAACAGTAAACAAAACAGACAAACCTCTAGCCAGGCTAACAAAGGAAAAACAGGAGAAAACACAAACAGGATCACAAATGAAAGAGGAGAAATCACAACAGACTCAAAAGAGATTAAAAGAATAGTCAGACAATACTATGAGCAGCTATATGCTAACAAGCTTAACAATCTAGACGAGATGGACAAATTTTTAGAAAGATATAACCATCCAAGGCTAAACAAAGAAGAAATAGAACACTTAAACAGACCATTATCAAGTAGAGAAAATGAAGAAGTAATCAAAGCACTCCCCAAAAACAAAAGTCCAGGACCAGACGGCTTCACAAATGAATTCTACCAAACATTCAGAAGTGATCTAGTACCTATCTTATACAAACTCTTTCAAGAAATTGAGAAAGAAGGAATACGACCTAATACATTCTATGAAACCAATATTACACTAATACCAAAACCAAACAAGGATAACACAAAAAAAGAGAACTACAGACCAATCTCCCTAATGAACACAGATGCAAAAATCCTCAACTAAATTCTAGTCAACAGAATATAACAATGCATAAAAAGGATAATTCACTACCATCAAGTGGGATTTATTCCAGAAGCTCATGGATGGTTCAATATTCGAAAATCAATCAACGTAATCCACAATATCAACAAAAAGGAGAACAAAAACCATATGATCATATCAATCAATGCATTGAAGAAAAGGCATTTGACAAAGTCCAGCATCCATATAAGATAAAGGCTCTCAAATCCCTTGGAATAGAAGGACCATACCTCAACACGGTAAAGGTATATATGACAAACCCAGTGCAAATACAATCCTCATGGTGAAAAACTGAGAGCATTCCCCTTAAGATCAGTAACAAGACAAGGATGCCCACTCTCTCCACTGGAAGACTTAGCCAGAGCAATAAGACAAGAAAAGGGCATACATGGAATCCAAGTAGGGAAAGAAGAAGTAAAACTATCATTATTTGCAGATGATATGATAATATACTTGGAAAACCCTAAAGGCTCTACAGAAAATCTAACTGAAACAATCAACCAGTTTAGCAAGGTAGCAGGATACAAAATAAATGCACAAAAGTCAATAACCTTCCTATATACAAACAACCAGTCTGAAGAGGAAGAAATCAAGAAAATATACCCTTTACATTGAAACCACAAAAATCAAATACCTGGGAATCAATCTAACAGAAGAAACAAAAGACTTACACAGAGAAAATTACAAATCACTGTTAAAAGAAATAGAAGAGGACACAAAGAAATGGAAAGATATCCCTTGTTCACAGATAGGAAGACTCAACATTATCAATATGGCCAGCCTACCAAAAGAAATTTACAGATTCAATGCAATACCAATAAAAATATCAATGAAATTCTATAAGGAATTAGACCAAATATTGATGAAATTCATTTGGAGACACAAAAAACCCCGATTAGTAAAAGCTCTACTGAAAAAAAAGGAGAATATAGGTATCACGCTCCCAGACTTGAAACTCTACTACAAAGCAACAGTTATTAAAACAGCATGGTACTGGAACAAGGACAGACACAGACCAATGGAATCGTACAGAAAGCACAGAGGTAAAACCATACAAGTATCGGACAACTGATCTTTGACAAAGGAGCAAAGAATTTGCAATGGAACAAAGACAGCTTATTCAATAAATGGTGCTGGCAAAAACTGGTTCACCATATGTAAAAAAATGAAACTGGACCACTACCTCACACCGCGTATGAAAATCAACTCAAAATGGATAAAAGACCTAAATGTAAGACCCGAAACTATAAAACATATAGAGTAAAACATTGGTAAAACACTGCAAGACTTACACCTCAATAGCACTTTCGAGGTGGCAGTCCCCAAAGCAATAAAAAATGAGAGAGAAGATAAACAGATGGGACTACATCAAGATAAAAAGCTTCTGTACAGCAAAGGAAACATTAAACAGAACAAAAAGGAACCCCACTGAATGGGAAAAAATCTTTGCACCCCATACAACTGACAAGGGACTGATCACAAAGATACACAAAGAACTCACAAGACTCAAGAAAAACAAAGTAAAAAACACACTCAAAAAATGGACAGAAGAACTTAAAAGACACTTCTCCAAAGAGGACATACACATGGCCAACAGGCACATGAGAAAACGCTCAACATCCCTCACAATCAGGGAAATGCAAATTAAGACCACAATGAGGTACCACTTTACACCAGTAAGAATGGCACATATCAAAAAAACTAACAACAAATGCTGGTGAGGATGGGGAGCAAAAGGAACCCTAGTACACTGCTGGTGGGATTGCAAGCTAATCCAACCATTATGAGAGGCGTATGGAGGTTCCTCAGTCTACTAGAGATGGAATTACCTTATGATCCGGCAATCCCACTCCTAGGGGGACACAAAGGACACAAAAACACCAATCCGAAAGAGCACCTGTACTCCTATGTTTATTGTAGCACTATTTATAACTGGTAATCCCTGGAAACAACCCAAATGCCCAAAAGTAAATGACCAGATCAAGAAGATGTGGTACACATACACAATGGAATACTATTCAGCAATCAAAAATGATAAACTAGAGCCATTTATAGAAACATGGATGGAGATAGAGGGAGTTATACTCAGTGAAACAAGTCAGAAGGCAAGAGAAAAATATTGGATGGCTTCACTTTTGGGAGGAATGTGAAAGAGCAACAAATGCAAAAAAAAAAAAAGAGTAAGCTCAAAGAAATGGGCAATTACAACCGAAAACAAAGAAACAACAACAAAAAACTGAACAAGACCAAAAAGTCAAAGACAAACTAAAGGGACTATGGGGGGGATGGAGGGCAGAGAGGGCAAAGATGAGCATGAGGGTAGAAGGAGCACAAGGGGCTGAGGTGATGGCTCATGGGTGAAAGGCTGGTGGGAACTCCCTGGGGAATACAAATGATGTAAAATAGTTAAATTTTTAAAGTCTATATATATATATATATATATATATATATATGAAAAAAGAATTTCCACCACCAAATTACCTGTGCACTATCACCATAGTCCCTTGTGCTCTTCCCATCCCTGCGTTGATCCCAATCCTTCCCTCTTCCCTGCAGAATGGCTGTTTTGTAGTTGTCTATTTTTGCTTTGCTTGTTTTATTTTGGTTGTTGCTATTTTATTTCCCCTTGATCCCCTATAGTCCTCCTATAAGTGAGACATTCCAGTATTTTTTCTTTTTCCTTCTGACTAATTTCATGGAGGATGATCCCTTCAAGCTCCATCCATGTTTCTGCAAATGGCTCTAGTTTATCTTTTTGGGTTGCTGAATAATATTCCATTGTGTATATATACCACATCTTCTTGATCCAGTCATCTATTTTGGGGCATTTGGGTTGGTTACCTATTATAAATAGTGCTGCAATAAACATAGGGGTATATGTATTCTTTTGAATGATTTTGTGTCCTTTGGGTAAATCCCTAGGAGTAGGATTGCTGGGTTATATGGTCTCCATTTTCAGTAGACTGAGGAAGNGACTGAGGAACCCCCCCCCCCCCCACAGCTTTCCATAGTGTTTGGACCATTATACATTCCCAACAGAAGTGCAGGAGAGTTCCTTTTTCACCACATCCTCACCAATATTTGTAGTTGCTAGTTTTTTTAATATGTGCCATTCTTACTGGTGTCAGGTGGCATCTCATGGTGGTTTTAATTTGCATTTCCCTGATTATGAGATGTTGAACATATTTTCATATGCCTGTTGGCCATTTGCATTTCCTCTTTGGGGAAGTATCTTTTAAGTTCTTCTGCCCATTTTTTTGGCTGAGTCATTAACTTTGTTTTCCTTGAGTTGTGGGAAGTTCTATGTATAACTTTAGATCAGTCCCTTATCAGTTGCATGGAGTACAAATTTTTTTCCCAATCAGTGGAATGTCTCTTTTTTGGGGGTAATGTCTTTATTGCTGTACAGAAGCTCTTTAATTTGATATAGTCCCAGATATTTATCTTTTCCTTCACTTTCTTTGCTTTAGGGGATTTGTCTTTAAAGATGTTGCTGAGATGTATGTCATGTAGTGTTTTGCCTACGTTTTCTCCTTTTAAAAAATTTATTTATTATATTTTTTAAACTTTATTTACTTATATATACAAGAGTTGAGGTGCAGATCAGAGATGCGGGAGTGAGAGAAGTCACCAGAGACATAGTAGGTAACAGAATAAGCAGAATGACTGAAATACACTGCAGAGGGGAGCAGCAAGCAAGGCGGGAGAGGTCTGCTGCACCATGTGGGTACCCTCCCTGGCTGGGGATGCAATTAGTGCTGCAGTGGCTGGGAATGCTTTATAGTGTGGTGCTTAACCCCTTGAGCCACTAGCGAGGCCTCTACATTTTCTTCTACACAGTTTATGGTTTCAGGTCTTATGTCTAATCTTTGATCTATTTTGAGTTGTTTTTTGTGCATGGCGAGAGTGAGTAATATAGCTTCATTCTTTTGCATGTAGCAGTCGAGTTTTCCCAGTACCATTTACTGAACAAATTGTCTTTGTTCCATTTCATATTTTTTGCTCCTTTGTCAAAGATTAGTAGTTACATAAATCTGTGGGTTTATTTCTGGGTTTTCTATTCTCTTCCACTGGTCTCTGTGTCTGTTTTTTATTTTTTTTTTCCAGTACCATGCAGTTTTCATTAGTATGGCTTTATAGTATAGTTTGACATCCAGTGTTGTGGTACCTCCAATCCCTTTCTTTTTAGTTGGGAGAGCTTTGGCTATTTGAGGTTTAAAACAGTTTTAAGTTTCTATACCCCATTGAAAATACATATATAAAAACATATGTACACATACAAATGCATCTAAACAATCATCATGAAACAAGCTTAACCATAATAAACGTAATTTTTGTTCATTAAACTCTTATACCTAAAGTATGTGTTTGTTTATACACACATTTATTTATGTGTTCTATTCAAAACTTTTTCTTTGATTTCTATTTTTTTTTTTAAAGATTTATTTATTTATGCATACAAGCACTGGGGTACAGGCCAGAGGTGTAGGGGGGCAAGAGGATCACCACAGAGAGCAGGGAGCAGAACAGGCAGATCAACGGAAGCACACTGCTGAGGGGAGCCCCGGGCACAGCAGGAGAGGTCTGCTGCGCTATGTGGGTCCCCCCCCTGGCCGGCAGCAGGGATCGAACTCGTGCTGCAGTGGCTGCGGTCTGCTTCATAGTGCGTTGCTTAACCCACTGCGCCACCAGGGAGGCCCGATTTCTATTTTTAAAATGTACTAGAAAGGAAAATGAGCTGCTTAAATATTCAAACAATTTCCAAATCTAGAAAACAATAAATGTTGCCCAAAAAGGATAAATTTGTTGAAGACTCTAGGAATTCCCTATACAACTTGGAACTTTAAAAAAAAAAGGCTTATGAACATTTCATTGTTATCATAATTACCTCTTCATCTATTTCCTTTGAGGAAATTAACAACAACCTTTGTAAATACTATTATGTTTTCTCTAAACTTTATAGAAACCCGATAGGTAGATGTGGAAATTAGGTAGATATGGAAAAATTCCTATGGAATTTCTGTTTTATTTTTAACCTGTGATTTTGAGGCGCAAACTGACCTGAAGAAGTAACAACTTCTCTCATATTCTCTTCCTTTTGGATTTTGGCAGTCAAAATCTTAAGTCAGTTATCTCTAATAAGGTGGTTCAGGAATGAGAACAACATAAGAGCTGAGTAAAAACAGTCTGTAGAATTGGTTCAATACCTACCCATTTTCTCCTTTTATATTCCATCCTTTGCTCTTCCACACAAAAGTATTTATAAAAGGATGAATATCGTCCATAGAATTTTCCTGTTAATTTTTATTGTCTATATTTATGAGCTTCTCATTCAAGACAAATATTAAGTGTATGTCTTCCATACTACCAAAATCCGATGTTTAAATCAAATGGTAGGACTCAGTTGTCCCTCCATTGACCCACGCACAGAAATCAAGTACCTCAAAAATTAGAAGGTACTAACTAAAATACCTTGGTTGATTAGCTGTATTAAATGATACGTAATACAAAAAAACTTGTGTACAGTAAATTTACTTTGCTCTTATTAAATGAAGTCCTGATAAAAATCAATTATTACTTCTGTAAGTCTTTGAATACTTAACCTTCACTGCTTTGGTTGTTCAAGTACAATCACTTAAGATATTTAACTAAGCAAATTAACTATTTTAATATAATACTAAGTCAATACAATTTCTCACAGATTTGTCCTTCATTTGGCTGACTATCAATAATCATTTAAAGGGTTATTTTGCATAGAGCTGGGGTATAGGCCAGAGATGCGGGTGGTGAAAAGATTTACCAGACAGGATGGGAGCAGAACAGGCAGATTTACTGAAATACACTGCTAAGGGGAGCAGAGGGCAAGACAGGAGAGGTCTGCTGTGCCAGATATATGTTAGCTCCCTGACCAGGGATTGAACTCAGGTCCTAACAGTGACAGCACTGAGACTTAACTCCTGAAGCCACCAGGGAGGCCCTGAAGTTTATTTTTCATTCAAAGACCAATATTTTAAAAAATCACTTTTATGAAATTTTAAGTACTGCTATTTTCAGAATTAAAAGCATAGTGTAACTGTTAATCTTAGACTAACTTTACTAGTACATCTTGAAAAATTAGCAAAATAGAGTTAATATTAAACATTAATATTAATTTAGTAGATCTGAACACAGCAGTAGCTTACTTAGTTTGCAACTAATATTTTTTTTAACAGTCTTTTTTCTCAATAATCTAGTCCTAAGGCCATCACTATATATTCCTGGGAACTAGTACTATCTGTTATTGATGCAGTCCTTTAGCCCAGTTAACCACCAAAGATAATGGAGCTTTCATAGTACCTAAATCACTGTCACCTATAGCCCTGAAATTCTAAAATCATAACTGTCTTTGTTTTTCTTTCCCCTTTCTTCAGAGAATGGCGTGTTTATAGTTCTCCTTTTAAATAAAAAAAAAAAATTTTCCTACCAGAAGCAGAAGTAGCATCTTCATTGTCATGCTTTTCATGCCATTCCATAGTCCTGTAATAGCTGAGCATAACTTCCCACAGCGCTTTGCACAAGTCAGCAAGGCAAGGAATATAGCTGTCTGGTGTAACATGCTGAAGAAAAGAAGAGCCAAATTTCAAATTACCATATTTATTTCAACACTTAATGTTAATCAAAATAAAATGTTATTAATCAAATTTTTTCAAGAATTAGAGATAACTGAGGAAATTTCTTCCAATGACATATCTAAAAAAACATTTAATAGCAAGAAAATTTTATCCAAGTAATTTCCATTTCAACATGGATTTTAGTATTCATTAGGATAAGCTACTACAAATCACATTGTAGGCACAGAATCAAAACGTGTACAAAAAATTTATTGAGTTGGCAAGAATTCTCATAAACAGTAGTACAAACTTTCCCAAATGTATTTTTTCAAAGACAGGTTTCTTTGCATGCAAACAGTGCTGTATATTCTTTGAACCTAAGTCACAACTTGCAGAAAGAAGATCATATTTACAACTCAATCATTTCTTCTGTGTAAAATATGTAAACACGTTCAGCAATCTCTAAATTCCTTCAGTCACATGGATAAAAATATTCCATAGCTGACAATAACACAATGTTTTACATAACATGGTTAGGAAATAACACATGGTCTTAAATCTAAATCTTCTCCCTAAATGGAAATGTATTGATTTTTCCCTTCTAGTCTCTGTTTAAAAAAAAAAATAAAAATCTGTGGCCTTATTTCCACAAATAGAGTGAATTTCCATTCTATTTTGCCGACTTCTATCTATCATAATGCCACCTTTGCTCCATCAAGTGAGATGACCTGGAATTTCTTCAGTTCATACTCAATTCATCACAACTGATCATGCTGATAAAACAGTGCCAAACTAAGACTCTGGTATAACTCTTTTCACAGTAATTAGTAGAAATAAGCTGCATATAGCACATATAGCATGATATATGTGATGTAATGCTATCCAAGTTAGCACTGTGTAAGTATGAGTGAATGCACTCTGCAATGGAAGGGTGTCTTGTCCTGTCCTGTGTTAGTACCCACCTTGTGCACTGAGCTGCCAGCGTAGGCTCCAACCACCCACCCATGACTCTGAATTGGAATAAGTAGTTAAAAAATGAATGAATAAATGAATGAATGAATGCAAATTGATTATATTTTGGATCTTTATATAAAATTCTATGATGATTTGGGAACCAAAAATATGCCTTAAGAAGTTAAATCTTGTTTATGTCAATTATTCTATGGCAGAATTGGTTTCTTTTATATCATTTCACCAAAAGTCACAGTTCCCATGAATTTATCTATGACTTTATCTGAGAATGTAGTGTGTACCAAACTGATTCTAGCTAACTATAAACAGAAGAATTGAAATGGCTATCCATTTTTGATCAATGTTCAGTATTTTTGCATACTTATGCTAAAATTTGGAGTAATTTTTTATGTTTACTTTTATAGTAAACTAGTCTTGATTTTTTCCTCTCGATTTACTTTACCACATCATTACATCTAACATATACCATGCCACACTCATAATAGAAAAGAATACAGATGCACAAAGTAAGGAAAAAGCTACATAAAAGCAGAGTACACCAAAAGTTCTGGGCTGCAACTCAGCAATTATTTGCCAGAATAAATACTCCTCACAAGTCAATTTTTCTAACTTTCATAAACTTCATTTTGCATAAATATATATTTATATTATGCAAATAAATTTAATGTAATTATATCCTAAAGGTCTTGCTGGTAGATAAAGAAAGGCAGTGTTAGTCTTATTTTTTCCCAAAGAAAAATGATGACTGTACAAATAATTGTTTTATAGTCCACCAATTAATTTTTATTATACTTGTCACAGTTTAACAAACCAGAAAATTGAACTTTGGAACCACTACCTTCTATTCTCCACCCAACGACTCTCTAGCTACACCATTTTCCTTTTTTCAAAGAAAGGGAGGTTTTTTAATTAGTACATTGAGAATTTGCTGAATTTAATGGCTTGGGATGAGATATTCACACAGAAATGTATACACAATTTTTTTCAAAAAAAAGTAGAAATTATGTAGTGAATTCACAGCAAGCTTTTTTCACTAGACTAATACAAGTGTAAATAATTTACAAATTTAACTAAACCACTGCACATGCCTAAAAGTATCCCAGAAGAATGCAAATTACTATTATCCCCCAATGTGCTTATATGTACAAACATAAGATCATGATATACTGAGTACAAGACAAGATGATTTTTGCCTAAGTTTATATTCGATAATAGAAACAAATGCTGAGATTCACTGTGTTAAATATAGATATATTTATATAGTAAGTAGGGATAGGTTAAAATGTGGGATAGGTTACAAATGTTTCAAGTCCAAACATGGTAATCTCTATACTTGAAGATTATCTTGATAAGTTAAGTTTCACCTCACTTCAAATTGGACTCTAGAAACTACTTCCCACCATAATATGTAACCAATTCATCAACTCTCACAACAACAAATAGTTCTCATGCTTTAAACACCTTATAAATAAAATCATTAGTGACAATGTTCCCTTGATAACTTATAAAAATCACCTCTAAATTTCAAACAGAATTTTATTACACAGCCATGGCTGAAACCTGTCGTTGGTTGGTTAACCAAAGAGATTTAAGGCAGCCAACAAATGAGCAAATAATAGCATATGTAATCAATATAAAAGGAAGCCCAAGAAGAAAAACTAAGTTTGTGAATTAAAAGCTTATGAAAATTTCACTCTGAAATCAGTTCTTCACATCTGCTGAACAAAACAGAAAAAAGTCTAACAAGGATTGGAAACCTTGGCCCACAAGTGTTCCACAAGCACTAGTCTCATGCCCTTAAACAGCAAATGACTCTGCAGTTTAACCTTTCATATAATAGCATTAGCAATCCCTGCATCTGTCTCTTACTACAAAGCAATTCAAATATCAATTAAGGGGGATATTTATTTAGTATAAGATCAAGATCATGAACAAAGAGGATCATCACATTGTAATTCCAATTCTAATCCTTTTACCTACAGATAATAGCAATGAAAGTCATGAATTAAGCAATTTAGAAAGCTTTCAGTGTGAAATTAGATTTTTTTAAAGTTAAGAATATATGGGAAATAGAAATTTACCAAATACTTCTGTGTTTTACTCTACAGATATTTTCCACCGCCATATTTTAACTGAAAGCTTATAGCATCAATGTATTCAATGAAGGTTATGATGTAAAAGGAAGTGATATACTTCTTCAGAAATAAGTCAAAAAATACACAGAAGAGAAGGAATATTTCAGCAAACTTTTTTTTTTAATTCACAGTCTCTATACATATAAATATATGTCTATATCTTTTATGGTGGCCATTAAAGCTAACAGATATTTAGGAGACAGGATTTGGAGAAGATACACAAATCAAGCTTTTACAATGCAAAAACTCAGCACACTATTTGTATCATGCGTCAAACATCAAAATAGGCTCCTTAACCAAATTTTTTTTATTTACAAATTAAAACTGCAATGAGATACCACCTCACACCTGTGAGAATGGCCCATATTAAAAAAACCACAAACAAGTGCTGATGAGGGTGTGGGAAAAAAGGGAACCTGCTTACACTGTTGGTGGCAATGTAGACTGGCCCAGCCACTATATTGTGGAGGTGACTCAAGGCTAAAATTGCACTTACCTTATCACCCAGAAATTTCACTCTTAGATATCTATGCAAAGAAAACAAAAATACTAATTTGAAAGGAAACTTGTACTCCTATGTTTATAGCAGCACTATGTTCAACAGCCAAGATATGGAAACAACCTACATGCCCCATGTAACAAATGAGTGGATCAAGAAGATGTGGTACAAATACAGTCAAATATTACTCAGCTATCAAATCTTAATTAATACTTTAATAAAATATACAAATCTCATTTTCCATCTCGTTCTTACCGGTTCAGAATAACACTGCACTTTCCATATCTACTATTAAACATCTCAACCAACCCACCTAGTCAAAATAAAAATGATTAAGTTAGCCTCTTAGGCATCCAAATGGGTAAGGGGAGGGAGAACGAGAGGAGTGAAAAGTGGCAGGGAATCACAAATGACTGTGGTGGAGAATTATGGGTGCTTTGGTGGTACGAGAGCTATGATGACCACACCTGAGGGGAGAAATCCTACACTGTCAAAATATTAACAAGCATATAAAATAATGGAACTTCATTAAAACAAATGCACAATTAAAAAAAGAGCCTCTTAAAACAAGCAACTTCTTAACATTTATTACAAACAACAAATTTAATAAAAAAAAAATCTAGAAGTCATTTTCAAAAATCAGTGCAACCAGAAGGGACTAAAGAAATCTTTCCTAGCCATGTAATCAATGTAAATTAATCTTATTGCTTAAATACAAACTTGAGTAAATATGAAAAAAGATTGCTAGATTTAGTCTTTTAATTCTTACTAATTTACTTTTATACCTATCAGAAAAATTTCAAGAGGATTATTTTTATCTTAAAACACCAAAATACAGATTCTTAGGGGTGGCCTTAAAGTATTATTTTGTTCTTATTTCACTTTGATTTAGCATTCTTATTTCACATTCTGACAAATAAAAGGAACAGAAGTTTTGGCATTCTCACAGAGACTCAAAATTCCTACAGCAGCTACTATATTTACCCAACCTCCCCCTTCCACCACACACAAATATTGATAGATGATTTCAAAAACATGTTTTTTAAAAATTTCTTTATTTTACCTTACAATGTTTGAATTCTTTTCAAGGTATAGTCCCCACAGAATTTCCACCACCAATTCACCTGTGCACCAGCACCGTAGTCCCTGTGCTCTTTCAAAAACATCTTTTGATGAAAGCTGTTAGCACTGTCAGTTCACCTCACAAATTAGGAAGCAAATTAGGAAAGGATCACTGCTTATCTGGGAGACTGCTGAAAATAATACTGTATGTCAACACGGCCCCAGATCAGGGAGCTTAAAAACATTCTGGAGGGAGAACTATGGATCTAAATCAGGGTCTTAATAAATCAATCACAGAATCTCTCCAGTCTCTACTTCTGGAGGGGTCAAACTGTTCAAAATATGAAATCTAAAGTACCTTCTGAAGAACTGGAAAGCAGGAGGTGCACTGTCTTGTGAAGTGGATGGCAAAACGGGCTTGGGTCCCAACTTTGTGATTTACTTGGTCATAACTCATCACTGCATGTAACTCTCCAAGGTTATAAAGCAAGGAATCTGTATCCCCCAGAGAATAAAGCAAATAATCTAGTGTCTCTAAAGCTTCAAACTATAATTCTCCCTAGATTAAAAATATGCATATGCTTGCAGAAAAATTTTATATACACCACACTGAAATGATTCATGATTTAAAAACATAAACACGGGGCCTCCCTGTGGCGCAAGGGCTTAAACACCACACTATGAGGCATCTACAGCCACTACAGCACTCTCTGGCCGAGGAGCTGACTCACATGGTGCAGCAGACCTCTCCTGTCTCCCCGCTGCTTCTGTCAGCAGTGTATTTCGGTCAGTCTGCCTGTTCTGTTCCCCATTCTCTCTGATGAATCCTCTTACCCCTGCACCTCTGGTCTGTATCCCAGTTCTTGCATGCATTAATAAATCTTTAAAAATAAATAAATAATAAAAAACATATTGTAGGGGAGAGGAAGTCTTTTTTATCTACAGGTGTTTTATCACTAATACTAAATATGTATCTACATAAAGACATGCAATGTGTATGATATAAATGATGGCAACTTGGAGCAAAGCTACACCTAAATTGTGAATAGAGGGACTCCTTAAGTACTATTTTCAGGTTTTTATAGTTGTTAAATGGAGTAAATCAAATATTTAGCTTAACACTATAAAACAAGAAGAGTATATGTAATCAGAATATGTAATTATACTTCAAAATTTTCAGTGATAAAATGTTGTGAATCCTTTGCTGGGTTTGTAACCATCACCACCAAAGGACAGTATTTAAATGTGAAAACACCACCAAATTAAGAGCAGGATTTCTTGGCAAGTTTCAAGAATGGCTTTCTATCAGCAATTTATTTTCTCTTTCTGCTGGTAGCTATATGCCACACTTGAAAAACAGACTAGCTCTTTAACTTTTACCCCCCATACTTCCTCCAAAAAAAAAAAAAAAAATCACCCAATAGCCTAAATTACACTGATAGCTTTAAGGGTACTTAAGACTTAGCAGGAGGCCTCATCACAACTGAAGTTAGTTTCAAGTGACCAGAAAACCTCTCAACTTGCAGCCAATAAAGGAAAGCCTAGTAAGCCAGATAACTAGCGCCCAAAGCCTGCACTCCAAAAACATTCATGGTACCAGTGAAATTAGAAATTAGAAATCAGAAACCACCAAATCGCCATACTGAAGTCCATTTACACCAAGCCAGACAACCTACTGCTCCTTTCAGCTACTAGATTTTCACCTCTTCTTTTGCTCAGGATTTACTCTTTAATCACGGACCCATGGACTCAGTTACATGCATCAGACCTGTTAAAAGATCATATTCAAAAGTTGCAACCTCCTCTTAAGGTACAGTTTTTGCCCTCCTTAGATCCCTTAAAGAACTGTGTTGAACACTTTGACACTTCATGCCCTTCGAACTTTTCTAAACCTATCTCATTATTAATTTGCTTTACTAGGTGATGAACTGTTCAAAAGTCTACATCCTGACTGAGCTGAACTTACTTCTTGATTAACAAAGCTGAGTAGTAACATGGGCACGACTTTATACTCAGCAAGTCAGAGTACTAAGAAAGGGAGTTTTGTGTCTTCTACCAGCAACTATGATACAGTATTAGGCTGGTTTATTAGCTTACAAGATAAAATTTCAGCTCTTTCACAGTTCTTGGCAATCTAGAGAGTAAATGGCAGGGGAAAGGAAGTGGTAGATAAATTCTCTAACCTATCTTTTGATTATTAAGTTCTGAATTTTAAAAATTACTAAAGCCTGTGGAGAACTATGGTGATCACACTTGAAGGGAGAAATCATACACTGTCCAAAAATTAACAAAGGTGTAAGAAAAAATAGTAAATTCAAAAAATAAAAGTTACAAAGGCTACCTTTTGTTTCACCTTGAATATTTAGAAATCAAGACATAATTCATATATAAGAAAATAAGCTACACACTATAAATATGTGTAATAAGAATCCATCTAACAGCTAAATACTTAAAGAGTATTCCTGAGAAAGCCCTACAGTAAATATTCTTCTACATGAAATGGGTTCTCTCTTCAACCAAATGCTCTTATTTTTCATCTTTCAGCAAAAAAAGAAAGGTCCGGACACTTACCTCTCCAACCAAATCAACAAAACCAACCTCAACAATCAAGGAATGTTCCAGCGTTTTTCATAAAGAAAAAAACTAAGAATAACATTTCTAAAAACAGGGAACTGGTTGATTAATCTATAGATTGCATTACATTGAAATATTGTCAAGCTATTATATATTATGCTGGTAGCAACTGAAATGGAGAGTTGTTTATAACAGAGCAAATGGGGAAAATGTTACAAAACTGTTTACAAAATCCTACTTTTAGAGCCTCCCTGGTGGTACAAGGGGTTAAATCTCAGCACTGTGAAGCTGTTGGCAGCCCCAAAGCAGCAGACCTCTCCTGTCTCACCCGCTGCTCCTCTGAGCAGTATATTTCAGTCAGTCCACCTGTTCTGTTCTTCACCCTGTCTCTGGTGAATCCGCTAATTGGACTGGACCCCAGGTCTTATATGCATAAATAAATAAATCTTTAAAACAAAAAATCCTACTTTTAAAGGTTACTTGTTATCACCTCTTAAGAATAAGATACACATTAAAGAACTAGTTTTGCACACAGAAATAAGAATTCTTATATCCTTTTTGTTATCTTTATTTTTCTATAGTTAATATTTTATATTATTTGCAATATGTATGCTTTGAAAGTAAAAATCATATTAATGATTACTTCATTTATATTTTGAATATAAAGACTGTGAACAATATAAAAACATGTAAGTCAGAAAATAGAATTCTATGAAAAGCCCAAAAACAGGATAATTACAACACATGAAAATTAAAATTAGCTCTGAACTTCCTGACAGCTAAGAATCTATGGTAAAGAGAATTTGTATACACTCACATGATTTGATTAACAGAAAATATAGATATTAACTCTTCACAACAAAGTACTCTTAGGATTTAGGAATAGAAATATGAGTTAACTACAAAGATAAATTTGTCTTTAGGTTTCTATATGAGTATCAAAAAGCTGTATCGTCAACAGAGATCTTACTAAGGACAGTTAATGACCCTCAAAAAAACTGTCATTGAATCATAATTCACTGTAAGTGGTTTTTATAAGAATGAAAACTTAAAAGCCTAGAAGACAGAACATCAAACTAGCCTTTACTTTGACTTTCTAATGCATATAAAACACCAGACAAGTACATGGCACAGTGAAAGTGCTTGCTCTGTTTGTTTTTCCTTTCATGTAAGTATGATTAAATTCACAGTGTATCAATACCATGCCAATTACGGAGTGCAATCTGATGTACCCAGAACACGTTCACTGAACATCTTCAATGTACCAGACACTGAGAAAATACAAACTAAAATTATTTCACAAAATTTTTTCTGAGACACTAAATTTTCCCACAAAATATTAATACATTATCAAGGTATTTCAAAAACAGAACTCAAAACTCACTAAGATCATCTGGAACTGATCAATTTCACAATGATTGCTGAACATAATTACAACAGAGAATAGGTATCTACTTCCTAGAACAGTTATGAATTGACATTAGAGAAAACTCAAGAAAGTTTCCAGTGAGAGACAGGCTAGAATCTCTCAGCAAAAGCCTCCATATTGTCAAATTAAGCGGTCAGTTCTGTGATATTCTATGATACCAACTCTCAGAAGCATGTGACATAGTTTACAGTTGATTCTTGAAACACTGCTTTCTATTAGCTGCTGTGAAACCATCTCTTGAGTATTCCGCCTACATATCTAGCTGCTCTTTCCCAGACTCTTCCTCAGGTCTGTTCTCCCTGATGTGACTCTTGAATGTCACAAGGCTTAGGCCCCTATCTACACCCTTTTCTCCAGTCTTCATATCCAGTATCATTGCTTTAAATACAATTAGATGGTAGAACTCCCAAATCTGTAAATTCAGCTGTAATCTCCTTAAGTTCTTTCACCCAAATGCTTGACAAGTATACTTGAATATTAATAGAAGACAAACAGAACTTAGGATTTTTCACTGCAAACAAGCCTTCCATGTAAAAACAAAAGATTACATCATATCCCAGTTGTTTATAAATCTCTTCCTTACACTGTACAGGAATCTATCAGCAGGATCAAGTCCAAAAAAGAGCTCAACTCAGGGTTTCTTACCTATGTGTTAGTTAACCTTTGGCTCTAAGTTTCTTTAAGAATGAAAAGAAAAAGTTAGTTACAGATGCTGACAGACAGTATTTACACACACAAAGAAACACTAACTGAAAGAATTTAGAAATGAAAGAGCGACAAATGAACAGCAATTAAGTTATTACATACTGTACAGAGGTCCTTATATTGCAGTTTTTGGAATTTTGTATCTGTATTTCCTGCACATAGTTCCACATAACCAAGAACAACTTGAAACACAGTATTGTGAATGGCTTGGGTGAAATGCATATGAAGTTGATCCATTGCTGTCTATGAAAAGAAAAATAATACAACATGATTGCTTGTTATTAAAATAAATTTCATCAAATTGAAAGTCTTTACCAATCAGCTATCGCACAAAGAACTATTGCTCATAGAATTATAAATTGTAGTATTATTTGCAAATAACCCTTCAACAAACGAAAATATCATATTGTTAAAGATAAAAATCTAAACTGTGAGCACTACTCTGTTGCTCTGTATTTATGACTCACACCCATTCTGCTCTTTATCAAACATGTCATGCATAATCACACCTTGGCTCCTCTGCCATTCATTCTCTTACATTGTTCAGAACATTACTCAATGATCACCATCTTAGAGAAGCCCTCCCTGACTATCCTACATATATCAGTACTTGGATTTTCCATCACTATCTACTTACATTGCTATATATTTCTTTACAGCACTTAAAACCATCTTACATCACAATCATTTATTTCTTTAATGTTTGTTTCCCTTACTAGAAATGAAGATACTTAATGACTATATCCAAGGACCAGGAGCAATATATATATAAGAGATACTAATAAATACTTAAATGAGAGAAAGAATTCATCTTATGGGGGAAATTAAAAGTTACAATCATATTTTCAAAGGTCTTTAAAAATGTTCTCAAAATTAACCCATATCTTCCTTCTTGTATGTTTATATATGTATAATTGAAGTCATGAGAATTAGTAAGGCATAAAACAAATTTCTCTATTCAGATATTAAAATGTATAGTTTCAATGGTTTGTCTTAAATTTCCTTCTAAGACCAGAGAAAGGACCACTGAGGGAAAGAAAACATTTATATCTATCATTTTATATGTTTTACAGCTAAATGTATAATCCTGTACACAGAGAAGATACAATTTACGGACCCTCGTTTCAAGTTTTTCAAAGAAGCTTTTGAACAAAAGCAGTATGTTAAGCCATGCAGCAATGAGGAGTTAAAGCATTCTGGGGATAACAGAACTCTTCACAAAAGGTGATACATGTAATGGAGATATTTTTCAGACAAATGTACTAATGCACAAAAGTTTACATACTTTGAAGAAATCATGCTGGCTAACTAAGAATCATGAAACTCTGATTAAAGAGTTTTCATTCAGACCAAGAACTAAGGAAAAAGAGGTTATATCCTCTCCCACTGAACTGTCTCATAATATACTGAATACTTTATTGAAAACCTACATAAAATTATGAAAACATTAAATCTTAAAAACACTTCATGGTTAAAAGCCAGTATCTGTAATGTTTCACCATATTACATAACCTCTAAACCTATGTAAACACCACGTTATAACTTAATAAAGCATAAAAATTTATTTTGCCAAAGACATTTTGAAAGTCTACAACATTGATAATAATCAGACTCAAGGAATTATGAAGTCAAGGAAATTCTCAATTAAGAAAAAAAGCATACTTTCAAAACTAACCTGTGTTTTTCCAAGAAGTCGGTAAGCTTGCTGAACCTTGGTATAATGGTTAATGTCAAAATTCTTGCAGATTTTGGAAAGAGCTACATCCAACTGTTCCTATGTTATTGAAAGAGGACAAAAGAGATTATTAAAGAATTATATTTTCAAAGTAATGAAAAGAAAATGTTAAAAGTAATTTTTCACTTTTAATTAATAACTAAATACTATTATTACATTGAAATTAACAGTCAAAAACAAATTTTAATAAAATTATAAACAAATTACAACTCTTTTTGATTACTAACTATAATCATGTTTACTAAGATATTAACATTTAAGTTCCTAAAATTCCTTGCCACTTACTTCAATGGACACAAAATAAGTATAATAATTTCTAAAGGAATTTAATTTTTACTAAACTTTGTTTCCTCAAGCACCTGCTACAATTTTGTAATTATATAACCTTCATTTGTAGAATTATTGAAAATTGATAAAATAATCCTTCTATATTCACTAAAAATTAATTCTCAACAAAACTGCATTGACCTTAAAAGTACATACCTCCTGATATAAGTTTTTATATCTAAATGTTTATGGATCTCTACTTCAATTATTTCATTTTAAAATTATGATTCTCTATATAAGTACAGAATACTATATATTAACGATGAAGAAATACTGAGTTTTCCAAAGGAAGTTCTCATTAAAATATTCAGGAAATTATTTAAAGGATTGTCAAAGCAGTTGTTTTTATGTTTATCAAATAAACTAGCAACTTAAAATTAATAAATAATTACATTTACAATCAAACAGTACTTTCACAAAAGTTCAGCCTTTTATAGGAAGACTTATCAGGAAAACATTAAAATACAGTGCCAGGAGAAACCAAACAATAATTATCACATTTATTAAAATGAATACCCTGCTTTGCAAAGATTGCCTAGGAAAGAGATGAACTGTGAACACACGTGGGAGGAAAAGTATGACTTCATGCTCACAAGGACATACATTTTCTCTCAATTTCTACATTTTCTTATTAATATGAGCTGTTTTATAAGCTTTAGAAATTTAGGAGCATTTCATCCATCAATAATTATAACTAAATAAATTAACTCACTGACACTAAAAAGTACTAGCTAATAAGCAAAAAGTCATAGGTGGTAAATATTTTGGTTACAATTTACATGAAAACATAGCTGTGACTTGGTGATCTTTCTGAATATGGTGATGTCCTCAAATACTATTTTCAGGTCCCTAATTCCACAGATAATATTGAAACTATAAGCAGATTAAAATTAAATTAACATTAACTTGACCATGCACAGATAATGCAAATGAAAAACAAAAAGTGTAGTGATCTAGACGTGATGGTAATAAACCAAAGTAAAAAGATAAGGAGGATCTATACTATGTAAAAATCGCTAAAAAGAAAATGCATTTGAAATATAATGTAATGCTTCTTCTTACCTCAATTTGTTCCAAAGTATCTTGCAGCTTTGAATTCAGCTCACTATTAAAGAGATGTGTTTATTATTAAAGAGAAAAACTAGGTGCTAAACAAATACATGCTAACTACATAATGATGGCACAAGCAGTAAGTCATGCTATTGACTGCATAACATACAACTAGGCAAAAGCTAACACTACGCAGCCTATATGGAACTGATAACAAAGATATACAAAGAACTCACAAGACTCAAGAAAAACAAAGCAAACAATCCAGTCAAAAAATGGGCAGTAGAACTTAAAAGACACTTCTCTAAAGAGGAAATGCAAATGGCTATCAGGCACATGAGAAAATGGTCAACATCCCTCATAAACAGGAAAATGCAAATTAAAAACACAATGAGATACTACTACCTTACACCAGTAAGAATGGCACATATTAAAAAAACTAGCAACTACAAATACTGGCGAGGATGTAGAGAAAAAAGAACTCTACTACACTGCTGGTGGGAATGCAAATTAATTCAACCACTATGGAAAGCCATATGGAGGTTGCTCAGTCTGCTAAAATGGAATTACCGTATGATCCAACAATCTCACTCCTAGGGATCTAGCCAAAGGACACAAAACACTGATTTCAAAGAATACCTGCACCTCTATGTTTATTACAACACTATTTGTAATTGGTAAGACCTGGAAACAACCCAAACGCCCAAAAATAGATGACTGGATCAAGAAGATGTGGAACATATACACAATGGAATACTATTCAGCAATCAAAAAAGATAAACTAGAGTCATTTGTAGAAACGTGGATGGAGCTAGAAGGGATTATACTCAGTGAAATAAGTCAGAAGGCAAAAGAAAAATATTGGATGGTTTTACTTCTAGGAGGAATATAAGGGAACCAAATAAGGGACCAAGGAAAAGAATAATAACTATGTTAAAATGACCTATTCATAAACATTTGGAATAAATACAAGCTATATTATGGTCAAAAACTACTAAAATGAAAAGCTAAAATCTATTAAAGGCTATTTGCAAAATGAACATAATGAATCAAACCATTTTGTAGTGTTTTGCCATCACTACAGAAAATATTAAAGAAAATAAATTTATAATCAGTTTGTTTAAATAGCTGATCTAGAACCATCATGCAAGAAGAATCCTAGAACAGTTCCATATAAATCAATACTAGATACAAATGTGACTATACAAAAAGACAAGGTGGTATAGAAAATAATTAGCATCTTGATCTCCCTAGTCTGTTATTAATAAGACCGAGTGATTTATGTCCAGGTTTAACACAGACCAGCAGATTCTCAGACAAAAGTGGACTAAACCTAATGAACTGCTTCCACCTCTAGAGTCTCAAGATTTATTAGACTATAAAGATATCCAAAACATTACCAAACCTCATAAACTCTAACTAAAAAGCAGACATCAGGAAGTAAAATCCAGCCAGCAGCCTATGTTTCTAAATAAAGTTTCACGTAACACAGGTATACTAATTTTTTTTTACAAAATGGTTTGGATGCTTTTGTGCTATCAGAACAAATTTGAATAGTTGCAACAAACACCTCACAGACTCCAAAACTGAAAATATATACTAGATTAAAAATAATAAAAATAAAATTTCAAACTCTGTGCTAGAGTTCAGTAGAACTTTTTAGTCAACTGACCAAAATTAAAACAAGAACATTTATAATTGTTTGTACAGGTGTGCATGTGTTCACATGTGTATTGAGAATTTTAATTAAAATTGTATAAATATGCTTCATTCATTCACTTTTGACTTAGAGGCAATGTTTTGTCTTTGGACAATGTTTTGATTGGAATTTTAACTTCTTAGTTTCTATAAGCCAAATTTCAGGTAAATTTCAATTTCAAGTTTCAATTTCTCTACTGTGTATAAACTGAAAATCAAATGTAAAGCAATCCAAATGCCAACTCACGTTAAAGTTACCTAATTCCCCTAATTTTTATAAATTCCCTCAACTACAATAAATTTTCAAAGGAAATTTACTTTTAACAATTTTTTTTTCAATGCGTTCAGTTTATCTTAAAAAATTTATTTTCACTTATTAGGTTTTTTTTAATGTAAGGAACATAAATTCAGAACAAACACACTGGCAGAAAGAGACCTAGGGAAAAAATACAATTAACTCTAGTAGTACATAACTTAGCTACTAGAGTAGACTATTAAAAATTGGCATATTTGCAATGAGAGTCCGTGTATATAACAGCTATAACATTAGGAAACAGTATAGTGTAGTAGTGGTTAAGAACAACAACTCTACATTCCAGCAGACCTAAGTTTAAATCCTGGTTCTACCACTTTCTTCTAAAAATATCAATTTTCTCATCTATAAAATGGTGACAATAATCACACCTCTGGCAATATTCTGTGAATACTAAATAAGGTAAAGAAAATTATCAGTACAGTGCTTGACATATAGAAAGGACAAAACATTTCAAATATTCTGGGCCTCCCTGGTGGCGCAGTGGGTTAAGCAACACACTATGAAGCAAACCTCAGCCACTGCAGCACGAGTATGATCCCTGCTGCCGGCCAGGGAGGGGACCCACATGGCACGGCAGACCTCTCCTGCTGTGCCCGCTGCTCCCCTCAGCAGTGTACTTCAGTTGATCTGCCTGTTCTGCTCCTTGCTCTCTGTGGTGAATCCTCTCACCCCCCCACACCTCTGGCCTGTACCCCAGTTCTTGTATGCATAAATAAATCTTTAAAAAAAAAAACATTTCAAATATTCAAACACCATTACTGTCACCATCATCATGATTCAATTTTCAAAAACTAAAACATAAACCTTAGTGAAAAAATATTTCTAAAACTGAATTTAGAATTACTGTATAATCAGTACTGGTTAGCAAATGGTGCTTAACTTCTATTCCTACCTATAAAGGTCAATATTCCCCATTTCTACACGGGGATAAGTGAGCCATTCACAGCATGAACACTAATGATCCAATGGTCTTTATTTTATGAGCTCTGTTCTTTTCACTGACATATTATCCCACCATTCTGTACTAGTTGCCTATTATTACAAACTCCTAGAGAACCAACAAATTACAAAATTTATTGTTTTATCTCAAGCAGATAAGCATTAAATAATACTTTATTCCTGTCTTATGTAGGAATAAAGAATTTGACATAGATTACTTTTCTAGGTGAGTGGTGAAATTTTAGAACATCAGGTAAAAATAAAAAAAACCTCAACATTTCTAAAGAAAAAACACCATTTATAGTAGACTGAGACTTATAAAAATACCTGACTGCTTTAGAAAATATGAGGCTGTATTAAAAATGGAGCTGCCTATTGACCCAGCAATTCCACTCCTAGGATTCTACCCAAAGGATGCAAAAACAGTAACTGAAAAGAATACATGTACCCCTATGCTTATTACAGCACAATTTACAATAGGCAAGACTTGGAATCAACCCAAATGCCCAAAAATAGATGACTGGATCAAGGAAATGTGGTATATATACACAATGGAATACTATTCAGCAGCCAAAAATGATAAACTAATGCCATTTGCAGAAACATGGATGGAGCTTGACGGGATTATGTTCAGTGAAATAAGTCAGAAGGAAAAAGAAAAATACTGAATGGTATCCCTTATAGGAGGACTATAGGGGATCAAAGAACAACAACAAAACAAAACAAAAATAAACAGACAACTACAAATTAGTGACTGCAGGGAAGGGGGAGGGAAAGGATGAAAACGAGGGCAGGAAAAGCACAAGGGATTATGGTGATGGTGCACAGGTGAATTGGTGGTGAAAATTCTATGGAGACAACAACTGAGGAAAGAAAACAAACATTGTAGGAAATAAATAAAGAAAAAAGAAAATATGAGGCTAGAAGGCAATTGAGCAATGTCTCCCATTTCTAAGAATAAATAATTTTGTTTCAATATGTATAGACTAAATTAAGAACATTTCAAAATCTCAAACTTCACCTCCTCTGTAACCCATACCCAAAAGGAATTTTTCAGAAGATAATTATAGCAAAATAAGACAAAGAAATATACAAAGAAAAAGAATATTGTATAAGGAATGAGAGCAACGTAGTAAGACCTTACTAAAATGAAAAATATTCAACAGAAATTGAAAACACACCTATGAACCTTGATTTTCATTTAGAAGTAAAAGATTACTTTGCTTCTCTGTTAGTACAATCACTCTACTTAGTTCAAACATTATTTATATGATCGTAATATAATAAATATGATTTCTCCAGGTTAATTTTTTAGAAGTAACCTATTAATAAAGGTAAACAAGATTTAAATTGTTGTGTTAAAAATATGTTATAAACTTGACCAAGTAAAAATAACATTTCACTAACAAACCTTGAAATGGAGAAGGGAAAAAAAGTAAAAGAAAGTATACTAAAATCCTATCTCTTAATAACTTTTCTATGGAGAATAAACAGATGGGATACCAAGAAACAACTACCTACAATGACACAGGAAAAAGATATTTTAATACAGTATTTTAAATTACAATAAGATCTATGAAAAAAATTAATAAGCTGCAAAGTAGTTTACTTTGAAAAGCAGAAAAGGGCAGAAAGAAAAACCTTCACTGTATATAATTTTGTCATGTGTAGATTTTACTTCACGTTATTTTTAAAGGGTATGGTATGAGGAAGAGAGGAAGAAGAAACATCAAACATAGGGGCTCTCTGGTGGCCCGGGGGTTAAGTCTCAGAGCTAGAAAGCTATCACCAGCCTCTGTAGCATGAGTTCAATCCCCAGCTAGGGAGGTGACCCATATGGCACAGCAAACCTCTCTTGTCTCGCCTACTGCTCCCCTCTGCAACTGTATTTCAGTAGATCTGCCTGTTCTGTTCCCCACTCTCTCTCTGATGAAGCTTCTCACGCCACTGTACCTCTGGCCTATACCCCAGCTCTTGTATGCATAAATAAATAAATCTTCAAAAATATTAAATATCTAAAAAAAGAAACATCAACAATAAGGAATACAAATGATGTCAGAATACCATGGCAACAATAACGCTACCCAAGTAGACTGAGCAACAAGTACTGGGAATCTAGGTCTAGTTAGTAGGTCTGATGAGCTGGTGCTCAAAAACACTATCCCAGGCAGGGATCCTGGGCCCCTGTGTCTAGCTTAGAGCAAGAAAGAGCAAATAAAACTTGCCCTGGTACTACCATTTGTAGTATATTTGTAAATATACTATTTGTATATTTGTAAATAAAAACTGTATTCATTTCTCTATGATTTGAAGTTCCACAAACCACAATTTTCATTCAACTACCACAATATTCTGAGAAAAAAATAAAGGATATTTTAGATTATGAAAAATTAAGCACATCTATGTTTAAGTGCAGTGCTCAGTAAACTGGTCCTGATGGCATACACACTTTTCAGTGTATAATCGAAAATGCTCTCAGGTTCCCTCAAGTGAAACAAAATATAATCAAGCAGTTTTGACTTTAAAAAAAGCTTTTCTTAAAACTAAGTTAGATAAACTTGAAGAGAAGTTAAATCTTTCATTCACAGACTTACTTTAATATAAACATACTCTTGATTCTTATTCTCAATAAATCCCAACTATATGACTGTCAATCATATAAGAAATGTCAAATAATTTAAGAATGTTCACTGTCAATTACAAAAAGTGAATAAAACTATTATTAAATCTTTTATTAAAGAAACTGAAACACAGCACATCTCAATGAAGATACACACACTGAGAAGGTACCTTAGTTTTCTCTCATTTTCAATCAACTTGGTGTGCCATATTCCTTGGTACTTCAACTATTAAATTACATAGTGACAGAACCTGAGATTTCAAGTACATAGGTAATGCCTCTTTATGAAGAAGCAAACGTGACTCCCATTTTTCCTACTTTCCGTATCATAAGAGTCACTCCTCCGTTGCCCTATGTAATCTACCCTTTAAAAACACGTTCCTTAAATGTTAAAGAAATAGCCTCCCTGGTGGTGTAGTGGGTTGAGAACTGCTCTGTGAAGCATCCCTGTGAAATATCCGTTGCATAGCACAGCGCAAGTTCTATCCCTGACTAGGGAGGGGACCCACATGGCGCAGCAGACCTCTCCTGCCTCACTTACTGCTCCCTTCAGCAGTGTATTTCAGTCCATCTGCCTCTCCTGCTCCCCAGTCTGCCTCTGGTGAATCCTCTCACCTCTCACCTCCTGCAACTCTGGCCTGCACCCCAGCTCTTGTATGTATAAATAAATAAATCTTTAAAAAAAATGTTAAAGAAAATGAGACTGCAAATACAACTGGAGGTTAATTACTATTTCTATGATTACCAGAATGTCAAATGATTTTTCAATCTGATTCACTCAGATCCAAGCAAAGATTGTTTTATTTTTTTCCTTTGACTAAATTCTACAACTTCAGGTAAATCAATGAATTTTTAAGGTGCTGGTGAATTATATCCAAGCACATTCAAATACAGAATTATATTCAGAAGCCGAGAGAATGAAGAGCAAAAATAAAATAAAAATAAAAATAAATGCACATAGTTAAACAGGTCCATCTATTTAATAAAGACAAAAATTAAAGATAGTAACAAAATCTTTTCATTTTTGTAGATTCTATCCATCATACATATCAACTAACTTGTAGAAACATGGATGGAGCTAGAAGGGATTATGCTCAGTGAAATAAGTCAGAAGACAAAAGAAAACTATAAGATGGTTTCACTTTTAGGAGGAATATAAGGGAACTAAAAAAGGGCTCAAGGAAAAGAACAACAGCAATTAAAAAATATTACAACACAACAAAAACAAATCAGAGGCACTTTGTGGGGTGGAGGAGGGAGAAGAATTGGAATGAAGGCAGAAAGAGCACAAGTGACTGAGGTGATGGTGCACTGATAAAATGGTGGTGGGGACTACAACTGATGTCAAATATATATAAAGAAAGAATAATTTTAAAAATACCTGCTATAATTCTTTTAAAGCCTTAATATAGTACATGTTCTGTATTTTACTTTCAACTTTACATTTTCCCATTAATTTTCAAAGATTTGGGGTTTTTTTCCTCTCAATTCCATATCTTCCCTCTTTATAAAATTTCCTCATCCAATATTAATACTTAACCAAATCTGTTCCAAACAAGATCAACTCCAACTTTTTGTTACTATATAGAGTAAATAGACATTTTCAGTTTTCATGTTGCTCAGCATTCAGCAACAAGACTTCATCATGACATCCACAATCTCTTTTCCATACCCCCTCATATCTTCACTTAGCTAACCCTTCCTTCCCATTCTTCAGGGCATCCTTAGCTGTGATCCCTTAAAGAGATTTAGATCCCAATGTTTCCAGTTATGTTCAACTTCCTTCTCTCTAAAGTCCCATCCAATTAAATCCAAGTCCTCCTTGATATTGATTACATTTGGTTTGTTAGTAAACAGGAAATTTCAAAGCAAAACACTTGGCTTATAACAAATACTGAGTAAATAAATAACTGTCTGAATGTTATTTGTTCATACCATCATAAAAAAGCTGTGCTTACTCTAACAGATTTATCACTACGAAACAATATAAACAAGCAATACCATGTTTTCTTAGGTTCCAGGAGACCTGGTTAGAAATTTTCAAATACATTCAACATACTAGGGCTAATTCTCTGTTCACTCAATCTAAAATGTGCCAATGACATAATCAAGTTTTTAACAGTGACAATCCCTGTTAAATGCACAAAATAAAGATATTACTGATACTGACCCTCTATGTTATTTCCTAATCAAATAAACAGTGTGTACTTCAATATTCATGATCCTAAAAAGATTCCATAGATATCAGCATTTCTAGGAGGAAAAATATCTAGTCCTTATTCTAAACTCAGCAGAGACCTCCAATGTCAGAGTATATTTAAAACAAACCTGTATTAGTGTTTTGCTCCACTATAACTGCTTCTCAGATACCAGAAATCAACATCTGAAACATCAGCAATCATGCTCACTGATTGCCAGAATTTCCATACAGGAGAGACTAAGAGACTATATTCTAGGATGGGTAATAAATTGAAACTGGATTTGCTAGGCAAGCTTCCTATTTTACCTAGACTGTATGTTTATTTGTGATAGTTTTAGAGGAACAAAGGAAATTAACAGCTGAGGATTATGGTCTCCTCAAGGTACAGACTAGTAGCAAAACCTTCATTATCAGTAAACCAAAAACTCATTAATAAAGTTAGAACTAATAGGAACAGATAAAGCAGTCATTTCACATTATATGTTTCATAAATGATTAAACAAAATATGTAACACCAAGTACATAATCACTTAAATATTACAGATGATTAGTATGTAAAATGAAGTCACACTCAAACTTTCCAAAAGAATTCTTATTATGATGGGCCAAATACTTGAAACATCTAGATCTGAAAAACAAACAGCAATAATACTCTCAACACTGATAAGCAAGGCAAAGCTAAGGAGGAAGAATGCCCAAGAGATAATGATAAGAAATGAATTGATGAATTTATTCCTTTTTATGCTATATTACAAAAATGAAATCAATCAGATTGGAAAGAACATGGAAAAAAAACATTTCAATGAGGTGACCAAAAGGGGAAGGGTTAAAAAGTAACATTTCACACCTTAAGAAATATTAGTCGTAATTGTATTGTACTCCCCATTTATGAACAGAAATGATAAACTAAAATACAGCACTTAATACTAATTTTCAACATCTACTAACTTTGCAAGTTTCACAATTCCTACACAAAAATTTGACAATGAAGTCAGCTTTTAAAAGTCTACCATACCTTATACAACTGTAATGTTTAAAAGTGCTGGCAGCTTTCTGACATTCCAAGCACAATTGAATAGCTCCTGGATAGTCTTCTTCCTTAAGATAACAACAACAAAAGTCATTAGACTGGAAACAGTTGTCTTAAAGCCCCTGGAAAAAACAAATCTCTGTTCATCTCTATCCAAAATTCACAGGACCAGAAAATTTTAATTCCTCTTTAAAAAAGGATTAAAATGATAAATAATAAAACATAAATAGGCAACTAGCTCCAGGCATAAAATGTATGGATAAAAAAAATTCTGTTCTGTCAAATACACCGTTACAGTCCTCAGAGACCATGACATGTAGATAAAGACCACACAGAGTTATAAGCTGCTTCACAGAGGTGTTCTTTAACTGTTAATATATGTTCTTTCAGTTGTTTACAAAAATAATCCAAAACATATGCCTTCTACTTACAATCAACATTCAACAATTCTACCACCAAGAAATCAATAAATATCTTTTCAATAAACTGGAGAAAAGTAAAATAATCATTAATATCCTCAGAATATTTTTATCACTTAAACAATCATTTATTGCCAAATTAATTTTTATATGATTTGTGAAACCCTAATTTGACTAACATTAATAGTACAGAATTAATACTGTGCTTATATAAAAAGACATTTAAAAGGACATAAAAAAATGTTTTTTACATTCATAGTCAAATTAGCAAATGCAAGTCAAACCACAGGTGATGCTAATATGATGACAAAATACCTAACCAAAGGAGTTCAAGTATTACTGGAAAACATATATGTAATACATTAGGTTTTGATGAACCTTACAACAGAAGTAGTATAGAATACAAAGAAAGCATCAAAGAAAAAGCAAATGGCTCACAGAAATTACATTAATATATGAGATACCAGTCTGAGGAACTAATTAATATATGATAACAAAATATGATAGTCATTAAATGAATACTAGATGTTAGAGGAAAAGATAATTTTATTGTTATTTGGGTGCAAATAAAATCAAAGATACTAAAGTTAATATTTCCACATTGCTGCAAAATAAATATCCTACCAAATAATTTTTCTAAGTGAAGTATATCAATAGAAAAATGTTCTATAAATGTACTGATACATGTGTACAAATGCTCTTTATATGATATACTAGTAAAGAAAAATTCACATCTGAATTTTTCCATCATAATTTTTATTTCAATATTACCTATTAAATAAATATTTTAATATATAGAGCTTATCAGGATAACCAAACTCGCTAACTTACCTCTAGCATTTCACTTAAACGCACATCTGTTCTTTGCTGGGGGGGAAAAAAGAAATCAAGGATAAAATCTGTTTCAACCACACAGTTAAGTCTTAATTTTAAAAAAATTAACCTGTATATACCAATGTTTTTATAGTTCTCAGAGATTTCAGAAGTCCAATCAGCAACTGACGTTTCCTTTGATTTGCAAGAAGGCCTAAACTAGCTTGAGTAAAACCTTCCTTTGCAATATTCAAATGTCTGCAAAAGTGAATAACAAATAGTTAAATTTTTCAGGTATGAGAATACTATCCACACAGAACATTTAGAAATAAATGAGACAGTGTCCTGAATTACTCTTATAACTAGGGATTGTGACTATGACTTAACAAATTTAGTCAATAGCTCAACATAAGCCAGGAAAATTACTCAAAGTATTGGGAATAGATTGGAGCCAATGCTCAAACTATTACTGGCCTACCAAAAGAAAAGCACAGAAATTGATAATTAGCATTTAAAAACACTTAAAGCAAAAGCTGACAGAATAATTTTATGCTTATTTTAATGGTAAAAAATGGAACTGCATTTTATATGTCTGGTTTTATTTCATTTTTGTGGCATTTTACAAAAATAATTTACCAAAAAAAGGTGATTTAAAAATGGCCCTTTACCCATACAAAAATAGTAGTATTTTAAAAGCATAACAAGATTTAAAGGTATTTTCCAACTACCTTCTTAATATAGTTTTAAAATGGTAATAAAAGTTATTAATGAATGGTATTTCAGAAATCATATTATCAATGAACAGTTCAAGAAAAACATATTTACCACCATAAAGAACAAAATATCATCAAATGCAATACCTTCTCCCATTTGTGCAGATAACAGCAGCTAACTGGAGACCTGTCTGCAATGAGGTAACTCTCTCAAGTTCCTACGAAAGATTGAGTAAGTCATTACTGAAGGCACTTTATTTTTTTTTATTCATGTTACTTTAACAAAACTTTAGTGGGTTTCAAAGAAATACCTGCTTGAAAAAACCAAAATACCAGAACTTGCAAAATGTTGGTATATTTTCCCCAAAATTACTTCCAATAACTACTTTCAATTGATGTTTAACAATAACTTTTACAAAATATTTTGTCACCTTTGCTGATTAAGAAATTAGATTCAACCTGTTTTAGAAAGGCATAAAATAGTAATCATATAACCCTTTAAGTTTTCCTACCCAGGAGAATTTCACAAAGTAATCTAGGGTATGACAGAACTTCTGTTTGCTAAAAAGCTTTTGACAATGAATGCCTTCATTTGAATATTGGTAAATACTTCAATGGATGTTGAAGTCTCTGATTTTCTGATGAAAGGTAGATTCAGTTAGAAAATTTCAGTTTTATCATATTTCAAAAGCAGTTTGCATGTCACAATTGAGCAGCCATTATCAATGATATATATGTCACAAAGTATGGAAGCAATTTTCACTAACCTTGTAAAATTTGAAAAAACAAAAAAACTACTTTAAAATCATAAAAAACAGCTCCCTCCCCACCCCCACCAGTGGCATAAGGGGTAGGGTGTAACACTATGAAGCTATGGGCATCTGCTGTAGCCCTAGTTCAATCCCCGGCCAGGGAGGTGACCCATATAGCACAGCAGATCTCTCCTGCCTTGCCTGCTACTCCCTCAGTAGTGGATCTCAGTAGATCTGCTTGTTTTGCTCCCCACCCTGTCTCTGGTGACTCCTCTCACCGCCCATACCTCTGGCCTGTACCCAAGTTCTTGTATGCATAAATAAATAAATCTTATTTTAAAAATAAAATCAGAAAAAACAACTCACTTCTTCAGTTTGGTAAATGCTCCCAAATAAAAAGAGAAAACACATACCCCCAAATAAAATCAGTATGATGCTACAGGCCTATCGACAAAAGAACAAATTAAACTATTTCAGTGTGAGTCTTCAAACATTTTAAAAATTCTACTAATAAAAATAACAAATAGCATCCTACCTTTACATAAGCAGGCTGTTTTTCAAGGATTAAATCTGCTACTTTTTTAGAGACCTATAAGAACATGCAATCAAAGGAAGAAAAAGAAAATGTGTTATCTTTCCTCATTCTACTTTAAAAGTTTTGCAAGGACTTTCCATAGGTGTTCCCAATAACTTCTATAGCAGATAAGGCGTGCTACCATCACACATGTGTCTAGGCTACTAAATTAGTAAAAGACATAGAGCACATAGCACGGTACTTGGTCCTTAACAGAAACTCAATAAACGATCATTATTACTATTATTGAGTATCATGATTTGATTTAATTAAATGGACAAAACTGTAAGCATTATTAAGGGTACAAGATTTGCTTTAAAAAGATAAATCTGTTCAGATAAACAACTGCTTAGTGAATTTATGAAGACAATATCCAGGAAATAAAGAACATCCTTGTACTGTTTTAGATTCTTTGTACCACATAAGAAAAACAAATGATAACGTGCTCTTCCACATTATGAAAAGTTAAAATGTGGTTTTTTTTAATTCTATTAAGACAGGCAAATTTTTTTCAGCCAACTTCATGAATAATGTTAATATTTGTTAGAATTATAAAGGTTTTGAACATGAGTTTCTTCAGGGGTCCCTAAACAGGTTTCACTCCTGAGATGCTCAAGGTAGTATGTCACAGTTTAGTAAAGAACCGTAATTGGCAACCCTCTGCCAGGTCAACTGAAAGTTATATACAGGATTAATCCTTCAACATTTTCTTAATCTTATTTTAATTTGTAAAGATATTTATAGACTTATATAGATACAAATTGGCATAGGTACACAGAGAGAAGCCTTTAATTTTACTAAGTTGGCTTTAATAATTATAGATGACATAGTTATTGTTAACCTGCACTGTACCAAGCAATGTACTAAGTGCTTTTCCTACATTACCTCAATTAGCAGTTGTGACAATCTATTGAGATAGATTACATGCTTCCTTCTTTTCCAGATAAGCAGTCTTAAACAAAGTATATTAATACATCCATGATTCCACAGTTAGTTAGTTCCATGGCCAGGGATCAAGTGTAGGCTTATCAAATTCCAAAGGTCACTATACTACATGGCCCGTATGATGGGGCTCATTCCCAAGAACACATTACCACATTAAGTACAGAGATAGAAGAGTACATAGTAAACATGCTAAAACCAAGAGGAGGCAAAAGATGCCACCGTCTGCTGAAAGCATTTTTTTACTACACAACCCTCTTGTGCTCAAGCCTCTTCCCCATGCCACCAATGTTATACATAGGGACATCCCAGAGCCTACTGAGACTTTGGGTGTAATCCAAAAGAAAGAAAACTATATCTTCCTTTACTTATCAGGTGTATTATTAAAATTCCACCGTAAGTTAAATGAATGTATTACTATTGTTACTTTAGTATAAAAAACTTATTAAGACCACATACTACCATCATCTAGTAATCTCCTTATAGTATAGTCAGATTTTATATAGGAACAGCCCAATAAAAGGAAAATATAGAATCACAAAATTGCACATTATTAGAGAAAAAATGTAGGCTTAGCCCAACACCTAGCAGATGAAACTAAAGAGATGTATCCACATTAATGACTGCAACACCACACAATTAAATATTTTCTTTGGACCTATTTTAACTGAAAGTGAAGATATTTGCTCTCTGGTAGGAATATTCAATCACAAAACTATAGGTAGGAAAGCCATGCACACGTGACAAGGAGGCTAAAGATACTTACTAATCTGAAAAACAGTTCAATATTCTTTGATCACATTTAGAATTCCAAAGAAAAAACTCCAATTTCTAGAAGTAAATCTATTAAAGCAATGTGAGGGAAACTGAATAGGTATTACATTTTAATATAAATTAATCATTTGAGAGAGTCAAAGTCATGTTAAATAAGATTTGTTTAATATATTAAAATATTAAATAAGCCATAAAACCTCAATTATTACATCTCTGCTGTGTGTCATTTACCATTTTGTCAGAAAGAAATGTCTTTTTACTTACTGCAGCTTGCTGTTGTTTCAATTTGTCTCTGTACTCTTCTAATTCTTGCAAATTGAGAACAGGAGGGAGCTTCTATAGAGAAAAATTCATAAATAGTTAAAAAAAAAAACAAACTTGATTCGGTTTCATTTACCTGGATACCTCTAACTAATTAACCACAATCTGTTCATACAAACAGTGCCACATCCCATTCCCATCCATTCCCCCTAATAGATTCCGGACACAAAAGCCTATACACATCTTTGTTATCAATCTCTCTGGTGATCAACTTCTACCCTTCACCCTGTCCTGCTATCTCCACTGCTGCTGCCTTTGACCTATAGGAAACCCCATTACCACTGGGACCCCTGACTCCTTAGTCTGGAGGCACTGTTTCCAGGACTTATGACATGAAAACATGAGAATATTTCTAACCCTAGTCCCCTACCCTACAAACTACAAGCATATCCCTACTTGTCTACATAGAACTTAAAACATATTTTTTTAAGATTTATTTATTGATGCATACAAGAACTGGACTGTAGGCCAAAGGTGTGGTGTGGGGGCAGGGTGAGAGGATTCACCAGAGAGAGTAGAGAGCAGAACACTGCTAAGGGGAGCAGCCGGAGAGACAGGAGAGATCTGTTGCACCATGTGGGTCAGATCCCTGGCTGTGTATTGAACTCGTGCTGCAGTGGCTGAGGATTGATTCAGAGTGCTGAGACTTAATCCCTTGCACCACCAAGGATGTCCTAAAACATATTTATCCTCTGAAATACTATGAACAGTCAGTAAGCACTACAGTGTAACAGTGAGAGTTATTGAAGTTCTAGATTATATTAGCTTTTGGAGGTGAGTATGGGGAAACAAAAAAAATTGCATTCTATTATGCAGGTATAAAAGTGGGCTCCAAGTCTCAGTAAACTGATAGATGAAACTTAAGAATAAGATAGGGGCTGATTTTATATGTAATAAAGTATGTATTCATATTGTATTTGGTTTCATATAAAACCAACTTTTATTATTCTGGCTTTTTCTGAATTTTCTATAAACTTTAAATGCCAGTGTTGCAAACATTAGGCACAGGGATATTAATATGAATAACGTTTTTGTAAGTATACACTTATGACTAGAAATGTCAAAGCTTTTATTAACTTTAGCCAGTTTATATTTAGCCAATATAAAATAAGACAGAGGAAGCATACTAACATATTGTATGCTAATATTTAAAAACCAAAAATACAACATTTACTGAATGGTATTCTATAGCTGCACAGTTCATTTAATCACATTATGGTTGACAAATACCAGTTCTGGCGTCAATAATATAAAACCCTTAAGAAGCATTCAAATCTCACAAATTCAAACACTGAACCAAATAGATTTTAAATATGTCTTGATGAATTATTTTTACCTCCAACTCATATTTAACAATATCAAATGAGTCTGTAGAGAAATATACTTGTTCAATACTATTAATTAGTTCTTGTTCAGCTTGAGGATCACTAGGCTGTTCTCGAAGTTCTCGAAATTCCTCCTTTAAAGAAAAAAAAATCAAAATTAAATTAAATTTAAAAAGAAGAAAATCACAATTATAGCACTTGCTGCTGTTAAAATTCTATTTGCATCAAAGTAAAGGATCATCTGTCTTTATACTCAAAAACCTTCCAGGAAGAATTTGGATGGAGAAAAATTGATTTAAAAAACTTTGTAAAGTTTATTGGAAAAAGGCTATAGTCCTACACTGAAAACAACTCATTTACTGAAGGAAAAACTGGCCAGTTTGAAGAGAACTCAGATATTTAACAAAAGGGAAAAACAAAGTAGCTGCGTAACATCTATCAAATATACTTACCACATATTTAACAACATCCTAATATCTGTCTCGCCACAGATAACAAGAAAACAACTCAGTAACTTTTGTGTCATCATCACCACTGCACTGTAAGTAATATTTTAAAGACATAACTTTATATCTCTCTGCTGAAAATCTTACTGCCCAGCTAGGAAACACTGGCTATAGAAAACACTTTGGAATTCTTTAAGGTTTCCTTCAGTATACTCATACTACAATCAATGATCTGATTATGAGCCTACATTTCTGCATTTGATAAAATGCATTCTTTTCAATTATAGAGAATACTACAAAGTGCTTGAGAAATCCCTATCCCTAATATCAGCATCCTTATCCTAACAATTTCAATGCAAATTGAGAAAATCTCCAAATAACAATGAAGTTTCAGTAACTCAGATACCTACTTTCTGTCACACTAATTATTCTAGGCATTATTATAGACATAACAATTCAACAATTCAATCTTTTTATTCAAATTAATCTCAGCTATATTTAAGTACACAAAAGGAAACAAGTATTAAAATCATTTTACCATCATTAAAGTAGCTCTTAGTGAGTTATTACTAATACATATAAATTACATAGTCCACAGAATATTTTTTTCTCAAACAATACTGTAGGGTTTTTTGGGGGGTGGGGGGAACAGGGCATATTTTTCATTTACAAAAAGCTACTAGCTTATATATCTTTTAGACTTTAATTTGTATTTTAAATAATTTTAACTATAAATTATCTCCTCTTGATTCACGCTAAAAGAATATAGAGCAATAAATCTGAAACTCAAGAGAATAGCTGTTTAAATTTAAAATTCCAGTAAATTTAAAAAAGAAGGCAAAGGTGTATAAAAGTCAAACTTGCATTACTAAAAGTGCATGGAAAAGAAAACCCCTCTGTTGTACCAAAACGCAACATATAAAATATACTAACAAAAACGGTCAGTGATGCAGTCACCATGTATCAGCGTGCAAGCACACACTGTGAGGACAGTGAGAAAGCCAGCACCGTAACAGAGGTAGCTGAGTTCCCTTAGGGGGTTATCTACAGCAACACACTAATCTAATCTATGCAGCACTCTGGACAATGATGATGATTTGAGTTGAATCCTTACCACTTGCAGAATGTTTCCCAACTAGTCTATTCACGAGCAACCTCCCCATACTTAGTAAAAATTTGAAATGACAGACACGAAATGAAAAAAAAAAAAAGATCAGAAATACCAGTTTCAAATGCTGTACACTAAAGGAGACATTAAGATCCAAATGAAGACACAGCAATACCTCCCTAGGAATTCCACAGCACCCTTAGCAAATGAATGTAGTTAGTACCATTCAAAAAAAAAATTTAATGAAAATTATAAAGTTATTGAGCCAAACCAAAAAATGAAATAGATTGCAATGAATAAGCATTTTTTATCTTAAATATGTAAACGCCAATGGCCATGATTAAGTTCTCCACATACTACCTACTTGAATGATCTGAAGGTAAAGACACTTAGGTTTTAGGTGCAATTCTACTATTACCTTGAGCAACTTACTTAGTCTCTCCAAGTCTTATTTTTTTTCACTTGCAAAGGACACAAACACACTCAAATTCCAAAGTTATTAAGAATGTCAAAGGAAAAACATGATTTTACTTATAAGTAACTCACAAGTGTACATTTCACAAATGTGATGAACCTGTAAAAAGAATACAATCTGTATGTGTAATATAAAAGGTCAAATGCCATTCCTTCCTAAGGAACTAAGCAATTATATTACAGAAAGCAGACAAACTCATATAATTTCAAAGAACTGACATGCAATACTTGACACTAAATGTAAGCAACCTGGATTAAGGAGAAGGGTAAACCCAAGAAAGGCAGAAAAAGAAATTCAGCACACAAAGAATCTGATCCAAAACAAATGCCCAACACTACATTCCCATAAAATACCTCTCCTTCCAAACAACTCAGTGGTTCCTGTGTGAAAACAAGCAGCTGAACTTATTCAAATTCCATTCTGACTAGAATCCCAAGCATGTCGCTCCTTTCAATCCCACCGCACTTGTAGGCTATAAGATTCTATTCTACCTAATCAGTCTTTAAATGTTTCACCCCTGTTAGTGCTGCATGCTCAACAGGATTACACACTTCCTATGGACTGAGATTTCTCCTTACTCTCCATCATTATGCTCCAAGGAGCCACGGCATATTGTAGATAATAATCACTGCTCAAATTAATGTGCATAGTGAACTGCACTATATGTGTCTGTGTTTGTGTGTGTACATATATTTATAAGCAAAGGTAGGGAACCAACAGTAAGTTGTTTTGATCATTACATTTTTGCAGAAACCCTTAATAAAAGATTTCTTTCTTCTAACTAAAAATAACAATGAAAAATTATTTCTGCAATATTTTTATGAATGTAAAGTAGAAAAACAGAAACAGAATGCTTATTCTTAACACAATTACTCTATAACTTTGCCACTTTATGAACTGTTTTCCTAGGATCAGAGTTTGCAGGCTGATATACATGTATGAGGCAAAAGTTTACATAACCAAAATGAACAAAAGATTTCCTACAAAAAAAGGTAAAAGCAAAATAAGGGGAAGAATAAAAAAATGAAACTTCATACCACATCAAAACACACAGATTTGGAATTGAACATTTCAGTCTTACAAACAACTGCTAATTATCAAATATTTTTAAAAAGATTTTACTTTTACATAAATTTAACACAACATAGTAAGTAATTTAAACATACTGTCATCATTATCAAAGTCTATGTAAAACATTAAAATTCAAAAATAATTTGCCAAAACTACCAACCATCAAATGTGCCACAACTTGCCTCCCCATGGTAATCAAGTACACCAAAAATAAGAAAAATATGCATCAATGTCAACCCAGATGGAAAAAAAAATGGAGAAAAATTACTTTTAAGCTGATAACTTTCATTGTAAAGGAATAAAAAACAAAAGTACATATGGCATAAATGAACCAAAAAATATCAAATCTCTTCTATTATCATTAAAAAATAGCCTGCTCACTTTCAAAGCTCTATTACTGACCTTTCCTAGGTAATTAATATATTTTAAATTAGCAATCATTTTTTTTTTAATTTCCCACTGTGTAAAAATTCCCCATACTACATCAACAGAGAAGCAAAGATGAGTAGAATACAGCTCTTTCCTCAAATAGTAGCTAAAACAATAGCAGGGTTCAAATGAATAAACAATGATTACGTAAGAAAGAACGTAAGATACAAAAACATATGACATCGATATTTGGGGAACAATATATAATGGCCATCTCACATATGGAGATACCGGAATAGGTAAAATTTCAAATTTGAGCAATCTGGGGAAAAATATTTTACAAATACAAAGTGTAAGTAAGTACAGTATAGTGGTAACGTAATAACAGGTTAAGCAATGGGGGCAGGGGCAATCCTTAGAGGGTAGAAAAATATCATGGGGGAAGTTCTGTGTTTATACAGAAAGCAAAGAAATGCAACAATTGAGGTCTTTTGGAATTCCAGTATGTTTTTATATATACTAGAACTGTATTCTTCCTTTATTAAAAATACCCTAACACATCACTTTATCATATGCTATATCAAAAAAAATTAACATAAAATTTCACTACCTTCTTAGCATAATCAATCAAGCAGGATTATGTTTAGAAAATAGTACACAACAAAAGCAATCAATATTTTAGAGTCTCAGCCTACTAAAAATGGAACTACCATATGATCCAGCAATTCCACTCCTAGGGATCTACCCAAAGGACACAAAAACATTAAATCAAAAGGATACCTACACACCTCTGTCTATTGCAGGACTATTTATAATAGATAAGACTTGGAAACAACCAAAATGCCCAAAAATAGATAACTGGATCAAGATGTGGTAAATATGCAATGGAATACTACTCAGCAATCAAAAAGATAAACTAATGCCATTCACAGCAATAGGGATGGAGGTAGAAGGGATTATGCTTAGTGAGATAAGTCAGAAGGAAAGAGAAAAATGGTTTCACGTATAGGAAGACTATGATGGAACCAAATAAAGGATCAGGGAAAAAAACAGTTACAATTTAAAAAAAAAAAAAACAAAATGAAGATAAATAGACAACTATAAATCACAGACGTTTTACAGGGGAGACGGAAGAAAACAGGTCAAAATCAGGGCAGAAGAGCACAAAGGACTAAGGTGACGGTATATGGGTGAAGTGGTGGTGGGAATTCCACAGGAACTACACCTGATGTCAAATATATATAAAGAATTTTTTTTTTAAAAAGGAAAGGAAAATAAAAGAAAATTAAACAAAGAAATAGTGCTTTTATTTGATCCCCAAGACATTAAAAAATGGCCATTTAATCCTTCCATTATAAATATTCGGCTTATTTTGGTATAAGCCAGATTAAACTACGTTTAGGAATCTGAGGCTTACACTGTACTTACATTGTCTACTTAGCAAATTACTTGTTTCTACATTTCAAAATCAGATGTGCTAAAGCCAAGATAACTTAAAAAGTAAAGTGGGATAAAAATATTCTTAGAATAAATAATAGACTTCTGGACTGTAAGCTTTAAAAACTTACTTTTCACATTAAAAACTGTAGTTTTCCCTGTGTATAGATACAGTTACACTAAGTTTTTGGTGTAAAACAGAATTGTTCATTATTCAAGTATCCTTAGAATGGATACATGGAGGGCCTGTCCTGGTGGTGCAGTGGTTTAAGCAATGCTCTATGACGCAAACTACAACAACTAAAGCATGAGTTCTATCCCTACCACCCGCCAGAGAGGTGACCCACATGGCGTGGCAGACCTCTCCTGCCTCGCCCGCTGCTCCCTTCAGCAGTGTATTTCAGTCAAATCTGCCTATTCTGTTCCCCACTCTGTCTCTGGTGGATCCTCTCACCCCACCCCGCACTTCTGGCCTGTATCCCACTTCTTATATGAATAAAAAAATAAATCTTAAAAAAAAAAAGAATGGATACATGGATAGAAAATATATGCCGACAACCTAAAGCAAAGATGGTGAAGGAAAAGATAAACAGCTGGCACTACATCAAACTAAAAAGCTTTTGTACAGCAAAATACACATTAACCAAAACAAAGAGACAACCCATTGAATGGGAGAAAATTTTTGCACACAACACTACTGACAAGGGACTGATCACAAAGATCTACAAAGATTTGACGAGACTAAGCAAAAACAAAGTAAACAATCCAGTAAAAAAATGGGCAGAAGAGCTAAAAAGACATTTCTCCAAAGGAAATGCAAATGGCCAACAAGCATACGAAAAAATGCTCAACATCTCTTGTAATCAGAGAAATGCAAATCAAAGCCACTAGGAGATGCCCCTCAAACCAGTAAGAATGGAGCATATCAAAAAAACTAGTAACAATGAATATCGGGGAGGATGTAGAGAAAAGGAACTCTACTACACTACTGGTGAGTATGCAAACTGGTCTAACCACCATGGTAAGCTGTGTGCAGGTTCCTCAAACTATTAAAACTGGAGCTCCCATATGATTCAGCAATCCCACCCCTAGGAATTTACCCAAAAGCCACAAAAACACTAATTCAAAAGGACACCTGCACACCTATGTTTATCGCAGCACTTTTCACAATAGGCAAGCTATGGAAACAACCCAAATTCCCCAAAACAGATGTCTAGACTAGATCAAGAAGATGTGGTATATGTATGTGTATGTCTGTGTGTGCGCACGAGCACAAGCGCAATGGAATATTATGCAGCAATCACTAATGTAATTCACAGCAACATTAATGGAACTAGAAGGGATTATGCACAGTGAAATAAGCCAGAAAGAAAAGGAAAAAATATCAGATGGTTTCACTAATAGGAGGAATGTAGAGTAAACAAATAAGGAACTAAGAAAAAAAGTTAATTATAATAAATTAAAAATCAAAATCTATAATTATAAATCTGAGACATTCCCTAGGGGAGGAGGAGGGAGAAGGAACAAAATGGGTGGGAAGAGCACGAGGGACTATGCTGATGGTGAACAGGTGAATTGGGGATAGGAATTTCATGGGGACGAGAAATATACACTGTACAAAAATGAAAAATAATGTAAACTATATATAAACCAAAAAACATTTTACACACACATACACAAAAAGAAAGAAAATATATGCTGGCAATGACAGAACGTGACATAGGCACTTAGAGGTTTTCTCTAAGTCAATATAAAAGACATACATACTATAAAATGTACAAAAAGTCAAACTAGACTAAAAAAGAGGGGGGAGGTATTAACAATTTTTTTTTTTGCCTTTGCAAACTATTTTTCAGGCACACACTGGTTTTTAAAAATGGAGTTAAGGTTGTATATACATTTTTAGATATCAAACATTCCAGTATATATGTATGGTTTCTAAATAGGCAATAACTTCACAAAGCAATTTACCACTTAAGAGTTCATCTCTTAAGGGATGTATTCAGGTTTAAGAGGAGAGGGGGGGCGGGAGAAGACTACCAATTTTGCATTTAACCATTACTTTCAAATTATAGAAAATAGGGGGCCTTCCTGGTGACATAGGGGTTAAAGTCTCTGCTGTATCAAGCTATTGCCAGCAACAGTGGCATGAGTTTCATACAGGGCAGGAAGCTGACCCACATGGCTCAGCAGACCTCTCCTGTCTCACCCTCTGCTCCCCTCAGCAGTGTATTTTAGTAGATTTGCCTGTTTTGCTCCCCACTCTGTCTCTGGTGAATCCTCTCATGCACCACCCCCTGACACACACACATACTTCTGGCCTGCACCACAGTTCTTGTATGCTTAAATAAAAATAAATATTTTTTTCAAATTATATAAAATAGACACTACTAAAAATTCCAACCCAAGAACTTTCAATACTATTTATTTTTATAAGTGTACAAAGTCAGTGAAGACATATTATCAATTCTCCTCGTCGCTACTGAATTCAATATTCCTTTTAATTTTGAAAAAACTTACTGAATGTTTAAACCCACAGTATACCCTGAAAACTCATAATCTCCAGATTTTTTTTCAAACAAAACAATAAATATAACTTCTTCTACTCACATGTCATTTTTCAAAATCCACAGAAACTATATAGAATAAAAAAATGAAACTCAAACCAACTTCCATTTCCATAGTTAGCTTAATAGAACAGCGTTCACATTATATAGCTGAAATGGGAGGGAGTGTGGTAGAAAAGAAGAAATTTTTGTAGAGAGTGAATTTTGGCTTGCCAAAACAAATTTCAAAAGCATTTTTTTCACTGTTTTTATTTCTTCACCAGTCAACAGAAAAAAGGTATATGTGTGATAGTTAATTATAAAAACAAAAATCAGTCTTAAAGTTAGATCACATCACAACTCCAACTGAGAACAAAAAATATTCATCAACCAAAATCGATACAGAGCTATAAAGGGAAAACATAAGCATGAAGTTTTCAAAATCCAATTAATATTATAAAAACTATAAATCACTTAACAAATGTTGGTTTTCTGCTTCCAAATGAAAAAGGATTCAAGTCCACAGATACCCTAAAACCATACATGGAAATTTTTAATTAATTGCCAGATGTCTGACTGTGTGGGAAATAGTACATTTTCTTAAAATCCCACTAGAACAACAATAATAATCCATCAAAGCAGCCAGTTCATCAGTTTGTGTTTGTGCATCTTAAATAAACGATAGCTTTTAAACTCTACAGGTTTTTCTTCAAGCTTTCGCTGCCATCTAGTGGAACACTAGTAAGGTTACAATCTGAAAGAAGGTTTAAGCAAAATTATTTATAGGTTTTTATAAAAGATTATAAAAATGGCATTATTTTAATCCAGCCTTTTAAGACACTTAAGTGATTAAAAAAAGTATCTTTTCCACCACCTATATAATAAACAGTGCTCCAAATATACACATACTTGACTTTTTAAAAATAGATCAGAATATTTTAAATTCCCAGAAATTTATTGAGTAACATTGACTAAAATCACAAAGCTAGAAAGCAAAGCTTTCATATTTAAGTCTTAGCCAAATATCTTTACTTACTTCTCTAAAGTTATATTTTTAAAAGCATTTTCCTAAATTTATTTCCATGAAGAGGAAAACAACAAAAACAGTAGCTTTGAAGACATTTTTATTTTTAAGATGTCTTTAAAAATATTTCAACTTCAGTGAACAGCATCAAGCCATACATCACATGTTTGTCCTTTTGGAATATAACGCTGAAGAAAAGATACCTCACAAATTGAAGTACAGAGAGAAAAATCCAGAATCTAACTCTTTTTTTTTGGATAGAAGAACTGGGGTACAGGCCAGAGGTGCAGAGGATGAAAGAATTCACCAGAGACAGAGTGGGGAACAGAACAGGAGGATCTACTGAAATACAGCTGAGGGGAGGAGCAGGTTAAGACAGAAGAGATCTGCTGGGCCATGTGGGTCAGCTCCCTAGCCAGGATTGAACTCAGGCCTTAGCAGTGTTAGCACAAACTTAAACCCTAGGCCACCAGGAAGGCCCCAGTATCTAAATCTTAATTTTATTTTACTTTAATTTTCATATATCTGACCAGATCCTCTCTTGAAGGATAAGAAACACTAAGTATTCTGATACAAAAAAAAAAAAATCACAACACTTTCAATACCAGTGCTTACAAACTTGTATTCCTCATTACTTTGCCTTTTCTAATCCCAATAAAATCCTCAGTCTTAAATTCTAATTTTAAAACACTTCTCATATTAAACCCTTTTCCATTTCTAAATCTCATGTTCTTATTTTCCTAATTGGTATCCTATTGCCCAGGATTTCCACTAAAAAATCTTACTTATCTTGCCAGAAGGGAGGGACTGGAACAAAGTGGAAAGAGAGCACACAAGACTGAAAGGATGGACTGTGGGTACTTTGGTGATAGATATGCGGTAGTTAACAACACAGGAAGAAGGAGATTCCTTACTTCTAAGACACAAATAATGATATAAAGTAATGTTACTTCAATTTTAAAAATTTGAAAAGAAAAATCCACTTGTACACTAGTTATCCTTCTCAAAACATATCAATCACCAACTCTAGAAGTCTCTACCTCTATAATCTCTCTAAGTATTCCTAATACTTTCCTACCTGCACTATCACTTTGCATACCTCAGTACACACTTGTACTACTCTGCAATTATTTTTGGTTGTCTCTCCTACTTAGATTGAGATAGGAAGAGAGACTTTACCTCTTTGCATCTTCAAAACTCAGTAATTGCCAAATGGATAAATGACTACTAAACGGTCTGTGTAATGCTTTTTATGAATTGTCACAAGAGAGGGTTAAAAATATCAAAGCATCTGAAGAGAAGCATAATTTCATTAATGGTTAAAAAGAGCACAGCTAAATTTTGAGTTAGCAAAAAAAAAAAAAAAAAAAAAAAAAAAACCTATATGACTTTTCTGCTCCATGGTTAAGAGTCCCTCTTGATACCAGCAAGAGAAAACAATCGTCTAAATGATATGTAATCCTAAATTGAAAATTTTTACCACAATCACCAAAGCTAAAAATGTCTGCTAGTCATAAGCTTCAATACTATTCTTGTCAAATACAGATACCAGTATACTTTCTAAAAAAAACTGCTCAAATCATACCACTCCTACAAAAACTATAACATAGAAAATATAAAACAGCGCTAAAAGGACTCTTAAATATCATCTAATGCAATCACATCTTCTCATACATGAAGAAACTGGGTCACAAAGCAACTGAAAAGTTTTCCTTTAATAAGCAAAATGTTTAAATTAATCTTTCAACCCACTCTATTGATTCTAATTCTAGCACCCTTTCTACATGCCTTAATAACACTCTGGAAACAAAGCTCTGTAGTTGGTATGTGTTTTAGTATTCTTTTTTTAAGGAACACTAAGAAGTTAAATCAAATTCACTTCACAGAAATATCTTAAACATTAGAAAACATTCTTCCCAAACTCCCTTTATTCAAAGAGAAAAAAATCCAAGAAGAAATTTAATAGCAACATGTGTACCTCTATACAGAGACACAGAAAGTTCTCATACATTTTATTTTTTTAAAGAGGCTCACTCATCAATTTTACAGAGTGTGAGCATCTAATGCAATCTAATTCAATGCATGCTCATAATACATGATAATCTTTTTTCTTAAGTCAAAGAAATAAAATTACTTGGTAATTGGGATTTAAAAGTTTTTCTTCATTCCCAATTTTATCATATTCATTAACCTTTTATAACATACAAAACTATTCATACACTTCTTTAAGGTTTTAGTTGGAAAAACTTCATACAAAAGGATTGGTTGAACTGTGTCATAGTTAAAGAATGTGTTTGGATTTGACCTAAAATAAAAGCTAAGCAGTAAGAACAAAATTTATTTTAGGAGGTGAGGTACCTCCAAGAGGTGGGAAATCAACCTCCTATACAGCTGCTGACACCAAAGTGTGACAAGACGATTTATGATTGCTGATAAAGAGAAACAAGACTTATGTATTAAGATGCCAGACACAAAAGACAAACAGCAGTTTAAAATGTGACCCTTAAATTAAAAAATCACAAGAGCAGACATTCAGAAGAAGATTTGATCTGTGATGGAGCTGCTATTCACAGAGACAGTTCCAAGTGGCAACACCCCACAGGGAGAAGCAGCAGGGATTTATTTATTTAACAATGGTTAATAATACTCCTGAAGGGAAGCCAGCTAGTTTTGAATAACATCTATTAAATTTGTAAACTGAGAAAATCACATGACTATCAGGGGATTTAAACCAAGGCTATCTCCAATTTTGTATAAGTTTTGCTTTAGCTACTTATTCAAAAATCTCTGCTCCATAACAAAAACATAATTAACCATGATTTTTGGCTCAGACTGTTACAGCACAGAAAGCAAATTATTTCATTTCTCCAAATTACAGTGGATAAATCAATGTTTCATATGTATATATAACTGCTTTCAGGCTAAGAATTTGATACAATAATAATCTCTAAATTTATCAATTTCATGTTTTCTGCTTTACTATAACAAACCATACTGCATCCTAATGAGCAATGAAAGCAGAAACAAGCCCCAAGCCTACCATATTATAAAAATTTACCTAGCTTATATAACAACCATCTGCCTGCAGGAAGGAAAAGCTTCTGTGAATCAATTATTATCTAAAGGCAGTAACATTTTCTTAAGAAATGAAAAGTCATGCTCATACAAGCAGATCAATACCTTTCCAGGAACTCGGAGATTCTCAATGACACCCAGATCACTGAGGCTCTCTGGAGGGCTTCTCAGACCCTTAAAAAAACAGATTAAAAAATTTTTAATTGTGCTGCAGAACAATTAAATGACAGAACATATTTAATAAAACAGAAATCACCATTTTAGAAAAAGATTTTCTTGCTTTAAAGTATATAGAAGGAGCCTCCCTGGTGGTGCGGTGGGTTAAGCAACACACTATGGGGCAGACCGCAGCCACTGCAGCACGAGTTCGATCCCTGATGCTGGCTGGTGGGGGGGTGAGGGGGGACCCCACATGGTGCGGCAGACCTCTCCTGCTGTGCCAGCTGCTCCCCTCAACAGTGTACTTCCGTTGATCTGCCTGTTCTGCTCCCCTCTCTGTCTGTGGTGAATCCTCTTACCCCCCACACCTCTGGCCTGTACCCCAGTGCTTGTGTGCATAAATAAATAAATCTTTTTAAAAAATAAAATAAAATAAAGTATATAGAAAAATGTTCTAAAAACATTCTATATTAATACATCCAGGACCATTACTGAATCAAGTGAAGTTGTACTTTTTGTATTCGAAAATAAACATTATATAGCACCTTCCTGATTAATGGTTAAAGTCGAATTCAATCACGATTTAAAAGTAACCAAAAGAAAAGCAACTTGGGTGACAAAAAGCACTCTATAAAGGCATTTATCTATTACTAATCATTATCAAATTCACCCAATAAATACAAATGTTGCTCTCAATGATACACACCTGAAACTTACAGAATGTTGTAACGTTTCAATAAAAAAGGTCAAGTTATTATCAACTGAATTAATCACAGATGTTTAAATATTGCTACCTGCTTAATTAATATATAAGTAATCCCTGATTTCACCTGATATGTCTCATCAATACCCAATTTACACTTCATAATTGAAACTGAAACTACTTTCTCCTTGTTCTTTAGTTCATTGGTACCTGGGACTTTCTATATTCATATCAACTGAGGGATTTTTGAGTCTCATTTGTACCAGAGAAAATGATAAAGACAGAAAGAACCAACCAACTTACATTTCCTTTGAAAGTCTACTTTAAAAAAAAAAAAAACAGGTTTATTCAAAGCAGACACTGAAAATCCCTGTAATATTAGGCGGTAGGCAAAAGTGGCAAAGAGATTTATGCTAGTTTTCATCCTTGAGGTGTCCTACATTGGCCCTCTGGTGTCCTCAGTAACCAAAATACATGGTGCATTTAAGTTAGTTATTGAAGACTTAGAGAACTTGCTTATTTTTAAATTATAAGAGGTATATATTTTATCTTCTTTATTATAAAATGCCATATTCCAAAATTTTTTATGACAGGTTGTAGTGCCAGGAAGGCACAGTGCAGGTCCTCTATGATCCGGGCAGAGGGATAGAGGAAGAACCCTGGAGCTCTTGGTGACTTTTTCATGGTTTTATTGATCTTTCTGCACAACCAGCAGTGAGGCAATAAGGTACATGGCAGGCAGGGGACCTGGGGGCCAGGAAGCTGGCAGGTCTCCTAGCCTCCAGCAAATCTCCACTCTCTTTGGGCTCTCCCACAGTTGTCTTGTGGTCTCTGCTGCTGCAGTCTCTGCTGCTGCTGCTGCTATCCCTGTGATGTCGCCCTTATATGGCCAGCCTCCCAGCCAAGGTGTACCCACTTGCACATGTCCATAACCTAATCCAGGTGTCGCCATCAGGCATGCGTGTAAGACTGCAGGCACCTATCATTGATGCTAATGGCAGGAGGGCAGAAAAGCCTGACAATTTCCATTTACCCTACACAGGCGTACTGCCTCACCATCAAGTCTTCCATTACTCACAGAATACTCCCACCCAGCCTTCTCTCTCTCTCTCTCTCTCTCTCTCTCTCTCTCTCTCTCTCTCTCTCTCTCTCTCTCTCTCTCACACACACACACACACACNTCTCTCTCTCTCTCTCTCTCTCTCTCTCTCTCTCTCTCTCTCTCTCTCTCTCTCTCTCTTTCTCACACACACACACACACACGCATTCACACGCATGCACATATCACTCTCTAAGGAAAACTATACTTCACTGTCAGAGTTAACTTCTGTTTGAAGTTTTTCTAAATCCTTATGCTTTAAAGCACACACTATTTCTCAGTATGGATCAAGTCCATCAACAACACCATAGGGAATTTTTTGAATGTAAGATTCCCAGGTCCCACCACAGATCTAATGAATAGGTATTTTGGATTATAGTCAGGAATTGCATTTTAACAAACAACCATGGTTATTCATATAATCACTAATGTTTCAGAAACCCCGCGAAATATTTTCCTCTCCCAAAGTGGAGAGTTTTAAATACTAAATATATTTCTCTCTCTCTCCCAGACTAAGTCCCAAGAGAAGAGAGAGACCACATGTGTTTTGCTTCTGTAGCCCATTGGCTAGCAAATTTTGAGGAACAGAATGATCATCAAAGAAAACAGTAAATACTTAAGAAGCCCTGGTCCAGCTCCAATCTCTAGCTAATTAGAACAACGTTCCCAAAAGGACATAAAATTGACTTTAAAATTAAGCTTCTGGGGAAGTCTGTTAGAATAAGAACAGCATACCAAGGACAGATATCTTAAAATAAGTGAGGAAATAGCAGAATGCAACTACCATCTATTTGTTCTTCCTTGTCCCAATTTGTCACCAGTAGTCATCATTCAGTCTACAGCATCAAAAGTATTCGTAAAGAAGGCAAAGTTGGGTTATAAAACTAAATTTCTATATACATTATACACACACACATATATATACAGTAAATACATACATACATTCATAATTTACATTCCATAATTTAATTCAAATTCACAACCACCTCTAAAATATTTTAATATAATTGCCAAGACTTTTAAATAAAAATATATATATAAGTGTATATTTGTTTAACAAATCTAACAGAAATCTTGGAGGAATATATCATATATAATGCTCTTTTTCTCAAAGAAACTAATGCTTGAAATGCAAATAAGTTATATACACCAATATCTATAAAAAGGCATTACCTCCAAATTAGTCACCACACACAATAAGCTATTAATGTATAGCAACTTCCCCAAAAATGTGCAAAATAAAAGCAATAAAAATTAGAAAACACTATCTACATATTAGGAAGCAGAGTAGTTCAGTGAGTCAAGGAAGGGGCTGTGTGGTCTTGAACAACCCACCTAAACTGCCTATCATTATATTATAGTGATGATAACAATAACTCAGAGGCTATAATAAGGAATAAAGAAGATAACTTATGTGAGAGGCCATAAATAGTGTCTGGTACATGACAACCATATACCATGTCAACTATCATTCTGAATATTACTGTGATAACAGAGAAATGCTTTTCTATTATCTTATCAAAAGAGAAATGAAGTATTACATAAATGCCTCAGAGCAAAACACCTGATGCCCACCTGTGTTTTAGGATTATAGATCTTAAACCCTTTGGTTAACAACTTTATAAATTTCTAATGATATTAAGTCATCATTTTTATTTTAGTATTAACTAAAGCAGGAAGTCATGACTATACTATAATCTGCCTTTATTAAACTGAAACTTTCACTGAAATGACTATAACCATTTGATTTACTTTTGTTTTTGGTTTTTGTTTCAACAGTTTCCATTTATATTCATACAAAATTCAGTATAATTAACAACTACCTTTGCATTTTCTTAGCCCAAATCATATTAACATTTCAGACTATTTCTGTTATATATACATGAGTCCTTAGTTCCCATTTCTGAGACTTCACAGAAAGTTGTGGTTGTGGGGTCACTGATGACCTCTTTGCTACCCAAACCAAAGGTTCCAAATTCTCACCTTGTTAGACCCATCTGCATCATTTAACCCATTCTATGTTTTCCTTTTTAAATTCCTTACTTGATTTCTAGGACTCACTCCCTATCCTCTCTTCCTCCAATCATTTATCACTATGCCTTGCCTTAGTAATTGTTTTATTCACTCATGCATCCCCCATATTCTTGGCATAGTATTTAACAAACATTTGTTAAATGAACTGAACTGAAAGAATCTCACCTAGAAAGCTAACAAAGTCCACCCTCCCATTCTTCCTCAAAAACACCTGCTTCATAGAACTAAATTTTGTATATCTCTAGATTAACAATATATTATTAGCATAATCTGTAATCAAAAAAAAATTTTTGTGTACATGTATTTGTAATACCTATATTTCCATAACAAACAATACTAAAGTAAATCTAGAATTTAGGCAACACCCTACTTTCACATGGATTCACCAACTGTGTATTAATGGTGATCAAATGTCTGGAAGCAAAGTTGCAAACATATATAACATTGATAACTTAAAAAAAAATTTACAATTTACACATTATGTTGTATAGCTCACTTTTCACATGTTGAAATTTTTTATCCCAAGTAAGCAGATTTGACTGCCCCAGTCCTGGTTGAGGCTGAAGAGTTACCATGTTCACCAAACTTCATTACATTTAGGAGACATAAACCTGGACTTTCATATTTTCTTCTGTCTCATTCATTAAAAAATACAGCTAAAAAGTAAACCAAACAAAGATGCTATGCAACAATGCTGATGTTTTCTAACTATACTGAAATGCACAGTGCACAACCTAAAAGAGCACTTAACTTAACTGATGCACACAAATCCAAAAAGGCAATTTAAGTATATTAGGGGTGTAATATACAAAAGTGTATATCATCTTAAAATTGAACAGATACCCAAAATCTTCTAATGCTTTAAGTACTCCAATAGCCTGCTTCCAGTTTTCCTGCTTTCCCATCAGCAAGGTAGTCAGAGATGTTTATGATGAAGCACTTCCTTGACAAGGCACATAAACTGTGTTAACTGTTTATCTCTCTACCTTCACCATTACCATGTAAATATTACCATTGGGTCAATTCCATGAGGTACATGTTATCATTCCCCTTTTAAAGATACAGAACCAAATGCTAAAAAAAAAAAAAAAGGTAGGAGACTTCCTCTGCTGCAGGCTTATTCATTCTCCAGTAAGAAGTAGTATAAAGGGCCTCCCTGGTGGCACAGGGGGTTGGGCGCCACACTGTCCTAGTGAGGGTTCGATCCCTGCCCAGGGAGGGGACCCACATGGTGCAGCAGATCTTTCCTGCCTCGCCTGCTTGCTCCCTTCAGCAGTGTACTTCATTCGATCTGCCTGTTCTGCTCCCCACTCTGTCTCTGGTGAATCCTCTTCCTGTCCCCACTGTATGGCTTAGAGTCCAGATCTTGTATGCATAAATAAATAAATAAGGTCAGAGGTGTGGGGTGGGGGGAAGGGAAAGGATTCACTAGAGACAGAATGGGGAGCAGAACACGCAGAACAGCTGAAATACACTGCAGAGGGAGCAGCAGGCGAGGCAGGAGAAGTCTGCTGCGCCATGTGGATCACCTCCCTGGCCAGGGGTCAAACTCACGCTGCAGTGGCGGAAGCCCCACAGTGTGGCACTCAACAACTTGAACCACCAAGGAGGCCCAAATTCTGAATTCTAAAAGAAGAATTTGGAGTTTGTATTCTTTTTTTAAACATCAAAAAAGTACTTGAAGGGTTCATTAAATGATTATCCAATAGTCTCAAAATCATGTTGACTTAAAAATTATTGTTCTCTCATATTAAAATAATAATGAACATTTCTAGTAAAATATTTGTTGAAGGTAAATTCAAATCATGATAAATAATTACAAGAAAGGAGTTTTCTCCTACTTCTTGCATAGAAACTGAGGCAGTATTAAGAAGTCACTAACATTTATGAAATGGGATAGAAAATAACCAAAGTATATATACCCCAAATACCGTTGAGGGTGAGGTGAATAAAAGACGGTTATTTTTCCAATACAATGACTTTTTAAAGTAGCATTTCACAAAGAATTTTCATACATTAGTATACTGATGAACCTCATAACAACTGTGTGATAAAATTAACAAAGTAAAAAAACTAAGTATTGGCATGTTCACAGCGGAAACTTAAGTTACAAGATTTGGAAACTTTTAAAAGGCATAATGCCACAAATTCTGTCTTTAAGTTATCCGGGTTGTTTTGTTTTCACTTTTTCCAGGTCACTACTTTTGCCAAGAGCTCTTTGCCACCCCAAGCCACGTGGTCAAAGATGACAGCTTGGATGAGGGGACCCCTGCAAGACAATTGAGCCTGTCACTGGAAAGATGGCAATGGGGAAGGAGGAGAGATAAAGATAGCTTCTGACTCACTGTCCTTATCTAAAGAAATGTTCCTGGGAAGCCGCTACCCTCTCCGCTACCTTATCGGAGCAAAACTCCGATTCAGTAGTCTAAGGTGAGTTTTCAGGGGTGAGCCCTCTCTTGCCTAGCCTCTAACACCAGTCACCACCTCTAACTTAAGTCTCTACTCGCCGCGGCCCAAGGACAGAATATCTCGGCTCCTCTCCAGCGGATAGGATAAAGGAATTTGCTTCAGTCGCCGCGACTTACCTGTCGGGTCATAAGAGATTTGATTTTTTGCATGTCGAAATCGTGAGGGGCTATCCTGTCACAAAGAACTAACAAATCACACCAGAACACCATATAGCTGGACCCAACACAAGGAAGCCATAGTGAGTGGTCACGTGGAGCTATCGATCAGGGTCACCCTTCCCTTCTCTGGGCATGCTGGGAACTGTAGTCTTCCGGTTACGGTCGGTACCTGTAATGGAGGAGAAAAAGTAGTCCGGACACTACATTTCCCAGCAAGCAAAACAGAGGGCGCTTCCGTTAAGCCGGCAAATCTTTTTGCTGTGAGGTACCATGGACATTGCTGGTCTTTAGAGCACCTGTTCTCGGTGCTTCACTTCCGCGAGGCAAAAATCGTACTCAAAAGTAAGTAGCTATTGAGCGACAGGAACAATTAATACTGAGAAGACAATATATAATCCACACTGGAATGTATTGGAGGCAACCTCACCTAGCCTAGAATGGCAGGGTAAAAGGCCCCGAGACTGACACCTAGTGGATCTCGAGGGAGAGTGCTCCCGAGGGGTGACCTGAGAACCTGGAACGCCCATGGTGGCGCCGGGCTGTGTCTGAAGACGCGGATAATTCAGGTTTTCCTCTCGGCTGCTGGCCTGGTTTAGGACTGTTTGTTCTTCCTCGGCCTTGGCATCCTCTGCAAAAAGCCCTAAATCCAAAGGATTTAACACTCACCATTTACTACTACTTGACTACCTGCACAATCAAAGACAAGCCAAGGTGGAAAATATATCAAGTACACAGGTCATTTTGAATTCTTCTTTTTAACTTTTTGCGGTTTAAATAGAGGAGTCATTTGAGATTCAGTTTAAGAGCTTTACAGTTATGAGGTAATACCTGAAAAAGGCCCAGAGCTAGTAATATGCTGGTATTTATTGACTCTTTACTTCGTGGGAACTCTGTTAATAGCTTTCTGTTTATTATTTATACACACAAGCATCCTAAGGGGTTTATACTATTATTCCCGTTTTAAGGATGAGGAAACTGACTTGTGGAGATGTGCAAGCAAAAATTGCAGGGCTGATTAGCCAGATGTTTTCAAGAAGGATTTCATGTATGGTGCTGAAGGGTGAGTCCTGAAGCTATTATACTTCAGTGCCAGTGAATATTATACACTTACTTTTAATTAATGTTTATTAGAAGAAAACCATGATTTAAAAATATTTCCTGTAACAACTGAAAAAATGTTACAGTGTCACACTAACTAAAAATATTAGGTCAACAGTAGTATGAGTGGTACTCAGGTCAAGCAAAAATAATAAAAGTGGTTTGCAAGTGATTGAAATTTGGGGGAGGCTAATATAGAGGTTACTTCCAACTCTTAAATTCTATTACTTGGCCTTTGTGAGTCTACTAATTTTTACAAATGAAGTTGAAATAATTGACCTAGAGTTTCCTAAAGATAAATGAGATGATGAGGATGAATGCAATTTATAAATTGTAAAGCACATTACAACTTTGAGGTATTATAGTTATAACTCTGTTCTATTCTCCTCCAATAGAACCACCCTAAGCATATTTCTGTCATTACGTATATTAACAGTTTCTTTTGAAACTTTGTCTTTATATATTTATTTGATTCTTATTTTAACCTTATAAGGAAATTCTAATCACTATAGGGCAATCTTAGTTTAATTCATTCTTTATCTTCTCTAATCTTAATTCGCAGTTGATTCTCAATGAAAATCTTCAGTATATAGAAATCCCTAAAGCATTAAAAGAAACAGATTGCCAACCATATTAGTATATAAAATGAAAACCAACTCGTAACTGTTTGTTGATTGTTGGGCACAAAACAACAGTGTACTAAGCACTTCAGATTAATGAAATACTGTCATGGTTGTCAAGGCATATACAATATAGTTAAAGAATTATATATTAGGGGTGATCCAAATCCAGAAGTTCTGAAACCTTACTGTTGAGATTTAAACTGAATATGCGATTATTATTTTTGTTGTTTTCTTCTGGAGTTTACATCACTTGTAAACAGGGAAATGCAAATCAAAACCACAATGATGTACTACTTTTCACCAGTGAAAATGGCACAGTTTTGAAAAACTAGCAACAACAAATGTTGGTAGGGATGTGGAGTAAAGGAACTCTCCTGCACTGCTGGTGGGAATGCAAACTGGTCCAGCCACTATGGAAAGTTGTGTAAAGGTTCTTCAAACTACTGAAAATAAAGCTTCCATATGACCCAGCAATCCCACTCCTAGCTATCTACCCAATGAACGCAAAAACTTTAATTCAAAAGAACACTTGCACCCCTACTTTTATCACAGCACAATTTACAATAGGTACTCTTGCCATTCAGAGCAAACTGGATGGAGCTGGAAAGGATTATGCTCAGTGAAATAAGCCAGAGAGAAAAAGAAAATTATTGAATGGCTTCACTTATAGGAGGAATGTAGAGGAACCAAATAAGGGATCAGAAAAAAAATTAACTACAATAAAGTAAAAATCAAAACCATTACTCAAATACAGATCAGAGACATTCTTTAGGGGAGGAGGTGGGGAAAGGATCAGGACATTGGTGGGAATTGCACAGGGGACTATGGTAGGAATGCATGGGTGAATTGGTGGGAATTTCACAAGGAAATCATATATTGTACAAATATGAAGGATGATGTAATAAATATATATTTTTAAAAAGCTGAGAGTTTATAAGTTGAGCAGCCTCAGAGCAACAACAACAGCAAAATGGTAGGATAAGGGACTATTTCTGATGGTTCAAACAGGAGGAGCCTCTGGAAGTTTAAATAAAAGCTGAGATTCTAGTTTACTTAGGAAGATACAGCTCTAAGCATCCTATAAATATCAAAGCAGTGCAGAGATGTGGCCCCTCCAAAATGATAATAATAAATAAATAAAGTTCCTGCTAATGAGCAAACAGTAGCAGAAAACACAACTTATTCTGAAAGTAAAGCAGGAAAAAATTATGCAGCAATGAATAGTCATTTAACAGCCTGTAGAGCCAGGCTTCCAGGGGGTAGCATTTTAGACTTAACTATATAATAATCACTGGCAGGGGCAATTGTAATGTCCTCCCCTAGCAGGCAACTTTTCCCTGCAAATGTATTCTTTCCTAGGATTTATTTAGTGATAGTGTTTTCTTTCCCCAGTTCTATTTAGTCCCCTCATTGACTTGGCATTTCACCACCTCTCCTTCCGAAAGTTTCCTACATTGCAAAACACTAATATGCTATTGGTAAATAAATAATGTGTAAATTTAGAATGCATGTAATAGACTGTTGGATTGGTTTTTTAAAAAAAGACTGACTTAAAATTTAAACTAAACAGTAAACTGTAGCGTGACTTGAGGTGACAGTCTTATACCATCCCACCCCCCAACACACACACACACACACACTACACCAAATAATTTCTTACATCACTTGAATTCTTGAAGTTGATAAAATTTAGATTATATTTCTTAATCTCATTTTTTTGTTTTAAATGCAAATGTAACTGATCAACAAACAATACATCTCTTGAATATGTAGAGCAGTTTCCCAGTGAGTTACAGGCGAGAGGTGAGATATTGATGGTGAGAAATTTCTTAGAATACTAAAATACATTAAACCATTTTTAGCAATCATGCAAAAAATTGACAACAGTTGAAGTTTTTTAACATTACTTGTATGGTTCTGTATAAATGTCCTTAATAGAGAATTGTGTTTATTCCTACCATCTGCCGCCACTAGAGAGCACTTTGTCGTGGTATCGCCAAGTCCCAATTTAAACTATGCAGTTGTCATTTTTTGTGTCATAACGTAAAAAGGTCACAACTATGATTTATTTTGACACTTTATTTACATAACATTATCACCTATTTCATAAAATGGTATATCTGAACACAAAATCAGTAAAAGTCAGCCCTTTCAATTAAATTATTTTGTGTTTTGTGTTTCTTATTTTATAAAGTGGAAAGCTTGGACCAGAGTCTTTCTGAAAATTGAAGTTAACTTACAACTTATTGCTAGTAAAGTAAGTGGAAGTGTAGTCCAGATTGCCTGCTGCCATGGCAGTGACAAGGCCAGACTGAAAAGCTGTAGCCCGGCATTAAAGTAGAGGCTGGATCTTTGAGCCATTGGTCCATTTCCTCTGTGCTTTCCCTGTGAAAATGTGGCCTCAGATATCATCTGTTGGCATAAGCTTTTCATTATAATTATGCACAGTCCATGATTCAGTCTCACTTGGAAACACACCTGTGGTTTGCTCTTAAAAATAATATAGACCCATAGGTTCAATACTACCATAGCAAACATTTGTAATAGGAACTACTGCCTAAAACAATGTATTTTTAAAGACTTTCAGGTGCTCTATTTTGATTCTTTGGTAAACTTTTACGTGTTACTTAGTGACTTCATGATGACTGATAAGCAGTTAGTAGACATATGAAATACATCAATTTTCATATAAAAACTTACATTGTGAAATAATGATATAATTTTGCATGATAGGAAACTAGTTTTCATTTTCTAAGGAAATTTCACAGTGTGCTCTCATTATGAAGGAATATGGTTTTTAATTAAGTTACCCAAAAGGATGTTTTCTTTCATGTAATTATTAATAACTAAGTCATAGAATACAGTGAGAATTACTGATAATCACTAAGAAGCTTTTCTAAAAGTATTAAGCCTGTGTCTTGCAAAGCATATAACAGGTGTTCCCACTCCCTGTGTCTTTTGTATACACATTCATTCTGTATTCAAATCACAGCGCAAGAGGCAGGATAGGGTCTGTTACCTCACTGCTAATTTCCCTGGCAAACAAACCAGCAGCTGCTGGTCCATGAACCAAATTAACCACCAGGAAGAGGGCACTGCGTGCATGGGACAGGATGCCTTCATGGAGTCCTTCAGCAGCATAGTTGGGGTCTTTCAGTGCAAAATATACCTCCTTCTTATAGGTAAGTCACTGTATCAATTGTTGTAACTGTTACTGTTTTTTAAAATTGTGGACATAAGATAAATATTAACTTTAAGCTGTAGATTCACTCAGATAATTGACGAACAGTTCAGAACCTTGTAAACAAATAATATACTTTGTTCCAACAGCAGATATATTTAGGAGAAATGAGACTCAGTAAATAGATGGTTATTGTTTCCTAGAGCAACAATTATTGTTAATAGCCCTATTAAGAAAGTTAAGACATTCTAAAATCCTAGTGATTTTCTTTTTACAGCATTTACATATAAGTTCAGTAGACTTTAAGGCATTTTATTTTGACAAATATCCCCATGAATTTGTGACCACTTACAGTGGAACTCAAAACAATTTATGAAAATTGTCCCATTTTTTAATTAAAAACATTGTCACTATTAACTTTATTTTAAATTACCTGTCTTAGGAAATATGAAAAAAAGGTGAGATTGCAAGTGGACAAAAGTATTTTCTACACAGATAAGGAGAAATGTGTCAAAGTTTTATTCCTCCAAAATGGCTTTGTCTTTCTCTTTGTCCAGTGACTACTCTATTAAAACCATGTTTTCTCTTTTCATAGTTTCACCTCATTCTCCTCCTTTGTGCTTAGAATTTAAAGGAGTCTTTGTCCAAAATTTCCACTTTGTCATTTTTTTTAACCAGATGTCCTTTTTCCATTCTTTCTGTGTATCAATGTTTATTAAAGTCAAGTTAGTTTTTTGTTTTGTTTATAGTCAACAGACAGGAATTTTTTAAAGGCTTTATTCGTTAAATTTTCAGCACAACTTTGCTAAGTTTGGCATTTAAGTTTTAGTCTTCTTCAGTAGCTTAGAGCCTTGATTTCCTAGGGTTTTTTAAATTTTTTTTTTTATATTTACTGTAAATGTGATTGTACTCAAACATATACTTAATGCTCTACATATCCAACATCTTGAAATATATAGTTTGCAAATTTTTTTTAGTGTTTGAGTTTCTATAATAACTGTTCCAGTGTTTATGTTGTCAAATTTTAGCCTAGATATTTAATTTTTGAAATTTTTATAAGAGTAATGTTACCACATTTGACTTTTATCTTTGTGCATTTTTCTCAGTTTTGAAAGTGTCCTGTAAGTGCTCCTTTTATTTTTAACTTTATAACAGCAACTGTGCTGTCATTTCATAACAATTGTTTTTGTAAATGGCTTTGAGAATTTAGACAATTCATTTGAGGAACTCAACTAAAATATAATTAAAATTTACTTTAGAGAAATAGCATATTCTTAAATAATTAAAGCAGTCATTATCACTTGACTTACTAAGATTAATTATTGTAGTTCTTCATGTTTTCTCACACAATGAGAAAAGAACCCTTAAAAAACTCTCAAAAAGAAGCTAGTTTTATGTTCATAAACACATATTTTGACAACATGAATTCATCACATTGTAGTGGAAAATACAGAAATGATATGAGAATGTGTTCCTAAAATGAAGAAGCATCAAATTATTTGTTAATTCCCCAAAGTTCACTACAAATAAGGATTACCATCATATCAAGTAAATGCAAATTTACTTTTCTCCATCAGTAATGTGTTTTGGTAGTATGGAAAATCTTGGTTTTTTGGATATTAAATTTCTTTGGTTTTCCTTTCTAAAGAAATCCTTAAAATGTGAAGTTCAAACTGTAGTTTGTAAAGTATAACTTCATAATTTTTATTTTCTCTAATGATGCAAGAGTTTATTTTTAGTCAAAATTGTGTTATGCATGATAATGGGGAAGCAAATGCCAACTATTTTGAGCTACACCTAGAGATCACTTTGTGAAGGCTGATGTTTGTTTATATTCAATACAATGAAACTGGTTTAGGGAGTTTTTTGTTGTTGAAATATAGATAAATTTTACTGTATGACTTCAATTCTTCCTTAACACTGGGCACTAACTTATTAGGCTATTGCTATACAATTTGAGAGGCTCTTAAAGGAAATTATTACTATAATTTTGTATGTCAAACTGTTACAGGGCAGGGAGAGGAGCACTTAGAACCCCTAAGCCTGCCCTCTCTGAATGGGTTTTGCTATCTGCTGCATTAAGACAAATATACAAAACCTTTAATGGAAAGGAACTTTAATACAACTAGGGTACAATAAAGAAAGAACAAAGAGGGCCTCCCTGGTGGCGCAGAGGGTTAAGCAACGCACTATGAAGCAAACCGCAGCCACTTCAGCACAAGTTCGATCCCTGCTGCCGGCCAGGGAGGG
>JAGFMF010011463.1:2549312-2609754 GCA_019455555.1 Galemys pyrenaicus
CTTCCTCTCTTCTCTGCAGAAATCTTTTTTTCCTCCTCAGCTCCACCCACTTAGGGCGGAACCAGGATTTTTGGAACTTCCCCTTTTCCTGGGACCACCAAACTAGCAATGGTATTATCAATGTCTCTTCAGAATAGTATAATGCCTTACATGAAAAAAAAAAAACAAAGAATTTTCCTTATTTATACTCAAAAAGTATTAGTGAGTCCAGTCATAAAATTAAATTTTCATTTCAGTTCAAATATAGGCGATATCTAAAAGAAAATGAAATTTCATCATTTATTTTCTTAAAGTTTGTTCACACAAAAGTTGACTTGCTAAGATTAATAATTGTAGTTCTTTAGGTTTTCTCATACAATGAGAAAAGAACCCTTAAAAACTCTCAAAAAAAGCTAGTTTTACTTTCATAAATGCATTTTTGACAACATGGATTCATCACATTGTAGTGGAAAATGCAGCAATGGTATGAGTATGTGTTCCTAAAATGAAGAAGCATCAAATTATTTGTTAATTCCCCAAAGTTCACTACAAGTAAGGATTACATCATATCAGTAGGTTATTTTTCTCCATTGTGAAAAAAAAACTATAGATGGCTGAGGAGATAAAGAGAATTTCATTCCTGACATATTTATAACTTGTTGCCTACAATATCTGATAAGTGATGTAGGCAGTCTAAACAAGCAACTACTGTAACAGTGTATTCTCTCGTCATACATATATTTTTAAAAGGCACACATATCTGAAAAAAATAAAATGATATTGTTACAGGGCAACCTTAATATAAAATGGGTTTGCCTAACTGGATCCTCACCCGCACGCTTGAACGGCACTTATAATGCCCTAACTGCAGGCACACACAACAAAGGTTAATAAAGGGTTTTATTTACAAGGAAAGGAGAAATAACGTAGTAAATAACACAAAGGGAAAAGAGGGATACAGATCTGTAAATATCCTACCAGTTCCTTGGAACTGGAACCCAACGGTGCGCTAAAAGCTGACTCCCAAGGAAAAAGGACCCCCCAAGGCCCACATGTCTGCTTTTATATTCAACCTGGCTGCTCAACTCCACCTTCAGGTCCCAATGATCCACTCTTTAATAATAACCTTATGGGATTTATAGTTCTTAAATCTTGTAGGTCTAAAATGAAGATCAAAGTCCATAACCTATTTATATAATTCATTCAGGAGGGTTTTTCTCCCTAACACTATCACATCACATCCATTTGATGTGATAAGCATTGAACATATTCAGAAATATTGTTGGCAATATATTACTTAACGTATTCTGTGATGCAGTTTCTAAAATTGCCTAGAGAACTAGTTTACTCTCCTTAAGCAATTATTGTAAGTGCCATATCAAATGTTATTTTCTGCAAAAGTAGTTTCTTTTCTCCCTGGGCTGCAATATCTGTATTATATTTAATATTTTATTAATTAACATTTGCTTCCCATAATTTCACTCATAGACTCTACAGACTTTTCGTTCTTAAGATTCAACATTCTCATTCAAGATCAAAAAAAATCTCCATTTCTAGTCTAGTCATGCTTGTCTTTAGTAATAAACTATAGCCACATATCAGACTAGCAGTGGTTTCTCAGTTGAGCTGTGAAATGTATTAAGTGGACCAATAAATCAATGACCAGACTGCTCACTGTCAGAGACAACTAATGAATTCCTTTTCAGCAGCTTTGTCCAGTGTGTTCTCAAGACAATGATCTGAATTCCCAGCAACCCCCTTTTTCAGTAGCAAACACAGAATTGCCACTTTATTTAAAGGCTATCTAGAGACTGACAACTTAATAGGTAGACTAAAACCTAAAATTCAGTACTTCAAAATTCTTTGGGCTCTCTCTTTAATAAATGTAGACTGTTCACCTTCAAATTTTAAAGTAAATGTTACCCTAAGAAAAGCGCACTATGAAGTGAAGAACATAAAATTTAAGAGTAGACAAAGGTGGTAGACTTTATCTAATACTACTCCCTTCTCATACATGAGAAATCCCAAAGTCCAGTGAATAAAAATGACATCTATGGTCACTTAGCCAGACCAATCACCATTTTATCTCACGTATATGTCCTTGCTAAGTCCTTGCATTTCAATGGATTTTTAACTTTATCAAAATATCAAATATTGTAATCGCTCTGCAAACTTGAAGATTAGGTTTCTGAACTTCCTTTACTGAAGACAATTTGCAAGTGATGAAGTCAAGACTATATGAATATAGTGAGAGAAGGACAAAGGAATCCATTATCAGGAGTGAACTATGAAATCTTCATAAATATTTTCATATCGCTCAAGTAAAAAAAGAGACACAACCCAGACACAATAAATACAGGAAAATTGCATCTACCTATCTCATTAGAATTAATGGCTACTAAAAAACTGACTTTTATTTATTGCTTACCAGGAACTTGCAGATGATATAAAATCTGCTTGAATTTTATATTAGAATTGCAAATTATGGTATCTCATTGTTTGAACTTGCTTAAAATAATTAACTCATTTTATCTTTAGCCTTTTTTTTAAATTATTACCCTTTATAAGTCACTTTATAACTGTGTGATCTGTAAGAAAATACATACTTAGTTATTCAATGACCAAAGTATATTTCTCATATATATTTGTTCTTTCTTCAGAATTCCTTACCCACAGATTCCCAAATTTTTGTCCTTCCACATCTGTAACTGAAAGGACCTCATTCCCTTCTGTCAGTTTCTGCTTGACACTTCTGATACTTCAACAGTTTTAAGATTTTCCTTTCTCTCTTATCATTTCCTTTCAGTAACCACTGATTTTCTGCAAGTCACCTAATATCCTATGTAGATTTTCCAACAAAACAAGTCCATCTTTTTCTAATGCAAATTAGGAACAACTATAGATTTAACATTCTTGCACTTAACAGAAAAAAGAAGCAAGTCTTCATGCCTGTTGCTGTGGGCAGATCACTAAAATGAATGTGCAGGTATAGCCTATCAGAGGAAAAAAAATGTAAGGTTTTGTTTTTTTGTTTTTTCAGAAGAATTAGTTACAAATACAGAGCCCAAGAAGAGTTTAAGATCATCTATAGACTCTGAGCTAGTTTGCAGCAACATGGCCAAAAGCCCAAGAAGATTGGGATTATCAGTAAATAGGAGACCCATTATACTCTATCCCTCAGGATAGTGATGAAGAAACTTGAAATCAGCCAACAGAACCAAGTACACTTGCTCCTTCTGTAGTAAAACCAAGATGAATTAGTGAGCCATGGGGATCTGGCACTGTGGTTCTGCATGAAAACGGTGACAAGTGGTTTCTGAACCTACAACTGTCACAGTAAAGTCTGCCATCTGAAGACTGAAGGAATTGAAAGACCAGTAGAAATTTCACCATTCAAAACATTGTCAGTCTGCAATAAATAGGTTAATTTATGTAGCAGAATAACTTTGGTTTGTTAATTTTGTTAATGTTCTAACATACATTGCATTAATTTAGTTTCTCAAAAGACTTGGCAATTAAGATCCTTCTAAATTTTACTGGGGAAAAAAGAGAGAAGTGTTTAAGGCCTATATTTACTTTTCCCATATAGTCACCTAATTTTCAGTCCATATAGTTAGTTTCAGTTCAGTATTTAGGAGTCCCTCCTTCCTCTAACCTCCTGATCTTCCCTATTATGCTTTTTCCTCTTGAGTGCATTGTTCTAACTTCCCTGCCAGCACAAAGATCTCACTTGCTACCAATAGGAAGCCAAAGATGAAAACCTTGGAATCTTTGCTCTTATCTCCATACTGGAAGAAAAAAGACGACTTTACAGTTATTGATTCTGTAGAGGAATCAATTGATAAAGTATAGAAGGCCTATACCTTTTAGTTTTTCCAAAGAAATCTCAAAAGACAAACAGACCTCTCTACCTTTCCCTTCCTTACATTGATGGTCTTTCATAACATGCTTGATAAATTTTAATGATCCCCTTCCTAGTGTAGATGAAAAGCAAAAACAATCAAAGAGAATGAATATTTTGTATGTGAAAAAGTTGAAAATGTAAGATATCTCATTTTTTCCCAAATTTCTATCTTTTCTCACTCAAGGATTTTATTCCACCTTTGCACATCTCTTCTGCCCAAAAATAATTCTCCTTCTAGTGTATCCTTTCTAATAACTGCAAACATGTTGTTCAGCATCCATCCAAAGAAAAGAAGAAAACATAATTTTTTTTGCTTCCCTTCACAGCAAAACTCCCCAAATGTTGTCTGTACACTTCCCTTTCTTCAGTCTCTGCAAAATACTCCCATTTAATTTCTCCCTTTCTCTTCCTGACTATTTCAAACATTCATATGATGTAGGTACCCTAGTGCCCTCTTTTAAAATGGAGACATGGAAGCAAAGAGTTTTCTTTTTGCTGAAGTAACATGTTTCACTAAAACATGTAAGTTTCAGGTGTGCATCGTTATAAAGCAGCATGTGGGTATTTTACTTTAAGTTCACTGCTAAAACCCAGATCTGTCTTTCACCATGCAATTGACTATCTTTACCCATTTTATCCACCCCTTCTCTTTTGATAGCCACTAATTTGGTCTTATAGTCTAAAAGTTAGTATTTGTTTTATTTAATTAACTTGTTGTTAGACACAAAGAGCTTTTAATTAGGATGCAGCAACATGGTAGCCTGAGGTGCCATTACTTTCTTCACACTGCAAATGCATAGAAATGGTCCATGAAATAAAAGAATGTATCATGACTTTGAATAAAGACGGGGAAATACAGGTGACAAAAACTAAGAAGAAATCCACAGTCATAGCAGTGAGTGCATCACCCTAACAACCTTAAGTCAGGAGTCACAGCTCTACACTAGGCAGCACTCCCTGTCCCAGAGCACTCCAGGCTCCATATTCTCTCATAAATCCATTTTAATAAGACTTTAATACCTAATATATCCTGCAAAATTGCCTCATGGATGTCTAATAGGGACTAAGATGAACATTTCCAAAACTAACTCCTGATCTTCCAAAAAATAACTTGTTCTCCCCATAGTCATCCATGGTTAATTTATTAGTCACCTATTAATAAATGACAGGACAGCTCCATTAATTCAGTTGATCAAATCAACAACCTTGAAATCATTCTTGAATCCATTTTGTGTCATATCTCAACCCCAGTGTGTCAACAAATCCTGTTAGCACCACCAGCCTTTTCTCACAGTATCTCTTCCTGTCACCCTGGTCTACAGCACAATCATCTGTTGCCTACTTTATTACAGTCATCTCCTAAGTGTTCTCCCTATCTCTATTTGAGTCTATTCTCATAGGAACTAGAATACACCTAAAAAAGAGGAAGAAGGGGGAGGTGTGGAAGAGGAAGAAAATTACATCCTACCTTTGCTCACAAAGTTCCAGTTGCATCCCCATCTCATTCAGAGTAAAATTGCCAACATCTTTGCCATGATCCTAGGATGCTGCCTAATCTGACCCTGGCCACCTTGCTGACCTCATGTCTTACCATGTTCCTCCATTTTGTTGCAGCTGTTCCTACTTCTTGCTCTCTCAAACACACCAATCACATTCCTGCATTTAAGCAGAATTGCTGATAGTGACTGGTAATGGTTTAATGCTAACTTCTTTGCATATGGCCAGGCTTTAGATAAAGGGGAAAACTTTCAATAATGGACCATTTCAAAAGACTTTGAAGATTCTTGAGAGGAAATAGAACTCAAATCACGTAGTTTAATTAAGATATTATGTGACTCAGACACTAACAATCATGATGTCAAAGCTTTCATTGGACTTTAGAACTAATAATCGCTCCCAGTTCTGCTTTTTCCATTATTCTTTAACAGTCATAGACAATAACTTCTGCTTTTCCTTTTTATCTTGGCTTTAAAAAAGTCATGCAATCAATACAGTGTTCGGGTGGAGTATTTAAAATGCAGAAGGTTTCAGAGACAAATATTTACCTCTACAGGTAACAGAATAGTCAGTATCTAGTAGCCTGTCTTCTTTTAAAGGATTATCACCAGATAGAGTTCTCACTCTGTATTGCCCCTTTCAATTGGAAATGTGGCTTGGTGTCTTTATAACTTTCTTTTCCTTTTTAGCAGGCACAGCAGGTGTTTGCTCGGGGCTGAAAGTGGCGGTGCCGTCACACACTGTCCATGGAATCAGAGGTCAGGCCCTCTATCTTCCTGTGCATTACGGATTCCACACTCTGGCATCAGACATCCAGATCATATGGCTTTTTGAGAGACCCCATACGATGCCCAAATACTTACTGGGCTCTGTGAACAAGTCTGTGGTTCCTGACTTGGAATACCAACACAAGTTCACCATGATGCCCCCCAATGCATCTCTGCTCATCAACCCACTGCAATTCGCTGATGAAGGCAATTACATTGTGAAGGTCAACATTCAGGGAAATGGAACGCTGTCAGCTAGTCAGAAGATACAAGTCACTGTTGATGGTGAGTCCTGTATAAGTGTAATGGACAGCTGGGGAGCATGGTAGCTAGCAATCACTTCGGAGATTAGATTACATAAGTTTTGGGTCATGGCTCTGCAGTTTTGGGAAAGCAAGTTAATCCTCAAAGTCTCGGTGTCTTAGCACACAAATGACATTATCTACCTTGTAAGCCTTCCAAGGATTAAATAATATCTGTATGCACAAGATAACTTAGTACCCAGCTAAAATTAATCAAGGAATAATTAAAACTTACTTGTTTAAAAAAAATTATTTTTTGTGTTGAAGAGCTGGGTTGTAGGCCAGAGGAGACCAGTAAGTGGATTCAGCGGAGACAGAGTGGGGAGAACAGGCAGATCAACTGAAATACAGTGCTGAGGGGGGACAGCAGGGAGACAGGAGAGGTCTGCTGCACCATGGGGGTCAGCTCCCTGGCTTAATCTAACTCAGGCCATTGCAGTGGGCTGTAGTGGTGGTAGCACTGATTTTAACCCCTAAGCCACCAAGGAGGCCAAGAACTTATTTGTTTGACTGGAAACTATGAAATACAAAGTTACTAATATTAGAAAAAGAGCTCTTTGCAGGGAGAATTTTGATATTTAGAAAATAGGACTTTAATTTTTGTCACATGTAATTACAACAAGGGCACGGAGCAGGTTCTCAATGATTCTGGCCAACAGGTAAAGGAGGAGTCCTGGAGCCCTTGGTGGCTTTTTCAGACTTTTATACTCTTTACCTTATTAGTGACCAGGTACACAGCAGGCAGGAAGGACGGGGGTAGGGAGGGTTAAGCCTCCTAGCACCACCACCCCCCCACCCCCCGCCAAGAATCTCACACACTCTGGGCTCTCTGGTCTTTGCTTTCTCTGTTTCTACATCTTTCTTCTGCTCTCTCTCCTAGCGTCCCCATGACGCCGCCCTTATACACCCCGTGTCTCAGTCCAGGTGTGCCCACTTGCGCATGCCCACACCCTACTTGAGGTGCCCACCATTAAGCATGTGTGTAGGACTGCAGGTGTCTATCATCGACACAAGACAAAAGAAGTTGGTGGAAATACCCCCAAGAGAGAATAGAATCAGTTAACTTTCACACACTTATTTTCTTCATTGAGGTATATAAGTGGAATATCTTATATGCTATATCCAACACTCATATACAGACTTTTCCTCTAAATTTGTTTATTTAACAATATTCTTCCAATTGCTGTAGTCCAAACTTGTGGTCATAATTGACCCCCTTGTTCACTCACAACCCATCTTCAGTCCACTTTTTAACCCCACCATTTTTACCTTCAAAATATAATCAGAGTTCAGTCACTTCTAATTACCCCCATACCACCATGCTCCAACCCCACCAGCAGTTCTGGCCTAGATTCTCCATATAGCCTGCCTTCTATAGCATTAGAAGCTTTCTACCACATTTAGAATAAAAGTACTAATAATGACCTCAAAAGCCCCCAACATACCTAGCACCTCTCTTACCCTATATCCTACCTCTCTTCCCCTCACTCTGTTCTGGCTATACCTCAGGACCTTTGTACATGCTTTTCACTCTACCTACATTGCTTCTTTTCCAAATATTAGCATGGTCTCCTCTCTTCCTTTAGGTCTTAATTGAAATGTCACTTTATATGCAGAGCCCTTCCTGAATACCTTATATAAAGTATAAACTCCCAAATTCACCTGCCTGCACACACACACATACAGAGAGCATGAGCACAGGGTACACAGAGAATCTTGACTCCTGTTTTATTTTCCAAAGCACTTATTATTTCCACCTGGACACATTATACATCTTTATTCATTGTATTTACCACCTTGTATTCACCACCTAGAATACAAGGTTCGTGGGAACAGGGATTTCATATTCTTTACTATAATAGTTTGTCCTCAGCACCTAAAACCTATTACTGGTCATTAGTCAGAACACAATAAATCTGTGTGAGTGAATGAGTGGCGACTGGAGAGACTGGAGAGGAGCAAACACACACATAACAGGATGTGATATTGTTATGTGGAAATAAACACCTATGAGCAACTTTGGGAGAAAAGAAGAAAACTATAAAAGATATTTTAATGAAATTCTCCTATATCCTGTGTCTCTCTTAGTGTAGGCATGCATAGGATAGGTTTATTGTCAATTTGGCAGATGGATAAAGAGAGTCCTAGAGCCCTTGATAGATTTTTAAAGGCCTTTAATGCTCTCTCAAGGAACCAGTACACAGGCACATTGGGCAGGGAGGCTGGTATGCAAGGAGGCAGGCACTGGCCAGACCACAGGGACCAGAGGCTTGAGGAAGCAACTGAGCCTCCCAGCCTCCTGCAGATCTTTGAGTTTTCTATGTGGTGTCATAGTCATCTCGCAATCTCCTAGCCTCACCTCAAAGTGAAGCCACACTTTCATCTAGCACCTCTCAGCACAGTGCACTTACACATGAGCATGCCCGTGCTCTCTGGGCCCATGTGTCCATAATCATGGGCTGGCATGCCTCATGCCCATGCTCCATGCCCCAAGCATACACGCTAGTGGTGTGTCTGATAAGTTCATTTGCCCTACACTCCCCCCAATTTTTTTAATTAAACTATATTATTCCCCCAAATTTTAGTGGAGTATTGCCTGTTAATATACGGTAAAAATGGATCTCCTTAGGAAAATGCTACCAAAATAGCTTAATAACAGACTAGAGCCTGTACAAAAGTTTCTTGGGAAACTTTCACAAGTGTATTTAGTATATGATCACAGTACCAATCTCTATTGGTTCTTCTCATACAAGACTAAACATGTTACTTACCTCACTTATCCAATAGTACATATACTTCTACACAGAGACATGTATGAAATGAAAGCTTTTTCTGCATGATAAATGTACATAACTCATTTTTTATATCATGATAGTATAAACAAAAGTTATTCTGAATCCTTTGTTCTCACCAGAGAAGATAAAGGATTAAATCAAATGGAGATGACAACTGATTGCACCCATCTTAAAAGCTTTAGAGCTTTAGAGCTACTCAACACCCTGCAAATTTACTTTCATTCTCCTTCCTCTTTATCTTTCATTTTCTCCTGTCTTCTCTGGGCTGAAAGATTGGTTCTATTTATGCTTTAATGCACATTTTTCAGTGTAGGAAAATGTGAATATGAGTCAAGAGAAATTTATTTGATGAAATGTGTCAACCCCAGATAAAATCTTGATAGGAAATTGAAATACAAATATTAGAAACAATAATCTGTTGCTTAAATATCATTGATTCTGTGTGCTGTGTTCGTATATGGAACATTATTTAATGTATATCTCCAAAATACTGGAGAGAAACATTGCCAGTTTAGAATCCTCTTCATTTACCACTGAAGTCTGTGTCATTCTGGGCAAGTCACATTCAGGAACCTCAAGGATTAATGAAGCTTACTGGAAATGGTCATGGATACTGTAGCAGCAAGAAAAGTGGCACAGAGTAAGGTGCGGGATCAGTTCCTAGCTGATGGGTCAGGGAAGGGAGTCTTGGAGCCCTCAGTGGCTTTTTATGCTTTTATTAGTAGAGGTGGCCAAGTACGTGGCAGGCAGGGGTGCCGGGGGGCCAGGAAGCTGGCAGGCCTTCCAGCCCCTGGCACATCTCACCCTCTCAGCTGCTTTCTACTGCTGCTGCTCATCAGTCCTGTCGGTCCTGTGGTCCTGTCGGTTCTGGCATCATTATGACGCCGCCCATTTATGCCCATGTCAAACGCAGGTGCGCCCACTTGCGCATGCCCACCCTGGAATGCTCGCAGCACCACAGGTGTTCATCATCACAGTGGTGGGTGGATGGAAAGACCTGATTTCTCTAACCCTACAGATACTTACATAATTCTCATTTAAATCCAGCAATTTTAGAGTTAAAACTCAGGGAATGAATATATATTCATTTGATAAATATAATGTTCCGTTGTGGTTCAAACTAATAAAATAAAACAATTTCCTTTATGATTTGAAGCTTCATCAAGAATCTCTATTGAATTTGTCTTCTGTATCTAGAATAATTTAATCCCAATAATACATTTTATCCTATTTTTAGATTAAGTTGATGTGAAAATGCAGGCTTTGGTGTGTTAAAATAGCTAACATAATGTGGAAATACAAATGTAAAACAATGAAAATGTATAATGATTTCACTTATATAGAAGGAAAAGCAAATGGTACATGTGTGAGTCTTTAAGATTTTGCCTCAATCCTCCACAAGTATGATATGATTTCTGTGAGCTTTATATTTTAGAAATGGTAGAAAGAGGTTTAATTTTAGCACATCTACCACTGCTAGCTACTCTTGGGACTCTAGGACATAGGAAGAATGGGAATAACTGTAAATTTTGCTAGTGAGAGTAAGCTTTTATGGTGCTGGGAGAACACAATGAATAGGAAATAAGAAAGCTGGTATTATTTTCTACTAATTGCACTATCTATAAAATAAAGGTTTACATTAGAAAATTTTGAAAGCTAAGTTCTGAAATTGTTTATCTCTGATATAAATGATAGTTGTTTGTTTTGTCATTTTGTATTTCCATTACTTTAAGTGTTTCTTTCCTTTAATTATTGCCTAAACTGTCTACATTTACATAGCATAATATACATTACAAAGCATAAAACTTTGGAATCATTTCCCAGACTTTTATATTTGAAAGACCTTATACGGTATGATTTTCCATATGATTTTCCGTCCACAGTGGCAAGTCGATTCTATTTCTCTTGTTATTACAGACCCTGTCACAAAACCAGTGGTGCAGACTCAACCTACTACTGGGGCCGTGGAGTATGTGGCGAACATGACCCTGACCTGCCTAGTGGAAGGGGGCACCCGACTGGTTTACCAATGGCTAAAAAATGGGAGGCCTCTCCACATCAGCTCTACCAACTCGTTTTCTCCTCAAAACAACACCCTTCATATTGCTCCTGTCACCAAAGAAGACATTGGGAATTACAGTTGCTTGGTGAAGAACCCTGTCAGTGAGATGGAAAGTGACATTATTATGCCTACCATATATTGTAAGTTTTCTGAACATAAATATTCATGAGTTTTCTTCTGGAAAGGTTTTACAAGGGTAGTCACAGAGACTGTTACCACCAAAACTCAAAAATGGTTTTTAACATTATTGTAGGGCTATAGTAGTGGTAATTACACTTTTGAATACCAACATTGTTTTGTCATGGGCTGCATTTACTTGCACAACCCTTCTTCTTAAAGGGTAAGTTGAGATACTCTCCAGGGCCTAAAAGGATACATTTTGTGATTTAGTTCATTATGGCCCCTTATTTCCAGCTGGAGGTAGAGACCTCAATTTCAAGAACCTAGAGCCACACAGAAGGCACTAATTATTTTCATTCCCAAGGAGAAGGAGTTGGTGATCATAAACTAAGGGAGAGATGGTAGCTGACCACAGGGAGAAAAATATGCTTTAAGGTTATGCCCAAATTTGACTGTTCTCTGTCTACTTCTCACCCACATTTTTAGAGGCAGAACATAGGAAGGATCATAGAGAACTCTTAATTACTCTGCACTGAAGTACTCAGGTTCCCAGGGAATATGTAATTATTTCAGATTTCATTTTTCTTTGGTTCCTTTTTCTGTTGTTGTTGATGCTTTCTGTTGTTGTTTAACCTCATGTACAGAGTTAAGTTCATCAAGCCCTTTAGCTCATGTCATAATATCATCACCAACCCAGAGAAGATCCCTGTTTTTCTTTATTGTATTATTCCCCCCAGTATTTCCCTGTATTCTGTATCACCACCTCTCAAATGTTTAATATTTCATTTCAGTTTCAGCTTTGTTCAGAGTTTCTCAGTCTCCACACACACATTTTGGTCTCTTTATTGTAGTAGCTGCACTGTGTATTTTAGGAAGTTTAGCTCTTTGTTGAAGTAGCTTCCCTGCATATTGTAGGAAGTGTAGCAGTATCCCTGGTCTCTACCCACTGCATAGAAATAGCTCCTCCCTCTGTGACTATCTAAAAGCATCTCTGGACATTGCCTTATGTCTGTGGGGTGGGGATGGTGTGGAGGGACACAATAGCTCTATTAGTTGGGAACCAATGACTTAAGGTCACATGGATAATGATGGCAGCAGTTTCCCATTTAGGTTAGTCTACTTCCTATGTTTTAGGGCACTGAAGTACTGGGAAGTACTTAACATTGGGAAGTCTTCTTACCAGTTTCCCACATAGCTTGACACATAGCCACAACCATTTAACAAAAAAAAAAAAATTAGGCATGACAAGGAAAAACCGTCACCCCTCTGATGTGAGGATGAAGGTCTCAGCTGGTTGACCTGTAGGGTAGAATTAAGTCTGGCAGACATGGTCACTCATTCATCAAGTGTATGTACATAATCTTGGGAGAGGCCCTAAAACATAGGAAGCAGACCATCCGAATGGGAAACTACTGCCATCATTATCCGTGTGACCTTAAGTAAGTCACTCAATCTTTCTCAGCCTCATCTGTAAAGTGGGGATAGTTAAAACTACCTTACCACAGACATGTATGAAAAATCATCAATGACTGACACAAGGCAAGTTCTCAGTAAATGGAGACTGTTTTTATAATTGATACATCTGTATTCTATATTGTTTAATAGAAAACTGAGTCCTTTTGAGAAACAGAGTAACTCTTTGGGAAAAAGTACCAACATATGCACATGTAGGTTTTCCTAACTATATAAAGCTTAAGGTTAAAACTGAGCTCCACCAATGGCAAAGAGAACTGCTGGGAGGAGTCTGATGATGTGAGACAAGTAAATAATAAGGTTTACTTGCCTCAGCAAAATTAAGCTAAAAAAATGGAATCACTGAATTTTGAATCTAGAAGTTATCCTGTCCTACATTTGGGGGGAAAATGTGCACAATTAAATACATGAAATAAAATGTTAAAAGATCCCACACTTAAATATACAAAGGAACATAGTGACAGGAACAAGAACTGGAGCCAGAGGCCTGGGTTCAGATCCTGGCTCTACTACCTTATCTCTGTGTGCCTCAGTTTCTTCATATAATGGTGGTAATAGTAGCATTTAGTTCATAGAGTTATTGTGAGGATTAAGTCTCTTACTACACAAATTTCTAAGAACGGTAACTAGCCTATAATATGTACATTATAACTGTTAGTCATTTTTATTACTGATATAATTAGTTTGTGGAAATTCAGAGAAGGAAACATTATTTCTAACTGGAAATAAGCTTCTTTTCAGAAAATGACATTTGAGATGGATCTTAAATAACATGTACAACTGGGCCAAATAGCAATGTCTGGGAAAACCAGCAATGGGAATAGCGGGAACCCAGACACACATAGAGGTCAAAGTATTTCACAAATCATAGTTTGATTAGAATGTAGTATACAGAGAGGAGGCAATAGAATTGATGCTAGGATAGGTGTGCTTGAGTCAGACTTGAGGGAGCGTTGAACACCAGGCACCATTTGGTAAACACTGAGAGCAAGTTATTTTTTTAAACAAAGGTCATCTAGAGAATAGTTTATAAATAAATACTTATAGATATTCTAGGTTAACTCAAGGAATGTTTGTCAAGAGAGCATGTTTTCAAGCTAGATTACAAACATCACACAATTATAAAAAAAGATGTGTGTATATAGGAAAGGGATATATAAAGGGAAGAAAAAAAGGGAGATGTGATAATATTTTAACATATAATATAGAAAGGGGAAAATCGCAAAACTTGAACTATATGCAGTGATTAAAAATATTTAAGAACAAAAAAAGTAAGAATAATTTGAAAGTATTATTTTTTCTGAAAAATGTTCACATACAAACAAAAAACTTCATACTTTGTGTAATTAATTCAATGTTGGGGTATGGAATCAAAGAGGATTATATTCTAGATAAACCTGGTTTAAAATTCAATATTTCAAAGGTGAACAGCCCCTTCACTCAGAAACAGAAGAAATTATATTAAAGAATGTGAAAGAGAAGAAAATTTGACATTTTTCATTGAGAAATGTCAAAATACCATACACTGCAAGCAAATTACATAAGATTTGTCCCAGTCATTGCTCAGATTATATTTAACAATGACATTATTTTTATAGCTGAACTTTTAGCTATATTTTACATTAGTTGATACATTATATTCAGATAGCATTGTGAAAATATTCTGTATGCCTTAAAGCATAGACTGTGGTATATAGATTTATAAATATAGTTTTAGGGTGGCTATCTTCATGAGTAGCACTGAACTGAAGTGAAGGATTCAAATTTGGTGAAATTTATATTTGCATCCATATTTTTGACAGAATAAAATATTCTGACATGAGTTAAATAAAACTTCCATTTAGCTCTAATTAGCACAGACCTAAGCATTAAAGTAACTTTTAAATACAGTAAAAGAAAATGTGAGCAAAGTAAGTCAAATCTAGAACCTTATATTATTTTTTTATTGTTTGGTCTAAGTGGTTTATAGTCACAGAAAAGGCATAAAATGCAAACTAAGGGATTAAACCATTATTATGTATTGAATATTAATCCTGAAGTACCACCATTCTATGTAGTAGGAGACAACCAGAAGTGAGATTGTGTTGGAGCATTCCTTGTCAACTGAAGAAAGCTTGATTATGTGATATCTTGTCATTTATGGAGTTTAGTGAATAGTACAGTGGTTGTGAGCCAGAATTATAAACTCAGACTATCTGTGTTAAAGCCCCGCTTCTGCCATTAGCAGTATGTGCAAATCACTGACCCTTTCAGTGCACCCACTTCCTCATCTCTTTGTCTACACTGAGCCCAGTGTGCCTAGCTCAAGAAGGTTGAGGAGAATTAAATGAAATATTATGTCTATAGATCAGTGTGAAAAACATAGCTCAGTAAATGTTAACTTCCTTTTTTCTCTTTTTTTTTCAATTGTTTGAGCCAAAACTGATATTGGTAGCACATAGCAAGAAATTTTAGAGGACCTGGATAATGTAAAAGATACTTGCAAAGAGAAAATTGAAAAGACTACCTTGACAAGAATTGTTTTTTACCCCCCATATACCATGCTTTAATTTGACATACTTTATTTTCTACATGAAAATATTTTCCTCATATTAATTCTTTCTTCTCCTTCTCTCTATCAATCTATCTTTAAACACTAGTCATAGATTTAAATGAAAAACTCTTCAGAACACTGCATAAATAATTACAGGCACATGAAAATAGCATTTTCATCTGAAAATAATCTTTTGTTTTTCTATATACTATGTTTTAATCTAGCAAGGTAAAAATAAGGTCTTTCTTTATGTAAAAGTTCAGATTCCACTCTTGCTATTATCACAAAATATGGTGATACACAGTGTGTAAAGTATGAAAATAGGGAGAAACTTATAACCACACCTGAAAATATTAAGTGTTATACTTTAAACTCCAGAATCTTTCATGAGTTGTTGGAAAGAATTAAAATATCCCAATTTGAATAAATTTCAGATTTCATAATACATATCTCCTATTTGGATGGAACTCTTTCCTTCACATTTTTTAGACCGTCTATAGAAATCTTACAGAGACTTTGTCATCAGTATAGATTAATGACAGATAGTAGAAAGAAGAAAATTTACAAATATGACTACTTTATACATTGTAAAGTTGAATTAACTTAAGAAAAAAGATTGTTACCTTTATTAAATGGTAATTGTGAATATAGTATTATTGGTATATTTTGATTGTTTTTACATTCAAATGCAAAAATCTACACTTAGTCAATATCCATCTTACTAATATTCATTCATTCATTTGTTCATTTATTTGCTCATTCATTGTTTGATTTGACTTAAAAACCAGACATCTTGGTACAGTAATTGTGCTAGACAACTATTATCTATCACATAACATACAATCACATAATACCTATCACATAAATACAACCCAGCTTCATTAATTTATTAAGTTTTCTTGCTATCCCTAATCAGCTTTGGTTGGTTGGGGGTTACAAGAATGAAAATATGTAATCTGAATATTTGTTATTTATTCCTTCCATTGATATGGCATCAACATGTTTGTAATCTTTATTACTCCTGCAAACTGGGGGGAATTTGTGCCTTGATTGATGTTTCCACCTTTCTTCACCTGATAACATCCTCTTCTGCTTTCACAGTATCTTCTGCAGAAGGGCTCACCTGCCCACACAAAGTTTCACCTCTTCAGTGTCACTAACAACTTCCCTGTGCTCTTGCAACAACTTATGCACATCTTTTCACAAATACTCAGTACATTGTATTTTCCTGAGTCTCTTCCATTCTTAAGCATGCCAGCTTCAAATAAGAGCGCTTCATGATTCATCTTTGCATCCATAGGTTAATTCCTGACACAGTTTAAGAACTCAATAGAGGTTTCTTGAACTTAATCAAAATGGCACAGATTAGCTTTTTTCATATACCTTTCGGTGTTACATGACGATGCTGTAGAAGGTTAAATTCCCATTATAAGATAACAGCTTCTTAGTGTTATCTTATAGTGCTTTGACTCTTCATTTCCCCCCCTGCCCCGACCTTCCTCAATAATCTACTGAAGGCCATATTCCAATAGTCCCCCACAGAGTTTTGTATCATAATAGAATTTTAGTGTGAATGACCCATTCTGTTTTCTTGACACACTATTTCTTGAAAGTTTCCTTCATGAAAACAGGAATTATTTTTTATTTTGACAGAAAAAGGATAGCAAAATCTATCAAGATTGTCCATATATTTGTAAGTTTATGATGTCATAATCTAGTATTGGCCTTGGTAGAACGCAATGTCAAGTCAGTAATTCAGACAAATATCTACTTGTAGTTCATGAATTGTGTATGCCTTCCAGCTCCAATTGTAAATAATAACCTGATAAACACTGCATTTTGTGTGCAACATATGGCACTGCTGCAGGGAATTACTCTAAGTGATAAAAATTAGGGGGGAAAAAAGGTCATTCACAGTAAATACCATCTGCTCCCAAGTAGGGTGGCAAGCAGCACCATGATGGAAATTTAGGGACTGTTCCCACCCAGCCATAAATTGTTAAAGAGAACAGATGATATGTGATTTTACAAGTCATTTAGTAAACAGCCATTCCTGAGGCAAAAGGTCCATTTTTATTGGGAGCTCTCTACTAAAGGCAAGAAACTGAACCATCCTAAATAGAATTATCTTTCTGTTTTCATCTTCAGTGCCAAAGGTCACACTGGTTGAATCACTTTAAACACCTTCAATTGGATTGCCCATTTGCGTGAAAAATGTACTAAACTGAAAATCAAAGTAAAGGGATAGTCAATCTGAATTGCTAATGAAAAAGGAAATAACAACATAGTAAGAACAAGACAAATTGTAAGCAATGCATAGTGTATGAAAGATAGATAGAAGATGCTAGGTAGATGGATGGGCAGAAAGATAATAGGTAGGTACATAAGTAGGTAAGGAGAGAGAGAGATCTTTGTGTGTGAGAGAGAGAAGAAAGACAAAGATCATGTACTGAAATATGAATATTGGTTCTCTTGAACGATGAAATTACAAATGACTTCTTCTCCTCTTTGTGCTTCTCTGAATTTTAGGATTTACACATGAGCATTTATATCATATAATCCGGTCAAATGCATTGTTTTTAAGAAATAGTATCAGAAGCAAGGAACTTAAATGCTTCAGGGTATGAGGTCCTAATATCTGGAAGAAATGTTCATGGAGTATTGGGCATAGGTCTAGGGGGTTGGAGAGAGTTGCTGAGATTTGAGTGACTCTGAAGAGACAGGTATACAGCACATAATTAAGAGAGAGAAAAGATTACGTCAATCAGAAAACCTAACAAATGGAGAAGTGGCAAGATCAAAATAAGTTTGAATGTAGAGAAGATAAACTGTACAATCAGATTCCCTTTTTTTAAGAATATTTTATTTTTACTAGAGTGATGCCATTAGATTAAATAATCAACCTTATTCATCAGTATTGATCTAAATAGCTGTGGGTTTCCTCAACAGATTAAACACTTTTCTCTAAAATGGAAATGGAAAAGTTACTGCTTTTGAGAAAATTCTTTTATGTTGAAGTGTCCTAAGGCAATTCCAATTGAAAAATTTTTAAAAAGTTTTGAAATTCCAAAAAAAGTCAACACACTTTGAAAGGAATATCACTAATTTTTATGTGTTAAATTATCAGGAAATTTGTTTTCATAGTCATATTCTGTCAATCCTAAAAACCAGTAGGAGGACAGAAACTTAAACTAAAGAACTATTTTTATTAACCACACTTCTCTACCAAGCCTTCCTTGTTCAGTTTTCAGACTTCAGTTTTTGTGCACAAACTCAAATCTCTGGTTTTCTAATATCTGAATATATCCCGTGATCCCTGGTTGGTGGCCTTTGCTTCCTAATGTCCTATTAATAATGACCACTTGAAGGGACCATGCTGCTATATGGGACTGAGTTAATAGTCACAGGAACCACATCTTTAACATTTCAGATTCCCACATAATGCCCAAAACAGTGTCATGCACACAGAAATATTTCAATACTAATTTTGGCTGAGTATTTTCATTCCCATTACATAGTTTACTATCTGGTGGAATTCAGATTAAGAAGGTTACACCTACATCACACAGATCTAAATCAGTGGTTTTTCCCCTGAGACCATATCACAACCTAAAATGAGAGGAGTGCGACAAGGTTCTAGTACAGTCACAAGAAGAGGGTATCCATTTTTTTTTTCACTTTAATCCTCCATTTCTAGTGCCTGATTACTTCAAATTGAGAGTATTAACTTCTGTGTTTGCTTTCTGAGAGCCAAGACAGTCCATGGATACATATGAATATAAATCTATGTTTCACATTTCTCTGGTTTTTAGGAAGCCAATATGTGTAAAATGTAGGTTTCTTAGATAAATGTATTGTTCTGTCTTCAATTTTTATTATAGCCTGGGAAATTTGTTTCTCCCATGGTAGATTGGTCAGAAAATACAGACATAATAGAAAACCACTCTGGAAATATGCAAATTTGAGGTTGGCTTGCCAATAGTCAAAATAGCTTTAGCCTAGCATGAATCATAGTGTTTCAAAAGTAAAAAGAACCTTGTCAGTCATTCATCTAGTCAATCTTTGTATCGTAAAAATAAATCAAATGAATAGTCAGTTCTTTATTTTTGGAAATGAGAACATTTGAGGTAATATTGCTGAGGAAACCATCTAAAACTTTATCCATGTTATAAATCCCTTGAGGGTAGGAAATGCATCTTACACTGCTCTTTTTTTCTCTCATGTAATATACTAAATGTGTTACTTTATACTTAGTATCTCTCAAAGTGTTTGTTGATTGACTATTTCATTTAAGTGAGTACAAAATCAATATGTAATAGACAATTTATTGTGGAATTATAATATAGACTATGAGAAACTCTTCTATGATAGAAAGTTATACCATATAGTTTTTTCTAGAAAGATAATACAAATGATTAGATACATACATTTAGGAGTCCCAAGTTGGCTATTTAATTGCTTTGTGAACATAAGCAAATAAACATTTTAAATATCTCTTCCTCTTATAATAGGAATTATAATAATATCTGACTCATGTTGTTGCTTGGAAGAATGAATGGGATTAAATGTAAAAGTACATAAAGTGACTTCATGAGCAAATATTCAATAAATATTGGGTCTGATCAACTAAAAAATGAGCATAGTCATGGCTAAATCTCAGGTTTTAGAATATAAGCCAGGATATGGACTAAATGAAAAAGCTATCTAACCAGGGATTTTTTTTCCAGGGAATATTTTTTTAATCTATTCTTTGAAAAAAGCAATGGGAAGTATATCTCTGTCTGCTGGAAATTTGATGCCATAGGGATAGCAAGGTGCTATAGGAATATTGCAATGTGAAGAAAAACACTATAGGATATTCATCATTAGTAATTTAGTAATCATCACTGAGTATTTGTTAATGATAATGAATATGTTATTTTTTTTCCAAATGGAATTCTAAGCTTAATTTGGGGGGAGGACTTTTTTATTTTAATTTTATATATAGTTTACATTATTTTTCATTTTTTGTACAGTGTATATTTCTCATCTCCATCAAATTCCCATCACCAATTCACCAGTGCACCATCACTGTAGTCCCTTGTGCTCTTCCTACCCATTTTGTTCCTTCTCCTTCCTGTTCTCAGGAATATCTCAGCTTTATAGTTGTCTGTTGATTTTGATTTTTTTATTTATTGTAATTGATTTTTTTCATAGTCCCTTGTTTGTTTACTCTACATTCCTCCTAAATTCTCTACTAAAGTGTCATGAAAATATCAACACCCTAAACCTGTTAGCACAAATTTGTATTACTTGTGAAGTTATGTGTTTTATGATATTTGCACAACCTATCCTAGCACTGAGAAGAAAAACCAGGTAATATTCAAAGTGTTATGAAAGAGAAAATAGTAGCCACATCCTATTTTTAAAATTCTTTCAAGCATGATTATTATTTCAAAAAAATGGAATTATCTAATAACATTACAGATTTGTCAATACGTTATTCAAAAGCTTAGTGTCACATTTATAATCACAGTATCTGTAAAATATTTCAAGTTTAAAGGTTTTAACTATTTCAAATAAGTACAATCACATCTCAAATTGTTTCCATTTCATGGATATCAAAAAATAAATTTTTTGGGCCCTCATCATTTATTGTCTACACAAGAACCCATCTGCCTAAGTTTAACATAAAGACTTTCATAGAAAAATAAAATGCTGGGCCTCCCTGGTGGCACAAGGGGTTAAGCACCGCACTATGAAGCATCCACAGCTACCACAGCACTATGAAACATCTGCAGCCCACTGCAGTATGAGTTTGATCCCCAGTCAGGGAAGTGATCAACATGGTATAATAGGCCTCTCCTGCCTTGTCCGCTGCTCCCCTCAGCAGTCTATTTTAGTAGATCTGCCTGTTTTGCTTGCCATTCTGTATCTGGTGAATCCTCTCTCTCTCTCACACACACTGCACCTTTGTCCTGTACCCCAGTTCATGTATGCTAAATAAATAAATCTTCAAAAAAAAAAAAAGTGATGCTGCTAAACTCTCCTAACCTTAAAGCCTATGTTATGATTATTTATGTCCCCCTTTTTTTCTTTTTTTCAATTAATGCAGATGGACCTTATGGACTTCAAGTTAATTCTGATAAAGGCCTAAAAGTTGGGGAAGTGTTTACTGTTGACATTGGAGAAGCCATCTTGTTTGATTGTTCTGCTGATTCTTATCCTCCCAACACCTATTCCTGGATCCAGAGGACTGACAATACAACATATGTCATTAAGTATGGGCCTCGTTTGGAAGTTGCATCTGAGAAAGTAGCTCAAAAGACAACTGATTATATGTGCTGTGCATACAACAATGTTACTGGAAAGCGAGATGAAACTCATTTCACAGTCATCATCACCTCTGTAGGTAAGTGTGATATAAAAGGCAGGGATCTCCGTGACATAAATGCATGCTTCCCTTGCTCTAACTCTAATACCTCTATGGAAGAGAAAATCATTGTTTTAAGTAAGTATAATAAATCTCAAGTAGTTTCCATTTTCATGGATATCAGAAACTCTAAGAAACTTTAATTAATTAAACCATGGTTTCTGTGAGTCAAAGAAAGAAAACCCAAAACAAAATGGAGGGGGAATTCAATTGCTAATTCTGAGGACTATGAAGAAAAAGAGAATTGAATAAATTAATTGTGAACATGCATCCTTGTTTCTTGATTTTGCAAACAGAAATAAAAGAAAATAGCAATAGAAAAAGAAGCTAAAGATTATAAAAGGTTTATGTCTACTATTGTACTAAGGTAGATTAATATATCTGTATCATTTAGGAATCTGATTTTTCTACTACCAGTTTGGCTCCCTTTCTCACAGTAATTCATGGGCTTCCCTTCCTATTTCACCATTAACACCAGAAAACTGTGGAAGTTCTTAAGTTTCTCAACACCTTGGAAACTACAGAACTTTGTAAGTGTGAAATTTGACATTCTCTTGATTTTTAGGAATTGATTTTTAAGAATTCCAGAAATGTTAAGAACCACTGCCAAAAACATTAATGTCCACAAAATTCCTCCTTCTGAGTCTCCTCTCTCAACAGTGTGATTTAATTCACTTCCATGGTTTCTTATAACAATATGTATCTCAAATCTTTATATTTAAAGATCTAAAACTGTGTACCCCATTGCCTTTTGGATATTTTTATTTGAAGTACCAGAGATAACATGTAAGTCCAACATATCAAAACTAAGTCCCTTTTCCCACAAAATTGCTCTTCTTTTCTATAATCCTTATTTAAATGAATTACCCTCCTATATACCTGTCTGAGCCAGGGAGGTAAAAATAATCTCTGACCCCCATCCAGTCACATTTTTCCAGTCTTCCTTCCTGCCTCTCAAGTTCATTTTCTTTACTTCCCTTTTCTTCTTTATTTTCTTCCTCCACTCTCCCTTACTTCTCCCTTTTTCTCCTCCTCGTCCACATTCTCCTCCCCTTGCATCTTATTTTCCCTTTACTTTCCTTATTTTCTCTTATTCTTCCACTTCCATCAAATCCTTTCAGGACTTACCTTTGCGTACAAGTTAAAACAAGACAGTTTCATTATGGGAAAAATCTGGGGACAGGATTGGACAGGAAGTCATGGTTAGAGTACCTATGATTGTTGGAAGAGCAGGTTTGCAAAGGTACCACGTATTTGGACCTTCTCTATTAATGTTTCTCTTTCTCTCTATTCATAGCCCTGGTGTCTAGAATATAGCCCATAACATAGAGTCAATACATTTTGTTGAATAAGCAAAACAAAATATAATCCCTGCACTTCTTAGGTTAGACTTTTCAGTATATGGCCCTTACACTCTAATATCAAAAGCATCTAACAAAGTATTTTTATTAAATGCCTTAGACCTATTGGATCAGGATCTTGCAAGTAGGATGTGAGAATCTAGACATTTAGCAAGCACAAGTTTGTTTAGAGTATTTTTATTCCTTGATAGCCTTTAAATTATTACAAAGCCCGGGCCTCTCTGGTGGTGCAGTGGGTTAAGCAACGCACTATGAAGCAAACCGCAGCCACTGCATCATGAGTTCTATCCCTGCCGCCGGCCAGGGCCAGGACCCATGTGGCACAGCAGACCTCTCCTGCCTTGCTCGCTGCTCCCCTCAGCAGTGTGTTTTAGTCAGTCTGCCTGTTCTGCTCCCCACCCTGTCCCTGGTGAATCCTCTCACCCTGGACTCTGGCCTGTACCCCAGCTCTTGTATGTATAAATAAATAAATCTTTAAAAATAAATAAATAAATTGTTACAAAGCTCTTAAAGCATCATTAAGAATTATAAAGGGGCCTCCCTGGTGGCACAGTGGATTAAGCAATACACTATGAATCAAACTGTAGCCGCTGCTGCATGAGTTCTATCCCTGCTGCTGGCCTGGGAAGGTGACCCACATGGCACAGTAGCTCTCTTCTGCCTCACCCACTGCTCTCATCAGCAGTGTATTTCAGTCTTTCTGCCTGTTGTGTTCCCCACTCTGACTCTGGTGGATCCTCTCACTGACTGTACCTCTGGCCTGTACCCCAGGGCTTGTATGCATAAATAAATAAATATTTTTAAAAAGAATTATAAAACTATCACACTATAGATTGATTAATCTAACTATAGATTGATGAAGAAGAATGTAGTAGATGGAGTTTTCTCAGAGTCCTTAAAGTTCAGGGTATTCTGCAAAATCACCTGAATATATTGGAATTTATATACTGACATGTTGAGGTTTATTTGATAAATGAAGAAAATGCAGTACTCTCTAAAAGAGTACAATCTAATAATAGAACTTTCTGTTTCCAGGAAAGGAAATGTTTGATATCTACGCTGTCCAGTGCAGTAGCTACTAACATAATCTGGTTTAAAGCATTTAAAATATGGCTATCTGACTGAAGTTTTAATTTTATTGCATCTTTATCAATTTTAATTTAAATGTAAATAATTACATGTGTCTCATGGTCACCATATTTGATAATGCAGCTCTAGAATTTTCACTTCCATTAAGCTTCACTTAAGTAGAGATAATATTATATTTATCTTATTATTCCAAAAGTATATATTCATTCTGGGTAATATAAATCAAGCACTCATTCATTTATTATTTAGTACCTATTATAGGGCAAATGCTGGAATAAGCACTGAGAAAGACATGTGAAAACAAAAATTCCTGCTAACAGTATGTTCATAGTCTAGTATGGGTGTCAGCCATGTAAACAGCTAAGGTATATCCTTTGCTTTTTATTTTATTAAATTTTTAATAAGCCTAACCAGTTTTCCTTCACTAGCTAGCCAATACATAAGTTTAAAGTAAGTCATAATTAAGCATATAAAATAGTTTAGTAGCAACCTTAGATTTGTTCCTCATACTCATGGCAAGTGAAGACATGGCTATAATATGAAGAAATACACAGAAGTAACACCTTCTCACTTCCTGAACTTTCCCTATTAATATTTAGCTAAGATATTTTCATAATATCAGAAGCCCTCATATTTGATTAAGATCTTATTACTAAGGTCCAAAGACAGCTAACAGTCTTAATGTCAAATAGCTGCCATTTGCAAAATCTAAAAACCTGTTTGACCTGTACAAAGACCAGGCATTTGTTATTATAGTAAATAAGAAGAGCAGGTGCTTATTTTTCAGAGGGATTCAGGGTTGTCAACATTAGTGACCTCTTTGTGGTTTTTAGAGCTATTTTCCAACCCCCAACATCCATAGAACTTTAATTCAAACAGCAGCAAAGTGGCAAAGAAAATGAGAGGTATAGATGTGTTTTATTAAGTATTTGATTTTTTTTAAGTTTTCCAAATGAATGAATCTCTTTGATGCAAATTAAATTTATACCAATCTGTAGTGGAAATAATGGACATCACATAACTATCATTTGAGCATTTACTGTCTATCCACTCCAAAGAGCAATCTATATTAAAATATGTGGAAAACAGAAATTATATAGAGGGATAATGTACCTGCCCTTGAGATATATTTAGTACCATGTTGTGTTTGGTATAACCAGTCAGATTGTAAAAAATAGATGAGCTGCTTCATTTTTTATGAAGCAAAGAACCTGGCCAACCAAAAATTCTTAGCAATAAGAAGCAGAGGGCAAAGGAGAAAGGAGTCAAAGATGACAAAGAAAGATTATGATTAACAAAATCAGGGAATAATAAGAATTTTATTGGGGACTTTCAGTTGGGTAGAGAAAACTGGAGCATGCTATAATTTGCTCTGCGTTTTCTTGCCTGTGTAGGACTAGACCAGATAGTATCTCCTCCCTCTCTGAGCTGTGGTTCACATCTAATTTGAGATATTAATTGATTTTTCTGTATCTCATTGTGAAAAAAAATAGTACCTGAATTCAAAGTCCTTGTTTTTAACCACTATAAAAACTGTCTTCCTTTGTATTTTTAACTGAAATATCAATAGAACAATGGTCTTTCTAAAAGATGTCACATATACAGGATGGTGTGTACTGTCTCATCACCTTATTGTCAAAGAAATACTCTGCTTTATCTATGATGTGTGTATACTTTCACATTAATGCAAATTGGTGAAATATATCTAACTAAAAGTAATTAAAATAATAGATTAACATTTGTATTTGAAAGAACAATGATTGTATTACCTTGATAAAGACTTCCTTGAATGCAGATGTCCCTACTTTAAAATTTTAACTGAATCTAAAATACTATTGTGGCATACATATATATAAAATTTTAAACATGAGGTCAGAATTCAGATTTTCACATTTACTGAGGAAATTGTCACTCTAGAATAAATTAAATGAAGATATTCAAATGTAGAAATTATTCTCGAGTCATGTAGCCATAGTTTGCGATGCAGACATAATAAAAATATTTTTAATTTGTATATAATCCTGAGAGCACTATCATTTTTTATATTTATTTCTATTGCACATCTTTTCATTATAAAGAGAGTAGGAAACAACCCCAACAGCAAAGTAAATTTACTAATGTCATCTATACCTAGAAGTATAGAAGTCTTCTATACCTAGAATATACATACCTAAAAATTTCAGGTTAATATTTCACTTTAGACCCCTGAAAATAACAACTGAGGTATAACTACAACTTGACATTCGTTCAGACTTAGTACTTTGGTGACATTCCCATAAGCATGTAGCACTGAATAACTGTGTCATTTAGAAGGGGCTATGGGGGACTGTGGAAATAATATGCTCCTAAATATGGCACCTTCATCTCCATAAGAACATGAATCAGCTGCTATAATTATCAAAAAGATGGATGGGAGAGATCTCAACTCCATTCTGATCTAGAAATAGATGCACTGCCTGGTACCATATGGCTGTCCTGTTCTGGGTGCAGTCTTTCCAACAGCAGGTTTGCGATACCATGGATACCACACTTCTTGCCCATATTTGCACTTAATATGCTATTTCATTTTATTTGTTTGCCTAAGGAGGGGGCAAATAGCGTTTACACTAGGGCTTTAGTAAATGAGTCAATCGTGTTTAAATAATGGTGAAAATGGCATGCTATGCGCTAAAGAGTAGAAAACTTTCTGAAAGGAGAAAATCTGGAGGTCCTGCAAAAATTATTCAGAATCGCTATATATTCTCTGTGGCAATCAAATTAGATCTCCCCTACTGCCTATTTTCAATTTCTAGTTCTGGAAGTTCATTCTCCTAAACACACCTAGAACTGAAGCTACAACAACTGTGCCACTTCTTGACATACTGAGCACTTTTTAGTTTGTGAAAGGAAACAAGTTTCAAATGCTGGACCTGATAAATCTGCTTTCTGCAATAGAAAATAAATATTGAGAGCAGAGCACCAGTAGAAGTGGGGCTAACAGGAAAGATTATTTGTTCTGAGAAAAGGCTTATCCCTATTCTTCATTTTCCAGGGAAGTATGACTGACCTTGGCCAGTGCCAAGGTTTTGGACTGATAAATGCTGGTTAGTACCGGGTAGGTCTCTGGTGAAAGAAGTCATGGGGAAGAGAAGCAATAGGACATTAAGGAAAGGAGTCCAAAGAAATAAGAAAGAAATGGTAAAGGGAATGAGTGGCATCCTCTCTAAGATAGAATGTGCAGGTTTACATCATTTTGGGAATTACAGATCAAATGGTACAAAACATTTAAAATGAAGGAGGGGGAATAGATGTGTCTTACCTAGTGTGAGACATCCAATCAATTGTATGTTAAACCTCCTACTGGATTTCAGAATCATGGAAGTGCATGGTAAAGAGTTGATATATGACAAAGTAAACTTCACCATCAATAGGAGAAATACTCTGACATAATTATTGGCATATTTTCAAGTCTAAGGAGAAAAAAAACAACTGAGACTTTGTTTTTGTGTAGTTTTTCTCAGTATAAAGTGTATTGCAGAAACTTCATTAGAATAAATTGGATTGAATCTTTTTTTTTTTTTGAATGGTCAATTTTTATTGAATTTTGGTGAAAATTCTGGCCATTAACAAGTGTGAGAGTTGAAGCACATCATGTCCTGTTTTACAAAAGGATAGAAAAAAACTTGAACATACTACAAAGCCTGCTCGCACTTACAAAACCATTCTTTGACTATGGATTAACAGGAAAACACTGAACCTAGCAGTCAGAAAAAAACCTGTGTCCCACATACAGTTTTAGGCATTCTCAACTGTAACAAATATTTCAGTTTCTTTGTACCTATAAATGTTGCTTTAATTTTTTTTATTTCTATTATTACAAATCTGATCTATACCAAATAAATGGGAAACAAATGTACATTTGGTCTTATATTCACATATATTTAATCCTGCATATCTGAAAATCCCTTTAACTAGTTTTGATTTTAATATTAGATCTAACATGAAGAATTAGAGAATTCACTTGCCCAGGTGATATAGCTAACACATGCTATTCTATTAGTATTCTCTTATCAATTTTTCTTCCTTATAACTTTGCTTTTCTATCTCTGCTGGTGTGACAAAAGAGCATTATACTTGCCTTTATCTTAACCACACCAGAATATGTTTTTCTGAATTTATATTTTATTTATTTATTTTTTTAAAGACACAATTGTTTTTAAAGATTTATTTATTTATGCATACAAGCACTGGGGTACAGGCCAGAGATGTGGGGGGTGTGAGGATTCACCACAGAGAGCAGGGAGCAGCACAGGCAGATCAACAGAAGTACACTGCTGAGGGGAGCAGCGGGCACAGCAGGAGAGGTCTGCTGCACCATGTGGGTCCCCTCCCTGGCCGGCAGCAGGGATCGAACTAGTGCTGCAGTGGCTGCGGTTTGCTTCATAGTGCATTGCTTAACCCACTGTGCCACCAGGGAGGCCCTGAATTTATATTTTAGAAGTAAAGTTGACTAGGTTTTGTTCCAGAATTGTACCTCTAGGGTAGAAGTAGAGAAATATAAAGAACAAAATCATCTAGGAATGTTGAATTGAAGGAAAAGAATTCTCAGGGAGATGTGACTAGTTAGACAATTGAGGTGGTATTACATAGAGAAAAGATCTGATTAATTTGATAAAACTAAGTAGTAGATTTGGACTTCATAAGTGAATGGATGTTCACTGTTGTATAATGGTCAGATAGGAATGGTAGAAAGAGCATAGAATTATAGTCAGACATTATTAAATGCAGTTTGAATCCTGGAGTATTATTTTTCCCAACTCTCATGTGAAACTTATTTGGGTATTGTGGAAGTAGTCAGTAGTAAAAAATATTAATTTGGTTAGGGTTCCTTAAGTAGCTATAAGACAAATAAAAATATGTAACAAATAGAAAAGAAAAAAAGGAATAAAACAAAATCCTGATAAATGCAAATTAAGGCAATAAATGTGAGACGAAGGACCAAAAGTTAAGAAAATATAGGAAAATAATAGCATAGAAATAAGTTTAATAGTATTTACATTAGATATTAGTGAACCGATTGTTCCAACAAGAGATAAATATTATCAAACTGTATAAGACTCAGAGCTATGCTATCACTGCTGAAGCTTGAGTTGATCCCTCGCCAGGGAGCTGACCCACATGCCACAGCAGACCTATCCTATCTCGCCCCTGCTCCCCTCAGCAGTGAATTTCAGTAGATCTGCCTGTTCTGCTTCCCACTCTGTCTCTGGTGAATCCTCTCACATACCCACTATCTCTGGCCTACACTCAAATTCTTGCATGCATAATAAATAAATAAAAATAAATTTTTTTTAAAAAGAAAATAATAAAATATTTTGAACTTAATGATAACGAAAATAACTATTTCAAACCTCAGGGATGTTTCTCTACGATTAGATTTTCTACACTTTAGAAAGTGATAGAGAAATATTAATTACAGATTAAGTTTTTAAGTTTATTGTGCTTTTAGGTATAATGTATGGTACAAAAAATTGAGAAAACATTCTTCTAATATTCAAAAACTGTTATCCAATTCATCAAAGAAGTCATGTTTGTTGTTGATGACTGAAAGAAGTTACAATATATGCCGTTGCCGTTGCTGTTTCACTTTCATTTTATTAGATAACAACAAACATTCGTATTGAAACTAATTTGTATATGATGTAAGCTATTTCTTTGCTTAATTAGATAGTAAGTCAAATATTTAAAGTATAATTTTTTCAAAACATGGTCAAATTTTACTTTTAGGCTAATAACAAATAGAAGAGTTCAGCAAAAATCAACAAAATGTGCTATGAGAATCAGTTCTACAGAACTAACAATGAAAAGCATTGCATATTTTATTATTTCTATGTGTTACAGTCATTTATATCAGTAAAACATAACTTGTGCATGCATTTGTGTACATACAGTTTTTTCAAGCCTCAACCATTACCATGCCACTAGTGTGTTCTATTTACATAATAAACTACTCTGGTTTCTCCAAATCTTAAAATATAAGAACAGGGCCTCCCCTGGTGGCGCAAGAGGTTAAGTCACAGCACTATGAAACTATGCAAGCCACTGTAGCACCAGTTCTATCCCTAGTCAGGGAGCTGACCCACATGATGCAGCAGACCTCTCCTGTCTTGCTAGCTCCTACCCTTAACAGTGTATTTCAGTAGATCTGCCTGTACTGCTCCTCACTCTGTCTCTGGTGAATTCTCTCACCCCCTGCACCTCTGACCTGTACCCCCAATCTGTATTAATAAATAAATCTTTAAAAAATATATCAGAACAGGGCCTTGCTGGTGGCGTGGTGGGTTAAGCAACGCACTATGAAGCAGACCGCAGCCACTGCAGCATGAGTTCGATCCCTGCTACCAGCCAGGGAGGGGACCCACAAGGTGTGGCAGACCTCTCCTGCCTCGCCAACTTTTCCCTTCAGTAGTGTACTTCAGTCGATCTGCCTGTTCTGTTCCCTGCTCTGTCTCTGGTGAATCCTGTCACACACAACCCCCCCTCCCCCATGCCTCTGGACTATACTCCAGTGCTTGTATGCATAAATAAATAAATCTTTACAACAATAAATAAATCAGAACAACAGGAAAATTTAAAGACCAATCACTTTAGCATCCTCATTTTACAATGTGAAAATTAAGATCTTCAGAGGCAAGTGGCTCAGCCAGTTGTCCAGCAGTTCAATGAGAATAAACCTGTGAATTAGAAGCATAAATATCTGAAGAAAGACTTACTAAGACTTCACAAAGAGTTCATCTAAGTGCTGAAGTTCCAAACTAAAAGACCAGCTTTCTAACAGGGGGAGAATATTAATTAGTATATAACTTATTAACAAACAGAAAAAGGAAAAATCATTGCTCAGATAAGTTTTTTTAATGTTAGAGTATAAATTTAGAGCCAACGAATTGCCCTTCTGCTTTAGCTTAAACCACGTTGGCATTTACTTCTTCCATAAAAGTCTTAGAACAGCTTAATTTAAAATATATTAACAGGCAATACATATTGCACATGTATTAAAATTCCAGAGAATTTTAATTCTATGAATTAATTTTCTCAGAATGCTCATCTGAAATGTGTAAAGTTCCCATCAGAAATGTTAACAGTTTTTAAATTAATTTATTTATATATCTTTTACATCATTGTTCACGTTTGAACAATGTTTGCTTTCTTTTCTTAGGTGTAGTCCCCATAGAAGTTTCCAAACACCAATTCACCCGTGCACCATCACCACAGTCCCATGTAATCTTCCTTCCCTTCCTCTTTCCAATCCCTTTCCCTACCCCTTCCCTGCAGTATGTCTCTGGTTTATGATTTTCTGATTATTTTTGTGTTTTAGTTGTGTGTTTATTGTTGTTATTTTTTTTATTATTCCTTATTTGGTTCCCCTCTATTCCTCCTATAAGTGAAACCATCCGATATTTTTCCTTTTTCCTTCTGACTTAAGAAATGGTAAGGATTTTTTTTTATATCTAAGAACAACTTTGCTTAACTCTTACTAAAGACTTAAGTGGAATATGTGCACAGCTTTGTGTGGGAAAATTGGAACGGATAACACGGTTTCCAAGACTTTTTAACTGGAGTTCAACATACGTGAACTGCATTACATCATGTTGAGATTCTAGGAAGATTAAACAATGAAATTGTTCCGGAGAGGAAATCTGAGAGAGTTCATATAGGTCTACTGTGGGGAAAAAAAAACAAAGAAAGAAAGACTAAACTTTCCTCCTTAACTTGACTGCTGGAAACCTCAGCAGAGGCTTTATGGTGGAGAAAACAGGGTGCAGGCTGGATATTTATTGGAGAACTGAACAGCCACACCCAGATTCTCCATGCTGTCTCCAGCAATGCAGAGTAGAAATTACATCTCATGATTTTGACTCCCCATTCAGCTGTACAGAGGTAACTGCCACAATTTACTTTTATGCAATACCTAATTCATATAATAATATGGAAGACATCTGTTACTTGCATTTATTGGAGATTACAACTACTTCCTATTTACTCTATGACTAAACATGGTACTCTAGAACTGATATAAACATTCCACGAATATCAAGTTGAATTAAAATAGCATCAGTGAGAAGCAGCATACTGTCAGGAGTCTGGGCACCATCTTTGGATTCTCCCACTTATTACCTGAATAACATTGGCAAATAATGGCTTTCTCATCTATAAGAGGGGATAAAAGTAACAATACCTCCACATTAAAATTGTTACTATTCAATGGGTTAATGTTAATGTTAATCATGCACTTTTGAACAGAACCTGAGGTAGTTAGCACTCAGCAAATGTTAGCTCTATTAGTATTATATTTTATAAAGTAATGTCAATAAAGGGAATGACTTGCAAAGCAAAGTTTAATTACAGTGTGGAACTATAAATATTTTATTGGAATTCACACACATTTCATTTTTTTTTTTTAGCGAGTTTAGCATGCATTCTAAAATAAGTGTGGTGTAGAAAAGGAAGCTTCTCTCTGTTTTGCCTAGGAAATTTTCCTCTAGGTTCTTCTTGAACTGATTGAGAAATCAAATTACCATCATGCGTATTAGTAGGAGAAAACAACAAATTTAATTGTTTAAAGAACAATTTAAATTTAATATATAAATATGGAAAATCTATGTGGATATAGTTGCTAAAGCTATGGGACTATATTTATCTTAAGCCAAGTAATATGAAGGCATAGGGTTTCAAGAAGAGAGAAGGGATACTCATGTGATAAAATAACTCAAATGACAAGGACTAGATATTCTGTAATTAGATGTTTTCTCTGCCATATACATAGGTTTCTCCAATACAGAGGTTATTTCTGATAAAAATCCTAATTCTGGGTTCACCCACAATTTTCATTTTTCTAGGTGGTTAAGGGAGTGTTAGAATTTCTTGTGAACCTACAGGGCATTGGTCAACTTTAACTTGAAATAATCCACATGCCAAAGTGACAAATCTTGGCAAGGCTTGTTCCGGAGATTTAAGAAGGTCCATCTGAAAATCTTGAGGAGGCCTATCCTTCAGTCTTTCTCTAAGTAAATAAATTTGTTTATTATACACATATATGTGTATATAATATATATGTAACATATTTATAGTTTTATATATACATTTGTAGTAGTAGTACTGTAAAAGCATAAACAGATGTTAACTGGAATAGAAGTCTCAATGACAGCTAGATGAAGAGTTTATAAGAACAATCAAAGTGAAGATTTGAATCTCCAAAGTCATCCTATAGATTTTACTCTGTGAGGACCGTTCCAAACAATCACAAGTGTGAATTTAGTTTATATAGGTAGGAACAGTGAGTCACTGACATTAAAAAAATGCAATTTTTCTTTATGGGGGGCTTCTGGTTCTAAGTTGTTTTTACCCAGAGAGATATGGTGAAGTTATATGTACAGGTGATGTTATCTAAGGTAATGCTGGTGTTTAATCTCTTCCTTTCTAAAGAATGTAACTGTGGGGATCCAAAGACTGGTACCAGTTGTTCAAATCTTCTTTATCCAACTCTTCGGTCATCAGTAAGGGCTGAAAAGGCCGGCTTTACCCACAGGTTTTGCATAGCTGTTTCACAGACTTCAACTCTAGGCAGCTGGGTTTTCTCTTTTGTCTGCTAGAGCAAGGAGAGTTCTTTCCCAGAACATTTCACTAGTATATTCACACAACTGAAACTGTATAGTAACTTATTATTGATCTTTAATAAAAATAAATTAAAGTACTTTTCTTTTTATTTAGGACTGGAAAAGCTTGCCCAAAAAGGGAAATCATTGTCCCCTTTAGCAAGTATTACTGGAATATCACTATTTTTGATTATATCTATGTGTCTTCTCTTCCTATGGAAAAAATATCAACCCTACAAAGGTAAATTAAAATTAGAAAAAAAATTAATGATATTATATATGTACAAAAATGTACTTTATTGAGTTTTTTTCCTCTTTGTTTTAGTTATAAAGCAGAAGCTAGAAGGCAGGTAATGTCTATGTTTTTATGGAAGTAATTTTTTTTGAGTGCTTTTTCTTCAATTATTATCACTGATGGAAATGCCTATTTGTCTTTTCAGGTCAGAAACAGAATACAAGAAAGCTCAAACATTTTCAGGTAGCAACCAGAATCATTGTCAAAGTTAATAGATGTTATCAGTGTTAATGTATATCAAGTATACTGTTGATGTTAATTTTTATATATAATGTAAAAGAAGGTTCACATGAGTTAATATTCATATAATACTAATAATACCTTTAAACAGTGTCTTCACTTTACAAATTACTCTCCCTTGTTTTTATGTAAGTCCATGAGTGTATAAGAAATGCCTGAAAGTCACTCTTCACTCCATTTTATAGGCAACAGAAGTAAGACAGAGATTAAGTCACTTGCCCACCATCACTGAGCTCTGCTGAATCCTAATCCACTGATCCCATCATTATTTTGAAAATGTCCCAGAGTTCTCTCATTCTGTTAATTCCTACAGCAGATACAATGGAGTCAATTTTATCTCAGGTTGAATTCCTCTTCAGTTATTCATTGTGCCCCTCACTGCCATCATAGCTGACACCCTGAGTTGTTATTAAGTCAACAAAAGGACTTTTGCTCCCTTGCAATCACATGGAGCTGAATTTTGGTGACTATATGCAATTGTCCCCCATGTTACCTTGGGAAACCTAACTATATTTCCTGACATCAACTTCCTCATCTATATAATAGAGATAGTAACTTGCCCACAGAGTTGTTGTGAGAATTAGATACATGGATATAGATGGTATGCCTAACATGATGCCAGCATCTTAATAAATCTATGTCTTCTTCCTGTTATCTTGTCCTTTCTCGCTTAGCAATGAGACTGACCCATTTGTGAAGGATCCCAGAGACCATCAGATTCTTCCCAGCCAAACTTAATCTTATTATTTTACAGATGATAGCTTAGTTGATACTAATATTGTATTATATTTTGTATGTATTGCAACAACCAGTTCCCCAGTCTGAATGCTTAGTAAGTCTCTGGTAACTGAGACTTACAAACGACAGTCTGACCACATGTGTTATTTTGAATGTATAATACACTGGTCCCACAACAGGCTTTAAGAATAATTGTTCCAATTCATTTTCAAATCTCGGCTTCAGAAGGAGTGATTTCCAACACTGATTAATGATGGTAATATAACTATAGGGGATTAAGAAATGCTAATTTGGTGTAACACAGGTATTATTTGAGCAAATAAAAAGCTAAGTTTTATACAGTTTTTAAAAACCAACAATAGCAATTTAAGGCACTTGTTTTGTAAGTTATATTTATTTTCCATTTCAGGCCACGAAGATGCTCTGGATGACTTTGGAATATATGAATTTGTTGCTTTTCCAGATGTTTCTGGTGTTCCCAGGGTTGGTTTTCCAAGTAGAATTCTGATTCACCAAAGGGTGGGAACAGCTTTCATGAAGTACTTGGGCAGAGTGGTCAAATGGCTGCATTACCCTCAGCAGTTTAATCACCCTGAAATGAATGGCATTGCTATAGCTGAGGAGCTTAAGATTCTTTCTCTATATAAATGAGACTAACACAAATAAGGAAGTTATGCTAATTCATCAGCATTCTTTATCTGATAACCTTAGTAAGAAAGAACCAACTAGTTTGAAGGTTGAGAGAATTGAGTATAAAGGGATTCAGACCCCTGGCTGAATCTCCATCACTTTTACAACTTCAGCCTATCTCTTCACTGAATTTTCTGTCCCTCAATTCCCCCTTCATTTCTACCTCATATCTCCTGAGGACATTGTTAGGACTATTGATTATACCCTTAAAGGTACCTTTTGCTTTTCAAAATAAAGGTACTATATAAACAGAAAATGTGAAGGTAAACATTTTATTATTTTCTTAGAGTTGCATTATGGGGAATCAAGGTGGAGTTCTTTTATTTTGTTGAAGCCATATTTTTCAATCTGCAAAGACAGGGTCTTTCAAAAGCAATCATTTTGTTTAATAAAAATGCAAAATATTTCTTTGAGCTAATCATCTCATTACCATATTTATAGATTTGTATAAAATCAGTCTTTCCTCTGTGTCCTTATTCCCCTATGACAATTCATTTGAGGAAGGGACTATAAACATCTCCTTGTTTCTTTCCAAGGAACCAGTTGCCATGAGGGATTGGTTACTTCACTTGCTCATAGCATCAAATTACCCTATAACACTACCTCTGTATCATCCAGTAAGTTTCCTGGCCACAAACTTTCATAAAGTGCCATGTGAGTAGTGAAGGAGATTGATTAGATTTCTTCTTCTATAAGGGTGAGTTAGTAGCACCAGCTGTCACATCCTCGTAGATGAAGGACAGAACTGCATTGTAAAACTTTTGCAATGCCCTATTCAATCTTTGACAGGTGGGCCTCCCTGGTGGCACAAGGGATTAAGTCGCAGCACTATGAAACTATCTGCAGCCTCTGCATGAGTTAGATCCTCAGCCAGGAAGCTGACCCACATAGCTCAGCAGACCTCTCCTGTCTCACCCACTGCTCCCCTTAACAGTGTATTTCCATAGCTCTGCCTGTTCTGTTCCCCACTCTGTCTCTGGCACAACTGAAAAGACAAAAATAAATATTTGATATATAATTTATTTCAAACAGCTTCTCCTCACTGTGACAGAAAGCACCCCTCTCAGTTGTGGCTCTCAAATGAGTGAGCAGAAAACTGTGGAGATAATAATACTTAGAAATGAATTGTTGAAGTATAGAGTTTATTTAAAATAATGAATAGTTTTTATTCCTATGAAGTCATTAGAATGATGTAATGTTTTTGAGAAGATTTAAGTATAGCCTTGCAACTGATTAATATTCAGTTTCAAGGTTTTATCGGGAGGATCTCCACTGAGTCAAAATGATACAATCCTCAGGACCTTGAGGCAGAGAATTGACTGCTTTAACTACATATCGGAAACTCTACTTATTTCTGCCTTAAGTAGAATAACTAATTTGGAGCTATGCCATCTTCAAGCCTGAAAACTCTTGAGGTATCAGCTAAGATTCTTCACTGGCCATGCCATGTGCCTTGGAAAAAAGTGAGAAATCTACTCCAACAATTGAAGGAGGGGGATGAGGATTGGGACTGGAATGACAGGTGGTTTTTTTTTAAGATTTTATTTATGCATACAAGAGCTGGGGTACAGGCCAGAGGCACAGATGATGAGAGGATTCACCATAGACAGAGTGGGGAGCAGAACAGGCAAATCGACTGAAATACACTGCTGAGGGGAGCAGCAGGTGAGACAGAAGAGGTCTGCTTTGCCATGTGGGTGCCCTCCCTGGCCAGGGTTTGAACTTGCACTGCAGTGGTTGAAGAAGGCCCACAGTGCAGTGTTCAACCCCTTGCACCTCCAGGGAGGCCCTAAGAATGAAAATTCTTTGTGAATCTAATAGTCACATACAATGGTTTTAGGGGGGAAAAAAAGGAAAATAATATAATTATATATTTGTAATATATAAAATAATAATTATATATTTATAATTAAATAATAAAACCAAGATCTCAAAAATTGAAGTTAAGAAGAGAAATATATTGAATTATTTTTTGTATTTTTTAAAATTAGAATCATTTCTTAGCTTTTTGTTGTACACATAGAATACTCCCCTTTCTATCTGTTGTACGTTTCACTTAAAACTTATTTAGCACTTACCCATTTAATGCTTGTCTTGGTTTTGAAAGTTTAACAGAAAACAGTGACATAATGCACAAGTTTACTATATGTTAATAAATATAATATTAGATTAGACAAGTTAGTTACTATCTATAAATTACCTTTAATATGTCCTCCGAACACCTCAGTACCACAGAAAATCAAGAGTTGATCTCAAGTAAAGGCTGTAAATCAAATCTCCTTGACACAAAAAATGATAGGACAAATCATATATCCTCAGTCTGCCCTTGAGAGCTTTAGTAAGTAGAATAGAAACATGTAGTTACCAGAAAAAGATAAAGCTAAGATGTTCCATTATAATCTAGCAGTCAAATTGGGATGAGATGGAGAACTCCTGGAGAAAATTTATCAAGAGTAAAGTTCTCTAAGTGAAGTTGTATATTTTATATGGACTGGAAGTGGTCAGAGTATGAGGAAAATAGAGTTTAGGGTGGAGAGGGCAATAGATTTTCGCTGAATAATTAGAAAGCAATATTAGCAGGAAGAAGATTTTAAAATATAAGGAATGGTAGTTAATAAATACCAGCTTCAATAAAATACTTGTTGTTTTTTACCAGAAATATGTTTCTTTACTTCTAGTTTTGTTACAGGGCAACCCTAATATGAAATGGGTTCCCCACACTGGGTTCTCCACCCGCACGCTCAGAAGACTTAAAAGTCCCAACTCTAGGTACACGTGGCAAAAGTTATTAGCACGTTTTATTTTATGAAAGAAAGGGGAATAAAATAGTAATAACACCAAAGGAAAAAGAAAGGGATACAAATCCACAAATACTTTACCAGATCTAAGCAATGGCGCGTTGAGAGCTGGCTCCGGGTTGAATGAGATGGCTCCGAAGGAAGGGGTCTGGCTCCTTAGTAAGAAGAAAGACCCCAAGCTCACCTCTGGTTTTATAGCCAGCCTGGCTGCTTAACTCCACCTTCAGGTTCCAGTAATCCACTCTTTGATAATTATCTTATCGGATTTGTGGTTCTGGAACACTGATGGTCTGGAGTGGGGGTTGGAGTTTATACACCCATAATCCATTTAGGACCACTTTTCCCCCTAACAGTTTCATCCAAGCCATTACTTTTTAGAGCCCATTACTATATTCAAACCAAAATTTCTCCTGTTGTGTGTTCTATATTACTTGGTCTTTACTCATTTTCATTGCACTGAAGACTTTTGACTGTACATTATTTTTTCTTTTCAATCATCTTGCCATATACTACTGACAAATAGTATAAAAAGCTAATGGAGATACTTTGATATTATATATAAAATAAATATTTTTGGATATAGTTTATAAATAATAGATATATAATATAAATTTAGATAGAAGTATATAAATAATAATATATGCTCTCTGAATCTAAGCTGTCCTGCTATTTCCTGTTTTGCTATTTGTTTCTTTCTATTATATTTCCTTTACAGTTTTGCCAGCTTTCTTCTTAGGTGAAGAAAAAAAGTTTTAGCCTTGTCAAACTATTGCTCTTCTGACTTCATAGCTATGTTGCTGTGCAAACTACCATAGGGTAAGTGCAGGGAACTATAGTGAAGAAATGACCATAAAGGGAAGTTTAATAGTCTGGTTTTCTGACGTTACTATTCCCACTTTGTTTTTATCTGTGAAACATGGTGGAAATACCACTTACTAATATGCTGATTTTTTTCATGTTTCACATTTTCTAGATGCCCAATCAGTCTATTCTAGCCTCTGATGGTATATCAGTGCAAGATTTGCACGGTACAATTTATGAAGTTATTCAACACATCCCTGCCCAACAAGAAGACAATCCAGAGTAAGTATAAACTTGCCTTTGGTGATCTTACTTTGGAAGGGTCAGCATTCAACTCCTGGCTTTCTCAGAACTTAATGAGAAACTCAAGAAAAATATTAAAATAAGCAATTGCAATTGTTCAGCAGTTCAACAACCTTCCCCACCTGAAAATAATTTTAAGAACACAAGAGGCAAACTTCTGGGACAAAGTCCTAGGTACAGAGTTCTAGACTCTAACATAGCACACCAGGAATCCACATCTGGGTATGAAAAAATTCTTGAGCCATCTTAGTTATCTTGGTGATTTTCAGTAGCTATGGTGGTAATTTTAGGGTCAGGATGATGTCACTACCAATAGGACAAGAGAGGGGAAAACCCTACAAAATGTGCACAGCACAGTTACCATGAAATGCCCAACTTCTTATAGATTCAAAGCAGTCTACTCCCAAGTGAAGACCACCACAGTGAAGATGAACCCTGATCTGAAACCAAAGACAGGAAACCACTTGCCAGTTAACCTCAAGGCTAACAGTAAGGAGTTGCCTTCCCTTCCCTCCTACTGCCTTCTGAAATAATTAGATGAACTTCCCTTTTTTGTGTAGGCTCTCACTGCTGGAAGGCATAACTGCCACAAATTGTCTTCCTTCATTTCTTTGTCATTTATTGACTTTGAGAAGAACACCAATGCACAGGAACTTCCTCTCTGGCAATAGAAACAGTTTTAGCAAAGTAATCCATGTACACCTCTGGGTAAATATAAAAAAATAACTGCTAGCAGTGGATGACTACTTGGAAAATCATCTTAGAGGAAGGAGACCCAGTCCTGGGGTGTGGTTTGGGGTATGCACTTATTTAAGATCAGAAGATCCCATCAGCACATTCCTTCTTATCTCAGTGATTCCAGAGAAAAGGGAGACAGCTAAATTAGGAACAGATTCTGATAGGGTTAGAAATTTTTAAAAGAAAAGAAAATATTTTAAGCATTTTGTTATTGATCTAGTAGAAGACAAGAATGGAATATTATTTCATGACAATTTTTATAAAGCTCTAAATTAAGGCCTACCCCTCTTTACTTTTTGAATACAAAATCAAGGGATGTTTTTCTTTATTAAATAGAAAGAATAGAAAGACTCTTAATAGTGTGTCTGCTTCCTAATTTTAGGATTGTATCCAAATATTATTTTCTATTTAAATTCACTTGTTTTTGTCCTTTATTTTAAATACCAATTTTCACTATTAGAATGGAAACAAGCCAAATGTGGCTTTCCTTTTAAAGCTCCCAATAATGAAATAAATGTTGATTTTAAACTGTGGTATGCAGCAGCTACAATTTCAGAACACAAAATAAAGTGATTAGGTTGTTTCTTTAGGTTAAAAAAAAATGATTCTCTAAATTAAAAAAAAAAAAAACACCCTCTGAAACTATACTGCTTTCAGACATGATCAATATCTTTAAAATTTCATAGACATATTAAACTTTATTTCAGAAATAAACTTTGGAGGCTGAAAATAAAGCCAAATTATCTTTTCAAGCATACAAAGGATTATTCAAAACTGCTGTTGATGATATGCTTCTTGAGAGGGCAATCAACCCAAGAAACCACTCACATTCTCAACCCAATGAGAGGGCAGTCAAACCAAGAAACCACTCACATTCTCAACCCCAATGACCACCAGTCTCCATGGCCTCACTCTTCTCTCCTTCTAACCTGTCTCCTGAAGTCTTTCTTCTTTCTCTTTGTGTGTCTTTGTCTACCAGTGACTCCTTTCACCTCCATCCTTTGATGTCTTTTCTTCCTGAATCTGCCCTTCTCTTTTCTTCTCTTTCACTTTAAGACTGTCTCCTTCTAATATCTTTCAAGTTTTTCCTCTTCTATCTCTCTTCCAACTCATCCTAAAGGGAAGTCAACATTCTTAAAATATTATTTTCCTTGAATACAGATTTATGTTACATACTATAAATCTTAAGTGTGTAGAATGTTTTCATTTTATTTTTTTCAGAAATGTTTTGCAATTATTTTATTTATAATCAATCCACAAACATTTCCAGAACATTAACCACATGCTAGGGATAAAGATTAAAGAAGGCTTAGTCTTTTAAGGATTTCACAGTTTTAGCTGGTAATCCTTAGAAGAATAAATGTTCCTCCAAAACTAAATATTGCCCATACATACAGAGACCATTTTTCTCTTCTTCATTGCCTGTGGTTTTATTCTCTAGGTCCAATTAAATTCAAAGACTAATGATATGAATAATGTAGTATGACAGATGGTTACTAAATTTCTCCTATCCCCTGTTCTCAAAGTGAATATGTCAGAATAGCCTTTTACTACTCTCTTTACCTTTATTTAACAGTTGCCTCTCAGACTGTGTTTTTGTTTCTACATGTGTCTGTTATATAATTTAATTGGTATTTAACAAACTGGTAGTTGGCCTACATTCATATACTTGTTCTCAGTCTAGTTATTTGTTTATTGAACTTATGGTCACATTTATTTAAGTAATGTCTGTTGACTTCATTAAATGATCTTGTCCAGTTTTCTTGAACCCAAGAATGCCTACTATTCATGTTAAAAACCTGACATACTTATAAGCACCTTTGTTTTCAAAAGGAATTTATTTACATAATTTAGTAATTGTTTTCTTTTTATACTTAATCGGTTTATGAATATAATTTCTTTGAACAAGCTCAAAACATATTATAAAATATAAAATAATTAAAGTTTATTTTATAAAATAAAATAATTTAAGTTTCTTCTACCTATAAAACTGAAAAAGCTGTAGGACATTTTACAAATCTTACTACATCCATCAACAGGGGAGCATTCCTGGACAGAGCAGTGCACTGAAGTAAAATAATGAAGGATCATTTGAGGAAAATGGTGGAAATGTATAGTCATCTGGAACCAGTGAAGAAATGAAGCCAAATTCCTCTTACTCATTGCTTCTCTTAAATGCAGAATAGAGGGGCCTTCCTGGTGGCACAAGGAGTTAAATCACAGCAATATGAAGCTATCTGCAGCCACTGCAGCATCAGTTCCATCCCTGGTCAGCAAGCTGACCCACATAGCACAGCAGACCTCTCCTGTCTCACCAGCTGCTCTCCTCAGCAGTGTATTTTAGTGCATCTGCCTACTCTGCTCCCCACTCTGTCTCTAGTAAATCCTCTCACCCCAGCCCCTGCCACTGTCACCACCCCAGTTCTTGTATGCATAAATAAATAAATCTTTTTTAAAAATGCAGAATAGACTCATTTATAAAAATTGGATGCACGTTTCCCACATACACATGATATACTGTGCTACAGAGGTGTGTGGAGGGGAAATATCCCTCAATAGATAGTCTTTACTATGCTGACTGGGAGGAAGAAAAGGACAGGACTTTCCAGACACTGTTTTTGTATCAAGTTTCTCTAAAAAGACCTATTAGTTCTAATCTATATTTTCACTTTATTCAACATTGACACTATCCTGTCTGATCTACAAAGTGAAAACTTTGTAAAATTTTTTTTTAGGTTCCTCTTTTTTTTTATTAACATTTTTTTATTTATATATATTTAACATCAATTGTAATCCCCAACCCTCCCCCTCTTCCCTCCCCAAGTGTCCCCAATTTGTCCTTGTCTTTTCATTTTTGGTTTTTGTGTCTTTATTGTTATTATTATTATTATTATTGTTCTTATTCCTTTCCTTAAACCTTATTTGGTTCCCTTATATTCCTCCTAGGGGAGGAACCATCTGGTATTTTTCTTTTGCCTTCTGACTTACCACTATGAGATACCACCTCACACTAGTGAGAATGGCACATATCAAAAAAGGAGCAACAACAAATGTTGGCAAGGATGTGGAGAAAAAGGAACTCTCTTACACTGCTGGTGGAAATGCAAGCTGGTCCAAACTTTGTAAAATTTTTAACAGGCTGTTTTATTAAATTTTTGTTACTGTTGAGATTGCTGTATTCACTTTTAAAATTTCATCCCTGGGCCTCCCTAGTGGCGCAGTGGGTTAAGCAACACACTATGAAGCAAACCGCAGCCACTGCACCACGAGTTCGATCCCTGCTGCCGGCCAGGGAGGCTGGCAGACCTCTCCTGCTGTGCCCGCTGCTCCCCTCAGCAGTGTACTTCAGTTGATCTGCCTGTTCTGCTCCCCACTCTCTGTGGTGAATCCTCCCACCTACCCCACCACACCTCTGGCCTGTACCCCAGTGCTTGTATGCATAAATAAATAAATGTGTTAAAAAAATTTCATCCCTTATTCATTTTTTTAAATTTCATCTGCAGTGTTTCTTCATGCTATTTGAACCACTGAATAATAAAGATGGTTGCCACAAAAGCAAGAATGTGACTTCTGGACCATCAACTCTGTTAACCAATGGTGTTCTTCAAAACCTTGCAAAATACTGAAGTAGATGACTTAGTAAAGTCTCATGCTTATATTTGTTCAAGGAAAGATGTATTCATAATTTATTCTGATTTTGCTTTTATATAGCCTTTTTTTATCTTATATCTTATAGTAAACATTTACATAAATGAAATTGTAGAATCTGATTTTTTAGTCCTTATTTCCCAATGTGAAATAAAGTGTAGATTTTAGAGAATTACTAAAATAAGAATCTTGCTCCCTCATTGCCTTTTGTTTTTCAGGTTTGAATTGTTTACTTTATTAAATTGTTTATTCTGGAAAATTTCTCTCTCCTGTATGTTACTCTTAAAAATATTAAAGACTAAGTGATAGAATTATAATACCATTTTACAAGCCCCAAATGAAAAATCATATAACAGTGTTTGTTAGATAAAACTATATTAAAAAGTAGTAGGTTAGGGGGCTTGCTGATGGTGCAAGTGGTTAAGCACAACACTATGAAGCTATCTGCAGCCACTGCAGCACGAGTTTGATCCCTGGCCAGGGAGGTGACCCACACGGCACAACAGACTTCTGTCTCACCTGCTGCTCCCCTCAGCAGTGTACTTCAGTCAATCTGCCTATTCTGCTCCCCATTCTTTCACTCCCCATACCTCTGGCCTATACCCCGTTCTCGTATGCAAAAGTAAATAATATTTTTTTTAAAAAGTAGCAGATAAAACAAAGGATCAGGTTGCAGACCTCTGTGAGGAGGAAGGTAGGCCAAAGGCTTAGCGAGAAGGAGGTATACAAGGTAGAACAGTCAACTCTCTGCAGGGTACAGTGTGGATCTTAGAGATGAAAGATGAATATTTATGTTTGATGACACACACTCTAATTTGGCAATGCCACCCCTTAGCAATTCAGTCCAACCAAATAAAAATAAAAACAGCTCAAATATCTAACAATAGGGATCTAGTTTATAGATGACATTAGATCCATATAATGATTCAAATTGCAACTATTAAAAAGAAAGACACAAGGCTATATTTATTGTATAAGAAATGTTTGCTGAGGGCCTCCCTGGCACAGCAGGTTGAGACCCGCACTGTGAAGCATCCACTGCACAGCAGCTTGAGTTCAATCCCAGCCAGAGAGGTGACCCACATGGCACAGCAGACCTCTCCTGCCTCCCCCCTGCTCCCCTCAGCAGTGTACTTCAGTCTATTTGCCTGTTCTGTTCCCCTCTCTGCCTCTGGTGAATCCTTTCACCTCCCATGCCTCTGGCCTCTACCCTGCTCTTGTATGCATAAATAAATAAATCTTTAAAATAAAAGAAATATTTACTGAGATATATATATCTATATGGAAAGGCAAAAGATTAACCATATGATGATTAAAATCATGAGAGTATTTTATTTAAATGTTCCCACAGCAAATACAAAAAAATGTATAATTATGAGTTATGGAGTGTTAATTAACTTTATTGTGGTGATCATTTTGCAATGTGTATATATGTGTACCAAATCATCACACCTTAAACTTGCACCATTATAACAATGTCTCAACAAAGCTAGAAAAATAAAATCACCTGTAATCTCACTTCTCAGAAATAACTTCTCAGAAATAAAAGCTTATAAAAATGCATAACAAGATATAATGTTTCCCCCCACCCCCAATAAAGTTGATAAAACAGGATGAAGAAATAATGAAAGAGTAAATTTTTATACAAAGGCAATGTAAAAAACATAAATGAAGTTAATAACCATCGTGATGATTTCCCCTTCAACTGTCAGTTTTGGTTTATACCATGGAGATCATGAAGCATATATAGATGTATAATTAAGGGGAACTTAGAAGCTGCATGTAATTTGTACTGGTCAGTGCTATAAAAAGTTTGTCCCAATACCACTGCAGTGGTAGAAGAGAACAGGTAGTTTTCTCAGTCAGGCACCCACCCTAGGTCTGTTCCTGTCTCTCCCTCTTTTTTTGTTCTTGAGTCTCCTCCCTTTTTTGGAGCTGTTCTCCCTTCCTCAGGGCTATTATCTGTTTATTTAGAGGGTCAATACTAACTACAATGAATTCTATCAGGAACAATTTATTCCCCTTCTTAGACCTAATGCTGGAACTCTTTAAACCGTACCCAATCTTAAACAGCCTTTTTAAAAATATATAATAATACACTCATATGATTCACAAATAAAAGTATTCACCAAGTATTCACTGATTATATTAGTTTTTGGTTTTGTCTTTGGTTTGTGTGTGTGTGTGTGAAGAGTTTCTTAATACAAACTAAAGAAAATAAAAATACTTTTTTTAAAATTAATTTTTCAATCACTTGTAATTCCTTTCACTTCTGTATATCTCTCTCACACAACAAATACACAAACTTTCCTTGGAATGGTTCCACTTAAACAGCAAGGAATTGCTGAAGAGAGAAATGTAAAAGGATCTAGAATCCAATTAACTTTTGCTGTCATTGGTGTGTAACACCGGATGACTCACTGCTTTTTTAGTAAATGGGGATGAAAATCTCATAAATTAATCAAGGTTTCTGAGGGAAGTGATGAGCCAGGTACCAGGTGCTCACCTAATTAACAAATTAATCTTTAAAAGCCAGTCTAAAATTCTTTCCTTATTATTAAACATAATCTTAGCTATTGTCAAAATGTTTAGCTTTAGAGTACTGCTCATAATTTGGAATAGTCATATTTCTAGTGTTATTATTCTTAAAGAATAATTCTAATAAAGACATTTAAACAAAATTTTAAAAAGAAAATACTTATAAATTAAACATTTCCTGTTCTTAGTGTTATTATTTTTAAAGAATGACTGATACATTTAAGCAAAAAAAAAAAAAAGAAAATGTATAAATTAAACAATTTCATTGTATTTATGTCACTTCTATGTTAAGATAACTTAAGATTAAAATAAATTACACATATACTCAAAGATCTATGCAATCCCTCAGTTGTAAAAAAAAAAAACTGTGCATGATTTAAAATCTTGTTAAAGTGATAAATTATAGTGATACATAGTACCTGACATATAGGTAGTTATTATGTAACAGGGTCGTCCCAGGAAAAGGGGAAGTTCCAAAATCCTGGTTCCGCCCTAAGTGAGTAAAACTAAGGGAAAAAAATTTTTTTCTGCAAAAAAAAGAAAAAAAATAAATAAAATAAAAAACAACAAAAAAACCTAAAAAAGGCACGTAAAGCAAAAAAACATGTGAAGAAACTGCACTTGCTTTTTAATCTTAAACTAGTTAAAACAAATGTAAGTAAAAAACCCTTTAAAAAGTTAACAATAACAGCTATCATCTTAATTTTAATTTTGCTTTTTTCCTCCCAAATTTATCTAACTCTTTCTAACCCTTTTCTATAAGTCTCTACTAAAAAATTCTTTAACTGTGTGCCAAGTTTTTAGGCCTTTTAGATGAGAAATTCAGCCATCATTTATTGTATCATTTTTTCCTAAGTATGAGGAAATCTTTCTCAGCAGACTTCATCAGAATTCCAGTATTTTCTATGCCATATTAGTTACATGTCCTTTCCGAAAGGACTGGCAAGAGGAATAGGATTACTTGGATAAAATTCTCAAAATTTATTTTCCTAAAGATGGAGATGAAGGCATGTTCTTAGAAGCCATAGCTGGGTTAAGGAACAATGAATATTTACATGAAATTTAAATTTATATGGAAATGAAGGAACAAATGGAATAGAGGCAAGAGAATGACCTTGAAAGTAAATAAATAGAAAATACTTTGGAAACACCAATTTCAGTATATTAAAGAGAAGCCAAAGAAAGTTAACAAGTAGTAGTTAAGGGAATGAGGAGAACTTTCAAATGAACTTTAAGGGAATTTTAGGCACACATAAAAATGTCAACAAAATGAGAAAATTTTTCACAAATTTACTGTGCATATCCATAAATATCTAAGAAACAAGGTGGCCCTATATTTTCTGATTTCTAATGACAGAAATTCCTGTATTTATGATGCTCTCCAGCCAAAACCACATTTCCTGAGGTCTACTTCAGGTGAAATTCTATTCGTCCAATTAGCATATAATTAAAATGTCATTAATTTAAATTTAATTTTTATTTTATGATGTTTCATATTAAGAAATTTACCAACTAGAAATTCTGATTTTATTTTTATTTTTAATTTATATATTATTTTAATATTATATATTATATATAGTTTATATATATTATTATGATTTCCAAAGCAATCATTAATAGGATGTGAATAGTTAAATATATTTGCTTAATTCCACATCTGTCAATAACCTCTGATCTTGATTTAATTTCCCATTCATGAAGGAACTTGCCCACCATTTCCCCCTGGTACAATACTCACTTAAAATACATTCATTTCGGGCCTCCCTGGTGGCGCAGTGGGTTAAGCAACGCACTACGAAGCAAGCCGCAACCACTGCAGCACGAGTTCGATCCCTGTTGCCGGCCAGGGAGGGGACCCACATGGTGCAGCAGACCTCTCCTGCTGTGCCCGCTGCTCCCCTCAGCAGTGTACTTCCGTTGATCTGCCTGTTCTGCTCTCCGTTCTCTGTGGTGAATCCTCTCACCCCCCACACCTCTGGCCTGTACCCCAGTGCTTGTATGCATAAATAAATAAATCTTTTAAAAAAATACATTCATTTCTCACTTTCTAATCTCAAAAAGTCTCAATTTGATCAATTATTTATATTATGAACATACATGGAAGGTTCTGGTTTGCGTCCTTGTTCTAGAAAATTCCTGTTTACTGTGATCTGTGAAGCCAGCGTTGTAACACCCAAGACTTTTACATGGTCCCAAAGTACTGCCTACAAATCTCTGTTGGAGTGTCCATGTTGTTTGTCTACTTTGCTTTACAAGACAATCATGAAATAATTTTTTATGTGTGTGATCTTTATTAAAATATGAAAGGTATTTTGAAGACATTTAATTGTTTTACCTGTACTGGAACATTTAGGAGATAATCTTTATTTGATAATCTTTATATTTACAAGTTTGATTTAGTAAATGTATCAGAGTTCAAGCAACTACTACAGTTTTGCTTTGTTGGGATCATAAATTCACATGGTCAGGTATTTATTTATTTTAAAGGTTTTATTTTATTTTTCATATTTGATGCTGGCTAGAGGTGTGGGATAGTGAGGTTTTCACCAGAGACAGAGTAGGGAGAACAGGCAGATCTACTGAAATACACTGCTGAGGGGAGCAGCGGGCGAGACGGAGCGGTCTGCTGTGCCATATGTGGGTAATTCCCTGGCTGGGGATTAAACACAGGTGGTAGGGTGACAGCCCTGAGACTTAACCCTCAGGTCACCAGGAAGGCCCTGGTCAGGTATTTAAAGTACTTAAAGTGCTTAAAATAATAAGAAAATGAGAATTAGATTAGACCTAGCTATGCACTTTGAAATGAGCTATGTGCTTTTGAAAGAGAATTGAGGTACCTAATTTTTCAAATAAGAATTCATGTAATTAAGCTAAATGTAATTCAAACTGATTTGCTCTAACATTAATAAAAGGCTATCTTTCAAGTGATTCACAAAATATACTAGATGGGATACACTAAGATTTTTAAGTTGAATTTATTTTATTTTTTATTGAAGTGACATTGCATTGTAGCATTATAAAACTTTTAGGTATCAACAACTACATTAAGTTCACCACTAAAAGTCAAATTCTACCCTTTAACGTACAATTGACCCCTTTTACCTAACTGATGCACTTTCTTTCTAATTTTTTGAATAACTTCAAAATTATTACAGAAGGAATTTCAAATAAGTGACACAAACCTAAAAAATGATATCAGCAAAATGCTAGTATGTATGTCTATGCAAAATAAAGCTCTATTTCTTGAATTCAATTCTAGTTTTCTAATCTGTAACATGAGCGGATGGACTCGACAAGCTCTTTAATTTCTTTTAATTTCATGGTTTATGATTTTATTAATTTATTAAAAAACTAATAGCAGACAGAGATTGTAATGTTCAAACCTTTTGCCCAAACTGCTGCCTTTCTCATTTAAGAACTGAGCATTGCACCTCACTTATAACCTTTATCATTTTTATGCAACACTACTTAATGTAAACACCAATAAGTAATTACCATACAGTGTAGTGCTGCCAGATACTTATTAAAGTAAAATTCAGACTTTTTTAGTACCACTTTTTTTCTTCTTCAATTATCTGTTTAAAAGCAGGGAAGAAGAATCCAGTTTACACACCAATCAAAATGGACCAGTTAGATACTAGTTATGATGGGTGAACAGCATGCCCTGAATAAATCCCACCCCTGACTCCAGAAACTTATGCACATTATTAGTTCAAAACAACAGGTGACAGATGAATTTCATAATTGCTCATAAGCATTAAAACTTTATTTCTTATACAAAAAAAAATTTGGTAGGAAACATACTAAAATACCCATGTAGCAACCCTGGAAATAATAACAGGATAGTAGAGAATTTTTTTTCCTTTTTGACTTTATAGAAATCTGTACAACTTGGTATATATGTTTATAGTAATAAAAAATAAAAACATTTACATAAGAACTAAACTTTGTGTATCATGCATTTGACTAAAATTCCATTTGTTGGGCCTCCCTGGTGGCTCAGTGGGTTAAGTTGCAACACTATGAAGCTATCAGCAGCCACTGCAGCATGAGCTCGATGCCCAGCCAGGAAGCTGACCCACATGGCGCAGACTTCTCCTATCTTCCCTCTTGCTCCCCTCAGCAGTATATTTCAGTCTATCCCCCTGTTCTGTTCCCTACTCTGACTCTGGTAAATCCGCTCAACCCCACATGTCTGGCCTGCACCCCAGTTCTTGTATGCCTAAATAAATTAATCTTTAAAAATAAATAAATAAAATTCCATTTGTTCAACATTGTTCTGTCATTTATCTTCTTTTCTGTCTCCCCATTTTTCTTGTTCTTTTCTGGTTTTCCGTTTTGTCCCCCATTTCATTTCTCTTTGTTGTGTACCATTTCATCCTGCCTTTAATTTTCTTTCTCCCTGTCCCAAGCTGGATCCCTGAAAGGTAAAAATTTGAAAGTGCAAATAGGTGACCTCTATGGTAAGTGGTGACTTTGAGCATGGCCCAGGGCTCTCTCAAAAAGGATTCTGGCCACTTGGGAGGAAATGTGCTGAACATGGAAGGACATGGATAATCCTGTTAAGAACAGAATGGATTATTTTTCTAGAATCGACTCATGAGCTATGTTTCCTTTTTGGAAAAAAAGTAGTTTGCAAATGGCCTGATGACACTTCACAGCCTGGAGGACAAGATAAATGCACATAGACTTCATCATTATAGTCTCAAATACAACAGCAGTTAAAACTAAGATCAGTATATGCAGTCAAGGTAACTGACTCATAGATGCTAAGGACAGAAAGGAATATTTTTCTAGAATTGTTCATTACTGGTTTGCTATAAGAGGGGGTGAAAGATTTCCACTGGTAATCACTTTCAACCTACAATTCTGGAGCCGTTACATTCTTTGATCCTTTGGTGCCATCTACAGTTCCAAATTAGAAAATATTAGTTTAAGCCAGACATTCTAGATAATGTGAAGACAGTAACCTTTTTAAAATTGGCATATTTAGCTGTCTTTTGAGTTTGAGTAAATGAACTGGAGGGTAATTTGATAATATGTATTAAAAGACTCTAAACTAGACTCTAATCCATTACTCCATGTTTAGGAAATGATGAGCCACAAAAACATGTGATTAGAAGGATATTTATTACAGTTTTATTTAAAAGAAGTTAATGTGCAAATAATCATAATACACCTATACAATGAATAGATGCAACCATTTAAAAATATGTCAAAAAATAAAATTAGTTGTAATCAATATTTCTCCTTATTTTATGGAAAGATTTCAGGTCTTTCTACAATGCTAGAAACTAACAGAGATATATAATTCTATGGCACTCAAAGTAGACTCAGACTAATATAATCTATGACCACAAATTGAACAGCTATATGCATAGAAAACAGAATTTATAAGCATGCTGGAAAAGATTGTTATCTTTTGTATATACACTAGTCAAGATAAAGGAGACAAACCATTATTTATAGAGAAAACAGAATACATACCCCTCCTTGTGCTTCTATTTCTAATTATAATAGAGGGACCTAACAGAGGAACTTAATCTCTTCACCTCTGCTTTGGGTTGTAATACATTACCTACTTAATAACTGTGACATCCATTATTCCTTTTTTTCTCTTTTGTATATTCAACTTTTTCCTCTCATTGAACATTTTTACCAACTTTAAAATATGCTCAAGTATCTATTATTTTTATAATAATAATAATTGTTCACTCAAACCCATATCTTCCACCTCCTCTCTTCTAGCAAACTAAAGCGTATCTTTCTCTCTCACTTCACTGTCAAATCTTCCTACTTTGTATATTTGTATCATAATTTTCACAACTCCACAATCATAAATTCACTGTCAGTCTGTTATATATTCCAAACTATCTATTTTAAAATCTCTGTACAGTCACTAATGGCCTCCATGTTCATGAATAGCATTTTCAGTGTGATTGTAATGTTTCAGCAATCGTTAGCACTCTTGTCTCCTTCCTGAAACACTGGCTCTAGTGGTTTTCCTTCTTTTCTAATCACTCTTCTGTATTCTTTATGGTTCATTCTTTGACCATTTTGCTACACTGTAATCACTTCTGAGAAAATTACTTCATAGCTTTAGTTTCAATTGTGAACTAATAACAAATTATTCAAAAACTCTGAGTTACAGAAACACATGTAAAAACTACTTTTTAATATACTGTTCCTTCTCGGAGGTCTTAAAGCATTTCATCTTATATTTGGACATTTAACATATGATTTATGTGACCAATTCCAGTTCTGTAGATAGCTCTATCAACAAATCTAGTTAAGCAAATCCTAAAAGTCATCATGGATTCTTCCCTCTCCTTTAACACAAACCTTTGTCTCCCAGCTTTATCGCTTCTGCTTCCAAACTCTCAAATCCCTCTTCTCTCCATTTCTACCACCATATTGATCCAGGTCACCATTATCTCTTGTCTGCAACAGTCTTTAATAGTTTTAATAGTCTTATTTAATATTTTCTTTCTTCTTTCCCAATCGTTATAGCATTTATTTACTTAAATGCACTAGTTAGGACCAAAAAACATTCAGTAGGAGTGAGAGAGGATATCTTTGTCTTTTTTCTGACCTTAGCAAAAGAGCAACTAGTTTCTCACCACCAAGTATGATATTATCTGTAGGGTTTTTATAGCTGTACTTCATTACTGTAAGAAATTTCTCTTCTACTTCCTTACTGAGTGTTTTATTATTGATTGTGTTAGATTTTATAAATGCTTTCACTTTATATAGTTGATATGAATGTATGATTTTTTTCCCTTTCTGGTTTGTTGATGTAGTAAATGATACAAATTCATTTTCAAATGTTAAAAGTTTTCCATATTTCCATTACTTGGAATAAACCCTACTTGGGTATGATGGATAATTCTTTTAAAAACTATTGGATAAAATTTTATAATATTTTGTTGAGGATTTTTGTATCTATATTCATGAAAGATATTGATCTGTAATTTTTCTTTCTTATGATATTTTTGTTTGGGTTTGGTATAAGGCAATGCAGTTTGGTAAACTGAGTTAGGATGTGTTCCTTCAGCTTATTTTCTGAAAGAGATTGTACATAGCAATAGCACTTCTTTTTTAAATATCTGGTAAAAATCACCAGTGAAACTACCTATGCAAGTGCTTTCTTTTTTTGTAAGAATATTAGTTATTAATTTGATATCTTTAAAAATAGTTTTATTCAGATTATATGTTTCTCTTTGTTTGAGATTTAATCATTTGTTTTGCAAGTAGTTGGTATTTTATATCCAAGATTTCAAGTTTGTTATTATAGTTGTTTATAATGTTCTATTATCTTTTTTTAATGTCTTGGCATAAGTAATGACAATCTCTCTTTTATTTCTGATATTATCAATTGTATTTTTTCCTTAATTTGTGTTGTGAGTTGAATTGTACCCCCACCATAAACCCCAAGACTCATGTTGAAATCTTAACCCATATTACCTAGAATTGTGACCTTAAATTGCAGATATAATTAATTAAGATTAAGTCATACAATAGTAGTGTGGGCCCCTAATGCAATAAGGTGGGTGTCCTTATAAAAAGAACGTTATTTGTGGGGCCTCCCTGGTAGCACCAGGGTGCAAACCAAAGAATGCCTAAGACCACAAGAACTTATTTAGAGAACGAGCATGAAATAAATTTCCGCTCACAAGTTTCTATAAAAGAAACCCATGCCAATACCTTGACTTTGGACTTCTATACTTCAGAATTATGAGCAATAAATTTCTATTATTTAAATAGAAAATTCAATATTATTTAAATCAACCAGTCTGAGGTAATTTTTTTCTGTAATCCTAACTAACAAAAAACTAGCTTGGTCCTTGGAATACATGCTCACTTATAGTCTTTAAATTCCTCTAGTGCTTTTGTTTCTTAATCATCTTTATACAGAGTCTATATTTTGAAGTTTTGTGAGGTGAAATCCAGTCGGTCTGTTCCTCCGGTGTTCTCTCTGTGTGTCTCTCCGCATGTCTGATGATTATTCTCCCAGGCTCCTTCCCACTCTGGCTTATATCCATTTTCAGTATGCCAGTCTGATTGGACCATTTTTCAATCCTGCACCTGATTGGTCTGTTCCATAATCCAGGAAGTGTACTTTACATAAAAGTGCTCTGCCACCACTGACTTCTGGCAAGAGGCAGAGTCCTGTCAACAAAGCATCAATCAACTCACAGCTCACCCCTGATCTGTCCATTCCACGATCCAGACAGTACACTGCTACATAAAAGGTCTCTGAGGCACAACTGCCCCAACTAACTTGTAGTGGAGCAGCATACCACTTTTCCTGCCAGCTCCAGTTCAGTTTTTTTGTTTGTGTGTTTGTTTGTTTTCTGCATATTGCCCCATCTCATAATATCTTAACGGAATCATGGTCACCCTCATCTTAATGGAAACAAAGAAAAGTTAAATGACTTGGTCAAGATCACAAAGCTGCTTAGTCAGTATTTCCCAGTCAGGACAAGAAATCTTCCTTTGTATTAAAGTGGATCTCTTGAATCTAGTGAATTTTTGTGGAATCCCTTATTAATATACCATGTATTTTGTAAGCCATGAGGTGGTATGCACTCCAGAGGTACTCTAGGTAGGAAAGAAAAACACATAAACAGAAAGGGGATCAGTGCTATTAAGAATTAGTTAATCCAGAGTGGAAAGAATTTGATACAATATTTGATTAACACAAATATATTGAGCTGACTCATTTTTTAACCAAGCCTTATTTTCTTCTACCTTTCTGTTAGTCAGAAAGAATCCTCATTATGTCATAAAGATAAAGTGAGAAAAGATAGCAATGCAAATGAGAAATTATGCGGAATTCTGATTCACCTGTTGCTTTAATTACTTGTGACATCTGAACCTGCTCAGCTATGATATGAAAGTACTATTCCATCGTCTGACATCACTATTGCAGTAGCTTGAACTCATGACTCATTGGCCCTGATAATACCTATCATGTACTATGAAACCCTAGTCACTTAAAATTGCATTGATATGAATGACTGCTGACTTTGCACAACCTAGTATCTGCCCTCTGGTATGTATTGACTCTGTTAAGGAATTCAGATTACTTGCCATTTCCTGCACTTTATATCTAATTAGCATGATTTTTAGCAGCATAGGGGACAAGTATGATGGTCTGTGGAATATGAGCATGATTTAAGTTCTCACAGACTGTGTTAAATTTTTCTAAAAAACTTGCTCTAGCCATGGAGCAACCATACAAATATTTCTATCTCCTGATAGAAATAAAAAATAAAATATTAACCAGATTAATAGCTGTCTATCAGGTCACAGAGATTATGTTGATGAGTTGCAATAAAAACACCGAATCTGGGGCCTTTATGGTGGTGCAAGGGATGAAGTCGCAACACTATGAAGCTAACTTCAACCACTGTAGCACAAGTTTGATCCTCTGCCAGGGAGGTGACCCACATGGTGCGGCAGACATCTCCTGTCTCACCCACTGGTGCCCTCAGCAGTATATTTCAGTAGATCTGCCTGTTCTGTTCCCCACTCTGTTTCTGGTGAATTTTCTCACCCCCACACTTCTGGCCTGTACCAGAATTTGTACAAAGCAGTGTACCCCAGTTTTTGTATGCATAATAAATAAATCTTTTTAAAAATGATGCAATAGTGATGTCAAATGATGGAATGGTACTTTCATATAATAGCTGAGCTGATCCAGATGTCACAAGTAATTAAAGCAACAAGTGAATCAGAATTCCATATAATTTCTCATTTGCATTGCTATCTTTTCCATCTGTGCTTGGAACTGCCACTTAGTTAAACTGATAATCTACCACCATATGCTTACTTCATCTACTTTTCACTAGAAAATAGAATATAGATCAGATCAGGAATTCAAGCATAATGTAACTTTGTAGAAAACTATCCTTGGGTGGCTATGCCTACATAAATTTTGAGTACAATACTGTGTATAGATGAGCAATTCAAAGCTGATGGGGTGAATGAATAAATGATGATTTTACATGATCTTACTTTTATAATGTCTTTGCTAAGTGGTTTATAAATTGTAAAGTAATGTCTGACAGGAATCACACATGTACACTTTTTTCATGGAAAGATGTAGCAGAATTATAAGTCTTTCTTTGCACATGAAGATGACAGGATAATCAATAATTTCAAAGGATAAGTCTCAATGAAATATAATTTAAAGGTGGAATAGCAAAAGAAATCACTTTACAAACACGTTTTACTTACAAACACATTTATTTACTAACCAGAGGGATGAATGAGTCTAATGAAATATGGTTTGCTCATTGCACCCATTTTTCACAGTCATTCCAACTCCTAGTTCCTTCATGTATTTCTCAAAGCCACTGCTGTTCAACCAAGTGCCACCTTCTACCCAGCTGCTGAACTGTGGCCATGGCGATTGGGGAGGGCATGTGGAGAGCCCTCATCACTTCTAATTATAATTCTTCTGAAGATGCTAGATGATCTATTGATTAATGGGAAGTTCATCTGTATACATAATGCTGAGTATATTGTTTATTACAGAATAAAGTAGCTAGTTTGGATTTTTTACTTTTCAATTGATTGCTTAGATACCATGATTAAGACACAAGTTTAAGTGCCTTCCATCTGCAGAGAAGAGTTTGTACAAAGCAGTGAGAACATTTCAAGAAGGAGAGGGTAATACTGAGGTCCTATCATCTGTTTCACTGAGACAGACAAATTAAGAAAAGCAAGCAAACAAACAAACAAAAAAATCCATCCCATTTAGAATTACACCTTGAAGAATATAATACTAAGAATTTAACCAAGGATGTGAAAGACCTGTACATTGAAAACTCTAAGATAGTACTGAAAGAAATTGAAGGATATAGAAAAAAGTAAAAATGTCCCAAGCTCATGGGTTGGAAGAACTAATATTGTTATAATGACCTTTTTACTTAATGTGATATACAGATCAAATGCAATATCTATCAAAATTCCAAAAGTTTTCTCCACAGAAAATGTATAATCATAAAATGTGGAAAGAAACTTAATAGTCAAAAGATTCCTGAAAGAGAAAAAGAACAAAAATGGAGGCATTACAAAACTACACAACAAAGTGATAATTAGAACAACTTGGTTGGTGCTGGAATAAAAACAGACACATACATCAATGCAACAGAGTTGACAGAATTAAAAGCACACCAAAATACTTAGATCAAGAGCCCTCAAAATTTTTCTCAGTTATGTTTTTCCAATTCAAATAGTGACCGAGATCAATAAGCCTTTTTATAGTTTAACCACAGGCATATAAGGCATCCCCAGAAAATTACTCCCAGCCAGTAATTGTGAGAAGACCTGTTTTAAACAGCTGTTTTAAACAGCTTTCCCAGCTACAGGGAATCATGTATTTCCTTCCCCTTTGAAAAGATGTGAAAAGAAGAGTTTACCCAAGAGTTTTAGATTCTCTAATTCATGAAAAAATGAATAGTATAACCTGTTATATATTTATTTCATTTTTTTGGCAGCTACTTATTATTTCATAATTCACCTAGGAAACAATGGCATTGACTGGCATTCTAAGATGATTAAAATAAACATCAATCAGTTTTAAGATGATTAAAATAAACATCAATCAGTTTTAAGATTCAGACTTGAACAATATTTCATATTGTTCTTTATAAGGAATTATATATATAATTGATTCTGTATTTTTAATGATAAAGAAGACTATAAGATGAAAGCAAATAAGAATAAATGTAAAGGACAAAAAGTGATTAAAATTCTCATAGGAAACCAAGATTCACTGGATAATTCCTACTACAAGTGGCATATTCTTGTAATAAATGCTATAAATGAAACAAAGAGCATAGATTTTCTCTTTTTTCATTACTTAATTATATTTGACATCATTTGTTTTCCCCAGGTAGTACCCCCCACCATTCTACCCGTGCACCATCACCTCAGTCTCTTGTGCTCTTTCTGCCCTCATCCCCATCTTTGTCCTTCCCTTATTCCCCTCCCCCTCCCCATGGTCCCTTTGGTTTATCTTTGACTTTTTGGTCTTGTAGAGTTTTTTGTTTGCTTTTGGTATAATTGTCCATTTTCTTGAGCTTTTTCTTTTGTTGTTGTTGCTCTTTCATATTCCTCCTAATAGTGAAGCCATCCGATATTTTTCTCTTGCCTTCTAACTTGTTTCACTGAGTATAATTCAAGCTCCATCCAAGTTTCTATAAATGGCCCTAGTTTCTCATTTCTGATTGCTGAATAATATTCCATTGTGTATATGTACCACATCTTCTTGATCCACTCATCTGGGTAGTTTCCAGGTCTTACCGATTACAAATAATAGTGCTGCAATAAACATAGGGGTACAGGTGCTCTTTCAGATTGGTGTTTTTGTGTCCTTTGGGTAGATTTCTAGGAATGGGATTGCCAGGACTGTTCCATTTCTAGTAGACTGAGGAACCTCCATACGCCTTTCATAATGGTTGGATTAGCTTGCATTGCCACCAGCAGTGTTCCTTTTTCTCCACATCCTCACCAGCATTTGTTGTTATTGGTTTTTTTGATGTGTGCCATTCTTACAGTGTAAGGTGGTACCTCATTGTGGCCTTGATTTGCATTTCCCTGATTATGAGGGGTGCTGAGCATTTTCTTGTGTGCCTGTTGGCCATGTGTATGTCCTCTTTGGAGAAGTGTCTTTTAAGTTCTTGTGCCCATTTTTTGATTAGGCTTTTTACTTTATTTTTCTTGAGTCTTATGAGTTCTTTGTATATTTTTGTGATCAGACCCTTGTCCATTGTGTGGAGCGCAAAGATTTTTTTCCCATTCAGTGGGATTTCTTTTTGTTCTGTTTAATGTTTCCTTTGCTGTACAGAAGTTTTTATCTTGATGTAGTCCCATCTGTTTATCTTCTCTCTCATTTTTATTGCTTTGGGGACTGCCACCTCAAAAGTGCTATTGAAATGTATGTCTTGCAGTGTTTTACCAATGTTTTACTCTATATATTTTATAATTTCGGGTCTTACATTTAGGTCTTTTATCCATTTTGAATTGATTTTCATACACGGTGTGAGATAGTGGTCCAGTTTCATTTTTTGCAGATGGTGGACCAGTTTTGCCAGCACCATTTATTGAATAAGCTATCTTTATCCCATTGCAGATTCTTTGCTCCTTTGTCGAAGATCAGTTGTCCATAGTTGTGTGGTTTTACTTCTGTGCTTTCTATATGGTTCCATTGGTCTGTGTCTTTGTTCCAGTACCATGCTGTTTTAATTACAATTGCTTTGTAGTAGAGTTTGAAGTCTGAGATTGTGATACCTCCATTCTCCTTTTTTTTCAGTAGAGCTTTGGCTAATTGGGGTTTTTTGTGTCTCCAAATGAATTTCATCAATATTTTGTCTAATTCCTTACAGAATTTCATTGATATTTTTATTTTTTTATTAAAATAAAATATTTTAAAATTTACATATACTTGCCATCAATTGTAATCCCCATGTATTCCCCATCACCATCTCACCAGTGCACCATCACCTCAGTCCCTCATGCTCCCATCTTCCCTCAACCCTCCCCCCCTTCCCCTCCCCACCAGGTGTCCCCAGTCTGTCCTTGTCTCCTCATTTTTGGTTTCTATGTCTTTATTGTTCTTATTGTTATTATTGTTGTTCTTATTCCTTTCCTTGATCCTCATTTGGTTCCCTTATATTCCTCCTAAGGGAGGAACCATCTGGTATTTTTCTTTTGCC
>JAGFMF010011463.1:2612865-2622877 GCA_019455555.1 Galemys pyrenaicus
TGGTAGTTTTACTATTATGTGTCTAGCTGTATTTCTTTTTCTATCATAGAAATTTGGGGTACATCTTGCTTCTTGTATTTCTAGCTTCATTTCATCTTTGAAGCTTGGGAAATTCTCCTCTATTATCTCCTTGAATATATTATCATTTCCCTATCATTTTCAATTTCTGGAACTCCTATAACTCATATTATTTTTCTTGATGATGTCTGAGAGTTCTCAAATTGTGACCTCATTTTTTTTCCTTTGGATTTCTCTCTTTTTCTGTTTGATTCTTTTTGTTTCTGAGTCATCTATAGAACTAATTCGCTCTTCCATCTCATCGAATCTGATTCCCATTTTTTTTTTTTAATCTTCCTGCAAGTCTTCCACAGTCTTTTTTAATGACTGGTTCTCCTTTTCCACATCTTTGATTATTTTTAACATACTGGTCATTTTTTCAATCATTCTGGTTCTGAAATCTTCTTCTATCAGGCTGGACATTCTTTCTAGGTCATTGTTGAGTTCTTGCATTTGGCTTTCTTTTTGTGTTGTATTTTTCCCCTGTGGGCTTGCTTGGTTAGTTGTAGTTTTTCGTCTTCCTGATGCCTGCTTTCTAATTTGTTGTATTTGTTGGGACACTGTGTTGCTTGTATTGGCAGGCATCTCTTTGGGTGTTCCTTTTGGGGTATCAGGAAGTGGTGGTCAATGAACAAATAAAAACACACACACCCAGCAAGACTGACACAAACGATATCCAGATAGGCAAACAACAGAAAGATAAAAGGAGAAAAATAAAAAGGGAGTGAGGGAAGAGAAAAAAAGAAGAGAAAAATTAGAAACAAAACAAAACAAACAACAAGCAACAACAAACAAACCAGACAACAACAACAAAAAAACAAACAAACACATACACACACACACACACAAAAAACCCTCCAAAACTCACATTAAAACAGCCACAACAGTATGGGGAGTTGAGGGAAAGATGTGGTGCTGATTTCCCTATAGTGGCAGGTTTGCTGTATTTCAGTTCCTTTGTTGTGGCTGGTTGGGTGATGCGGCTCCTGACAACTCCTTCCCACTGAGGACTTGAGGAAACATGCAGCCCCCTGTGTAGAGGTTGGTTTTATGAGGCTCCCTTTAATACCTTTCCAAAGGAGGACAGGATTAGGGGGGGAAAAAGGCTGAAAGAGGAATGTATGGGGAAAAGGAACAGCTGGGCAAGAAAAGAAATGAGACATAAAAAGAAGAAAAAAATTTTAAATTCTTTTAAAATTAATTACAAAAAAATTAGAAAAAAAGAGAAGAAAAAAAGGGGTTGGGGTGGCTGGTGAGAAATCAGAAGTCTCACCCCACTCTGTGTGGGGGGATGTTAGGTTCAAAGAGCGTAGATTTTCTAAAGGAAATTGAATGGTTTGTTGGAGTGGACTTTGATCCTGAATCTGGGAGTAGGTGTGTAGCCAAAGTTTATGAAGAAAGCCAAGTAGAAAACTTCACTATTCAAATCAGTGTGAAAAAAAACCACCATGGGGGAGAAAATTTTTAGTCTGAATCTTTATCACCAGCTCAGTTGTTTCCTCTGCAATGGCAGATCAGGAGATGTACACATTGAAACTTTCTGTGCTTTCTACTAAAAGCTCAAAGGAATGGAAAATATATTGTGTATTTGTGTAAACTCAGATTTATAAACAATGGTAAGATCAACAGACAAGATAAACAATAGCATATGAATTAACAAACCACAGTATTTCCACTTTAAACTTAGAATTAATAAATAGTACTATCCCTAAACTGAAAACAGTGACTTAGTCATCAAAATTGTTACTTTCTGTGGATCTTCTTCAGTTAGTTATCCCTGAGAAAAAGGAAAAAACTATTTTGACCAGAAATCCTTTGTGAAAATAAGTGTAGGGATATTGACATAGAGAATGATGAACCTAAGTTCCAAGAATTTAAGAAATCAAAAGAGGAACACTTTTATAAAAGTGGCAACGTATTCTGTTAGAATGTCCATTTTTCTTCTGAAAACTATTTTTCACCTTTTGTTAAAAGAGATAGGTATGAAGACCTTAAATGTCTTATACAGAGTAGGGTAAAGTCGCCTCAACCAGCACTTACAAAAGTATCAAGGGGCCTCCCTAGGGGTGCAAGGGGTTAAGCCGCAGCACTATGAAGCTATCACAAACATTGCAGAATGAGATAGATCCCTAGCCAAGGAGGTGACCCACATGGCACAGTAGACCTCTCCTGTCTTGCCTGCTGCTCCCCTCAGCAGTGTATTTCAGTCTATCCGCCTTTTCTGTTCCCCACTCTGACTCTAGTGAATCCTCTCACACACATCCTCTCCCTGTACCCGCTGGCCACCACCCAAGCATAAATAAAGAAATCTTTTAAAAAAATTAATCTTTCTCATAACTGCCAAAGGTTGAAATAATTCAGATACTTATTTAAAAGAAGGTGAACAAAACAGAATACAGATAGCTAAAACAGAATACAATAGCTAAAAAAGAAACAAACTATTGATCCATGCAATACCAGAACCAATCTTAATGATATAATCCTGAATAAAGAAGCCAGTCACAGAAGAGCATATGTATGATTTTGTGTATATAGACATTTGGACCAGGTAACACTATTCTACAGTGAAAACAAATCAAAAGAGTGGTTTCTACTGGTCAGATTTAGGAGAGACTAGGAAGGGACTTGGGGTGACAGAAATGTTTTTATTTATTCATATGTAGGTTATATTTATTTATTGGTGTGTAGGTTATTCCAATCTGTCAAACTGTTTTCAAAATTTTATATTAATAAATACACATTGCAATCTAACCTTAAGGGAAGTAAAACAAGAGGAATGAAAAAAAGAGATATGTGTAGCAGAATGTTAATAGCTTTTAAGCTGAATGATGGATAGATGGGTGTTCATTATGCTGTTTGGATTACTTTCCTTATATATGAAATCTTAAATAAAAGCTAAAATATGCTGTAAAAGTCTATTTAATAATAGGAGAAAACAGAGGCTATATTTTGCTAGACAGAAAAAAAATATTACACAGAATATGCTTCTATTCTTGGCAATCCATATCCTACCCAGCAAAGACTGGACAATTATATATCAAAAATGTTATTGTGAGAGAAGGATATACAGATAAATTTTCTGGGTTTTTTTTTTGGTTGTTTCTGGCCTTTTATATTGAATACACATTAGATAGTAAAAAGATATACCATAAAAAACAGAATAATAAAAAACAATTTGTCTGAATAATTTTAAATCAGTAAGGAAAAGGAACATGTCCCCAAGATCATTGGCGAAACTCGCTTCAAAAGGAGGCAGGAATCTCATGATTTATAATATGGTTATACAGGACTTCCATTGGCTGGAACAAAGAGGAAAAAGATAAAATGTAAAATATTTCATGATTTCATTCCTAAGAGTAGCATTACATAAAAACAAGAAAAAGTAAGATATTTTACAAAGTCTTTCTAGATATTGCCAAATTTACTGTTGCTTGCTATTATTTTAGAGAATAAATACCTCCCTCTCTGTCCTTCCCCTCCAAATGCCTCAAATAAGTTAAAAGAGAAAAATTGAGGGTCTCCTTAGTGGCACAGGGAATAAAGTCTCAGTGTTATCACACTATCATCAGCCACTACAGTTTGATTCAATCCCCAGCCAGGGAGCTAACAGGGTCTACATGCTATTTCTTGTATGCATAAATAAATAATAAATATTTTTATTAAAAAAAATCTTAAAAACCAGGGGCCTCCCTGGTGGCCAAGGGGTTAAGTCACAGTAATATGAAGCTATCCACAGCCACCGCAGCACAAGTTTGATCCCTGACCAGGTTGGTGACCCACATGGTAAGGCAGACCTCTCCTGTCTCTCCCACTGTTCCCCCTCAGCAGTGTATTTCAGTCAATATGCCTGTTCTGCTCCCCACTCTGTCTCTGGTGATTCCTCTCACCCCTTGCACTTCTGGCATATACCCCAGTTCTTGTATGCCTAGATAAAGGACTCTTTAAAAAAAGACTTTAAAATCTTATAAACAAAAAAAAAAAAGGAAACATTGATCAGATGGTATGCAGGGAAGCTAACTTTGTACAATCTTCTCTTAAGAAAGGGGATTTCACTGCTTCAATTATTGAAATCCTCTTTAAATGACAATAAAACTTCATTCCAACAAACACTTTAAAGAAGACCCGGAAAGGAGAAAGAACTTCAACCTGATCCTAGCTCAGAAATCACCTCAAACACACAGCACATCCCACAGAAAAACAAGACACATCCCAAAATTATTCAAAGGAGGAAAAGGCTGTGGTAGAGGACCAGGATGTGGTCCCAAAAGGCAGTAAGCAGAGAGGTCATATACAACATCAGAATTCAAAGGTAGAATCTACCCCCTCAGGAGGAGGAGGAGGAGAAGGAACAAAATGGGTAGGAAAAGCACAAGGGAATATGGTGATGGTACATGGGTGAACTGGTGATGGGAATTTCATGGGGATGAGAAATATACAGTGTACAAAAATGAAAAATAATGTAAAATATATATAAAATAAAATTTTTTTAAAATTAAAAAAAAAATCCATTCCCTCAGATGGCAAAACACAATGAGTTCCATATTCTACAGGACTTTTTCAGGGAAAAATTAACCCAAGAAGTTCATATGCTGGACCACCCTGATAGTGCAGGTCTTGATGTTATAAAGCTATAGCCAGCCAGAGTTTGATCCCTGGCCAGAGAGCTAACCCACTGGGCCTCTCCTGTCTGGTCCCCGCAGGGGACTGAACACTGTATTTCAGTAGATCCACCTGTCCTGCTCCACACTCTGTCTCTGGTGAATCCCCTCACCACCCACTGCCTCCCCTGCCCTGGACCTCTGGCCTACACCCTAGCTCTTGTATACATAAATAAATAAAAATAACCCTCAATACTCTCAAGCAATAGCAAGACATCGCAATTTATATGCAATAGCAAGACAGAGTCAACAGGATAAATGAAGTCATAAGAAATCAGTAGAGGGGCCTCCCTGGTGGAGCAGTGGGTTAAGCAACGCACTATGAAGCGGACCGCAGTCACTGCAACACGAGTTCGATCCCTGCTGCGGGCCAGGGAGGGGACCCACATGGCGCGGCAGATCTCCCCTCAGCAGTGTATTTCTGTTGATCTGCCTGTTCTGCTCCCCGCTCTCTGTGGTGAATCCTCTCACCCCCCACCCACACCTCTGGCCTGTACCCCAGTGCTTGTATGCATAAATAAATAAAAATCTTTAAAAAAAAAAAAAGAATATATTTAAAAAAAAAAAAAGAAATCAGTAGAGACAATATATGCAGGTCTAGTTCAGGCATTCTCAACAGAGGTGCTATATAACCAATATGGTTAAAACTGATATTGGAGAGAAAATAAAAGTTGCACTTAAAAAAATAGATGATTGTTTTTTAAAAGTATTTTAAGGTTCACAGCAAAATTTAGAGGAAGGAGTTTGATTCCCCATATACTCTCTGCCCCCACGTACATAAAATTCCCTTCCCCTACCCCATTAAGATGAGCCAACAGAACGGCACATTTGAACCGCAGCCACTGCAGCACAAGTTCGATCCCTGCTGCCTGCCAGGGAGGGGACCCACATGGTGTAGCAGACTTCTGCCTAGCCCGCTGCTCCCCTCAGCAGTGTGTTTCAGTCAGTCTTCAGGTTCTGCTCCCCACTCTGTCTCTGGTGAATCCTCTCAACTCCCTGGACTCTGGCCTGTACCCCAGCTCTTGTACACATAAATAAATTAAAAAAAAAAAAAAAGAACAGCACATTTGTTACAATTGATCAACCTACATTTATAAAACTATTATCTAGAACATATATGTTTATGTCATACATATGTTTATGACAGAGAAAGAGTGGCTGTGTCCCAGTTTCTTCAGCTGTAAAATGGAGATGATAATAATAGCATTCATCTCAGAATTGTGAAAAATAAGGAAGTTAATATATAGCACTTAGAACAGTGCTTGTTACATAATAAGTTACATAACTTTTTAAAAACCACATGAAACCAGTGTGAATCAGCTATGGAATGTGGAGACCAAAACTGACTGAGCACACATAATAAATGTTACTGAAAGGTCACACAGGCCCCTCACTCAAGCCCCTTACCCAAACCTCTCACCCAGGCCCCAGGGCAGCAGTTCCGAGAAGCCAGCGGTAACCAAGATAAGATGGCGACAGCAAGTCACTCTCGATGTGGAACAGGATGACATGTGACTCACGTAGCTCAGTCTCAGTGGAATGTGGCCCAGCGAACCTGAATGCAACCTGGGGGGCTTCGATATGGATCACCACCAATGGATAACCACAACCTTCCTGCCAGAAGGAACTTCAAAATTTTCCATTCCAAAGTACCCCGCCTACCCGCCTATAAACACACACACGTACACGTACACACCCCGCAGCCTGTAACCTGGGTGTGACTTCCCCGACCCCCACTCTGGGGATCAGAGAACCTTGCACAAGAGTGCAATAAAAGTTCCTGCTGGTCAGAAACATGGCCTGGCTTTTTCTTTCTCTTTCTCTCTCTCTCTCTCTCTCCCTTGCTCTCCCGCCCAACCACACCGAAACCTTTCAGTTACCACTTCTCAATTTAACTTTTTCATTGTTAACTATTTTCTGGCAGTTTTCTATCTGACCTGAAACTGAAAGTGTAAAGCCATTCCTTTACACTTAAGAAAAATAGATGGATGGCTTCACCCTGGAAGAATAATGAAATACCAAAAGAACTTCCCTGCCCAGAGATTCACAGGGCCCTCCGTAGCCTGGAACCATTCAGAATATCGAAGTTTGTGGCCAAAACAAGGCTTTCAACAACTCTCAATTCTCTCAAGCTTGAAAGAACAAATTTTAAACCTTTGGGTTTTAATCAAACAGACCAGAAGGTGGCAGAGTAGTGTTTTACCAAAAAAGGCATTTCAGAGTGATAAAGTACTTCTGTAAACTCAGATCTAGGAAATTGAAACTGAAATTAAAAGCGTAGTTTTCTTTCCATGCCTCCTCCCACCTGCCAGTTTAGGGCACATCAAATTCCGGGTGCACACTATTGTTTCTGAGCCAACTGGAGCTTAGCCTGAGGTAGAGGCAGAAGCCAATATATTTTCTTAAAATCCAGGATGAAGAAAATAGTTTTCTCTGATTTCATAGGAGGAAGAAAACACACACATTAGAAGTTTTCTGCAGAGAATAACACGGTCTTTCCTTCATTTGTGGAGAAGTTTGCAGACAACCTGGGTAAGTAAAATATCTATTATTAATATTATCATTGCTACCTATTGCAGCATTTTATTGACTAGGAAAGACTCTACTTTTCAGTTGAAAAAAATTTTAATGTACTTTATAGTAATCAAAGATATCATCCAACATCTACTCCAAGAATATGCCAGAAAACAAAACTCCCCACTTTTGTTTATGCATCAGATAATTCATAGTGACAGACAAAGGCACAGAGAGTCAAAGAGGCAGGCAGACTGTTACAGGAAGCCATCAGAAGGGATTATGCTCAGCAAAATAAGTCAGAAGGCAAAAGAAAAATACTGCATGGTTTCACCCCTAGGAAGAATATAAGGGAAACAAATAAGCGACCAATGAAAAGAATAACAAGAATAATAAGAATAATAAAAACACAACAAAAACAAAAAGACAAGGACAAATCAGGACACTTTGTGGGGAGTGGGAAGGGAATGGGTTGAGGACAAAAAGAGGACAAGGGACTGAGGTGATGGTGCACTGGTGAAATGATAGTGGGAAACCCATGGGGACCACAATTGATGTCAAATATATATAAGTAAAGGGGAAAAAATATTGCAGTCTTATTATTTTTTTTCTTTTTAAAAACCTATTCTTCTGTCTAATTTCTCCCAAAGCAAAGAAAAAGATAATACAAGGAAGGATGTGGGCGGGTTCTTTTTCTGAATAAGTACTGATTTTCAACTTCTTTTTAAAAGCTGGTAAACCCAACATTTAACAAATGTAGATAGGTTTAATTCCATAACAAATTCTTTCTATTTCTCAGACTGGTTGCAGAACCAAGCCACTTCTTGTAATGTGTGTGGAATTTAAAAGTTATATAATGTGTTAAGTTTAATGGTGACAGTGAGGTCGCCCTTCTATACATAATGGACTTCCTTAGTTTCATTACTTAAGGGTTTTCATGTGATCCTATGAACAGTGGTATAAATAGAAAACTCATATGTATTAGCAGCCATTCCTCTAACATATATTCTCCAAAAGTGGCATCTTCAACAACTTTGAAAAATAAATTATTGAAAGGCAGTTGTCTAAGACTTTGACAAAAGTTTGGAGAAAGCAACATGAAGGCAAAAGCATACTTTCAGTGCTGGTTGAAAGACCCATCATTTGGTAGAGGATATAATCAAATGTCATTCCTTCTTTATTTATTCACTTTTCCACCCAAATATTGAGGCATTTCCCCATTTCATCAACTCTTGTGTGAAAATCTGGTTTTAATTTTTTGAATGTATACAGTAAGCAATTTGGGCATAAATCAAATAACCTATCTAATTACTGTCTCATTATTTTATGAGCTGTCACTCAGAAGACAACGCTGAGTTCGTAAAACTATGAGACTCTGACTTAAAGAAGTCAGAGACTTCCAAGAAAAGTATTCTTATGTTTACATTTACTATAAAGAACAGAAAAAATAACTAGTATCATTGAAGATATGGAGAAAATTGAAAGAAACCTTGTGTACTATTGGTGAGGTAAAAGAAACCCAGACATGAGAACACAGCTGGCTGTGGAATAATCAGCTTGTCAGAAGTGTATTGTACTTTTGTATGCTAATGAAAATGACTTAGATAATGAGGTTACTTAGTAGAAGGTGAAATCAGCTTTTTACATAAACAGTTATAACCCAGTATGAATCATAAAGGGAATGAAAATGAATAACCACATAATCTAAGACTGTAATAATAAGTCTCTAATAAAATTTTTGGACCTTGGGTGCTCAGAATTGAAATAGTTGATATCCTTGATCCATAATTTATCATCTTTTCTTCTGCCAGTAACTTTTATTTTATAAATACATATTTTATGATATATTGGAGGCATCATTAGCTTTTAAAATGAAATATAAAATGTATGAAATAAATCTGAAGGGTATGTAGTGCTATGACATTTATTTAGACTACTTATATTTAATGTGATTATTCTGTTAGAGCTAATGTACACTATTTTATATTTGTTTGCTTTCCGTATTTTTAATTTCTCTTATTTTCCTGATTCCCTGTGGGTTACTCTAATTTCTTTTTACAACTCCACTTTTATCTACAGTGTTTTTGAGTGCTTTAGCTGTTACATTATATATTCATAAACATGACAGTCTGACGGCATTAGTTTATTTGTTCCAATGAAGTGTAGAAATATTGCATCCCTTTATATCTCCTTATCCTATCCATTTATAATATATCATCTTAAATAATAGCACTACACTTAAACACCGTATCAGAGAGTGCTTCAACAATCAAATACACTTTCAAAAAAACAGGCAGTAGAAAGTCTATTATATTTACCGGTATTTTGCTCATTGTAGTCTTTTTTTTTCTTCCTAAGGTTCTAAGTTTCTTCTCTTATTTTCTTTGCATTTAAAGAAGTTTCTTTAACCATTCTATCAAGGTAGAAGTATTGGTGCAACATTTTATATTTTTTTTTATATTTTTTTTTCTTTTCCCATTTTTTCCCTTTATTTATATATATTTGACATCAATTGTAATCCCTATGTATTCCCTATCACCATCTCACCAGTGCACCATCACCTCAGTCCCTCATGCTCCAGTCTGCCCCCAACCCTCCCCCTACCCCTCCCCACCAAGTGTCCCCAATTTGTCCTTGTCTTTTCATCTTTGGTTTTTGTTGTGTCTTTATTGTTATTATTATTATTGTTGTTGTTGTTCTTATTCCTTTCCTTGATCCTCATTTGGTTCCCTTATATTCCTCCTAGGGGAGGAACCATCTGGTATTTTTCTTTTGCCTTCTGA
>JAGFMF010011463.1:2627051-2643778 GCA_019455555.1 Galemys pyrenaicus
TGTTTTTCTTTCCCTTTCTTCTATTTCTTTTATTTTCTTTTGTTGGGACTCCATCTCATTCCTCATTTCCTTGATTATGATCTTATCCTTTTCTGCATTATCTCTTAACTCTTTGATTGTTCTCATCATGGCCTTTAGAATTTCTTTGTTTAATATATGTGCATATTTCTCTGTGTCTATAATATCTGGTTCTGGTTGTTGACTTTCTTTCTGTGGTGTATTGTTTTTGGGTGAACCTGCCTGGTCACTGGTATTTTTCTTTCTTCCTATTGTTAACCTTCGGGCTATAGTCTGTTGTTTCCTGGTCCTGCTGGTGCTGGTGGGCATGATTTCTGATTTCTTTTCCTGGGGTTTTAAATATTTCTGCTGATATCTGTTCTTCTGTGGCCAGGTACAGGTTCCAGTAGTATTCTGTTTATCTTCTGCCCATTTTTTGACTGGTTTGTTTACTTTGTTTTTGTTGAGTTGTGAGAGTTCTTTGTAGCTCTTTTTGATCAGTGCCTTAGCAGTTTTATAGAGTGCAAAATTTTTTTCCCAATCAGTGGGAGTATTTTATTTTGGGTAATGTCTCTTTTACTATACAGAAGCTCTTTAATTTGATGTAGCCCCAGGTGTTTACTTTTTCCTTCATTTTCTTTTCTTTAGGTGATGTGTCTTTAAAGATGTTACTGAGATGTATGTCATGCAGTGTTTTGCCTATACTTTCTTCTATATATTTTATAGTTTCAGGTCTTATGTCTAAGTCTTTGATCCATTTTGAGTAGGTTTTTGTGCATGGTGAGAGGTAATAGTCTAGCTTCATTCTTTTGCATGTACCAGTTTTCCCAGTACCATTTACTGAACAAACTGTCTTTGTTCCATTGCATATTTTTTGATCCTTTGTCAAAGATTAGTTGTGCATAACTCTGTGGGTTTATTTCTGAGCTTACTATTTGATTCCATTGATTTGTGTGCCTGTTATTGTTCTAGTGCCATGCACTTTTAACTATTATGGCTTTGTAGTTTAGTTTGAAGTCTGGAATTGTGATGCCTCCATTCCCCTTCTTTTTAGTAAGGAGAACTTTGGCTAACTGAGGTTTTTTGTGTCTCTGAATTTCATCAATACTTGTTCTATTTCTTTGACAAATATCATTGAAATTTTTACTGGAACAGCATTGAAACTGTTAATTGCTTTTGGTAGGATGACTATTTTGATAGTGTTAATTCTTCCATTCCATGAGCAGGGGATATCTTTCCATTTCTTTGTGTCTTCTCCTATTTCTTTTAATAATGTTTTATAGGTTTCTTTGTATAGGTCCTTCACCTATTTTGTTAGGTTTATTCCCAATTATTTGATTTTTTTGTTTCAATTGTACAAGGGTCTTTTTTTTTTTAAATTTCTTATTCTTCATGTTGATTGTTTGCATATACAAAGGGTACTGATTTTTTCATGTTGATTTTGTATGCTGTTACTTTACTAAACTGGTTGATTGTTTTGATTAGTTTTTGTGTGAAGTTGTGTTATTTTTGTACAATATTTGATTCCTCCTTTCAGTTGTAGCCCCATAATTTTCTCACCATAGTCCCTTGTGCTCTTCCCTCCCATTTTGAGCCCTTTCATTCCCCCTCCATAGCTGTATGCCTCAGATCTCTGGTTTGTCTCTAAATTTTGTCTTTTTCCTGGCCCTTTGTTTGGTTTCTCTATATTGTAACCTATAATTGAAACCAATGTTATTTTTCTTTTTCCTTCTGACTTATTTCTCATAGCATAACCCCTTCCATCTCCACCCATGTTGCTGCAAATGATATGAATTTATATCACTGAATAGCATTCCATTGTGTATATATGCAGAGACAGATAGATATGAATATAGACATATCACATTTTCTTGATCCATTCAGGATGAAACATTTCTATTTGTACTTATAGAAAACAGTTCCAACATACAGTTAGTGAATAAAGCAAGGTTAAGAGAATATGTAAAGTACATTGCTATTGGTGTGTGTGGGAGTGTGCATAGTATTTGTATTTGGTAGTATTTCTCTTAAAAGATACAAAAGAAAGTGGTAATGGTAATTTCCTCTAAGGGGGATAGTTAGATGCATATATCAGGGGGATAGTTAGATACATAAAACATGTATAAATTACTTAGTAAAAACTGAGTCTTTTACAATTTTACTTACAGCATTATTAAGTCATTTTTCTTTTTCTATGAACAGGAATGACATCACAATTGAGCCTACCAGAAAATTCAGATGACTGGACAAAAGAAGATGTAAATCAGTGGTTAGAATCTCATAAAATTGACCAAAAACACAGGGAAATATTGACTACACAAGATGTGAATGGAAGAATCTTGAAGTTGTTAACAAAAAATGACCTTGTTGAGATGGGCCTAAAACATGGACCAGCTATCCAGATAGAACATCTGGTCAAACAATTGCAGGAAACAACCTCTGAAGATCTTATTCAGATATGTAAGGAGAAAAAAAGCAGTAAAAACCTTACTAAAGCACAAACTTTGGTACAAGAAGGAAATGGAGAAACTTCAAAGCCAAAACAAAAGAATAAAGAGAAATCAGCTATGACTACTATCTCTACAGTTACTAAAGGTTCAAATTCAATAAAAAATGAAGATGAAATAGATGACACAAAGGAAAAGCAGCCAACCACAGAACTGACGTGTCCATCATACCCATTTGATGAATTCAGTGATCCATATCGTTACAAATTGAATTTTAGTCTACAGCCTGAAACAGGACCACTCAATCTCATCGATCCAATACATGAATTCAAAGCCTTTACAAAAACAGAAACAGCCACAGCAGAGGACATTAAAATGAAATTTAGCAATGAGGTTTTCCGATTTGCTTCAGCATGTATGAATTCACGAACCAATGGCACCATTCATTTCGGAGTCAAAGACAAACCCCATGGAAAAATTGTTGGTGTGAAAGTCACCAGTGTGACCAAGGAAGCCTTCATTGACCACTTTAATCAGATGATCCACAAGTATTTTGATGATCATCAAGTTCAAAAAGCAAAGAAATGCATTAGAGAGCCAAGATTTGTAGAAGTTTTACTGCCAAACAGTATTCCATCTGACAGGTTTGTTATTGAAGTGGATGTCATTCCCAAATACTCTGAATGTGAATATGATTATTTCCAGATTAAAATGCAAAATAACAGCAATAAAACATGGGAACAAAGTCCAAAGTTCTCAGTCTTTATCCGATATGGTGCCAGCTCTACAGACATCATAAAAAATAATGTGCTTTTTAAAGAATTTAAATCAGGTATGAAAGCACTGGCAGAATCTAGAAAAGAGGCAGAAGAAAAATGTAGAGTAAAAAATCAAAAAGAGGGCCTCCCTGGTGGCGCAGTGGGTTAAGCAACACACTATGAGGCAAACCGCAACCGCTGCAGCTCGAGTTCGATCCCTGCTGCCGGCCAGGGGGGGGACCCACATGGTGCAGCAGACCTCTCCTGCTGTGCCCGCTGCTCCCCTCAGCAGTGTACTTCCATTGATCTGCCTATTCTGCTCCCCACTCTGTCTGTGGTGAATCCTCTCACCCCCCACACCTCTGGCCTGTACCCCAGTGCTTGTATGCATAAATAAATAAATCTTTAAAAAAAAAAAATCAAAAAGAGAGTGAGGGACCAAAGCTTGTTAAATTGTTGACAGGAAATCAAGATTTGCTAGATAATTCATACTATGACTGGTATATTCTTATAACAAATAAGTGCCATCCAAATCAAGTAAAACATTTAGATTTTCTAAAGGAAATTAAATTGTTTGCTGTGTTGGAGTTTGATCCTGAATCTGTGAGTGAGGGTGTTGTCAAAGCTTTCAAAGAAAGCCAAGTAGCAAACCTTCACTTTCCAAGTCAATATTTGGAAGGAAAGACCACAACAAGTGATAAGATTTCTAGCCTGAATCTTTATCGACAACCTGCTTGGATTTTCTGCAATGGTAGGTTAGACCTTGACAGTGATAAGTATAAACCCTTAGACCCATCTTCCTGGCAAAGAGAAAAAGCTTCTGAAGTCAGAAAATTGATTTCTTTTCTTACACATGAAGACATAATGCCAAGAGGGAAATTTTGGGTGATATTTTTGTTACTTTCCTGTGTAGATGATCCAAGAGATCCCCTCATTGAGACCTTCTGTGCTTTCTACCAAGATTTCAATGGAATGGAAAATATATTATGTATTTGTGTACACTCACACATTTGTCAGAGATGGAAAGATCTACTTCAAGCACGATTAGTGAAACAGCAGGATGAATTATCAAGCCAATGCATTTCTGCTCTAAGCCTTGAAGAGATCAATGGCACTATTCTCAAATTAAAATCCGTGACTCAATCTTCAAAGAGATTTTTGCCATCGACTGGTTCATCTACTGTCCTTCTGAAAAAGGAGGAAGATATCATGACTGCTCTGGAAATTCTTTGTGAAAATGAATGTGAAGGTACCCTCCTAGAGAAGGACAAAGACAAATTCCTTGAATTTAAGACATCAAAAGAAGAAGACTTTTATCGAGGTGGTAAAGTATCCTGGTGGAACTTCTACTTTTCTTATGAAAACTATTCATCACCATTTGTCAAAAGAGATAAATATGAAAGACTTGAAGGAATGATTCAAAATGGGGCAGATTCTTCTAAATGTGTCCGAATTATTCATCTGTATCATCATCCAGGCTGTGGTGGAACCACACTGGCTATGCATATTCTTTGGGAATTAAGGAAGAAATTCAGATGTGCTGTGCTGAAAAATAAGACAGAGGATTTTTCTGAAATTGGAGAACAAGTGACTAATTTAATTACCTATGGGACAACAAACCATCAGGAATACTTACCTGTACTGCTCCTTGTTGACGATTTTGAAGAACAGGATAATGTGTATCTTCTACAGTCTTCTATTCAAACAGCTGTAGATAATAAGTACATTCGATATGAGAAACCTTTAGTAATCATCTTAAATTGCATGAGATCACAAAATCCTGAAAAATGTGCAAAGATATCAAACAGCATTGCCCTAATACAACAACTATCTGCCAAAGAACAGAGAGCTTTTGAGCATAAATTGAAAGAAATTGAAGAACAACATAAAAACTTTGAAGATTTTTATTCTTTCATGATCATGAAAACCAATTTTAATAAAAAGTACATAGAAAATGTGGTCAGGAATATCCTGAAAGGACAAAATATCTCCACCAAGGAAGCAAAGCTCTTTTCTTTTCTGGCTCTTCTTAACTCATATGTGCCTGATACCACCATTTCATTATCACAGTGTGAAACATTCTTAGGAATTACAAACAAGAAGGCTTTCTGGGGAACGGAAAAACTTGAAGATAAAATGGGCACCTACTCAACAATTCTGATAAGAACAGAGGTGGTGGAAGGTGGAAACTATTGTGGAATACGCATCATTCACCCTTTGATTGCTATTCGCTCACTGGAAGAATTGAGGACAAGCTATCATTTGAATAAAAGCAAAATAACTCTGGATATGCTAACAGAAAATTTGTTCTATGATACTGGAATAGGAAAAAACAAATTTTTCCAAGATATGCAAACACTGCTGCTTACCAGACAGCGCAACGAACATGAAGGTGAAACAGAAACTTGGTTTTCCCCATTCATTGAAGCATTACATAAAGAAGAAGGAAATGTGGCAGTTCAAGAGGTACTGCTTGAAGGTATCTGTAGATTCAACCCAAATGCTTTCATCTGCCAAGCTTTGGCAAGACATTTCTACTTTAAGGAGAAAGATTTTCACAGTGCTTTAAAATGGGCAAATGAAGCCAAAAAGATAGAACCTCAAAATTCTTACATCTCAGATACACTGGGACAAGTCTACAAAAGTAAAATTAGATGGTGGATAGAGGATAATAATGGAAGAAACAGAAACATTTCAGTTGATGATCTAACTGAACTTTTGGATTTAGCAGTACATGCTTCAAATGCATTCAAAGAATCTCAACAACAAAGTGAAGACCGAGAAAATGAAGCAAAAGAAAGATTTTATCAGAAGTCAAAAAGGCGGTATGATACTTACAACATAGCTGGTTATCAAGGGGAGATAGAAGTTGGGCTCTACACAATCCAGATTCTCCAGCTCATCCCTTTTTTTGACAATAAAAATGAACTATCTAAAAAAGATATGATTAATTTTATATCAGGAAGTAGTGATATTCCTGGGGACCCAAACAATGAATATAAATTAGCCCTCAAGAACTTTATTCCTTATCTAACAAATTTGCAAATTTCTTTGAAAAAATCTTTTGATTTTTTTGATGATTATTTTGTCCTTCTAAAACCCAAGAACAACATCAAGCAAAATGAACAGGATAAAACTCGGAGAAAGGTGGCTGGATATTTTAAGAAGTACGCAGATATATTTGGTCCCATAGAGGAAACACAAAACAGAGACCTAGGATCAAAGCTCAGTTTACCACTTCAAGTAGAGCTATATCGGAAAAGTCTAGAAATTTTAAAAGCAGATAAGTTTTCTGGGCTATTGGAATATCTTATCAAAAATCAAGAAGATGCTATCAGCGCCATGGAAAATATAGTGAACAAATATACTTTTCTCTTTGAACAATGCACCATCAGAATCCAGCCAAAGGAAAAACAAAATTTCATTTTGGCCAACATCGTTCTCTACTGTATTAAACCTACCTCCAAATTAGTGAAGCCAGTTAAGATACTGAAAGAACAGCTTCGAGAAGTTTTGCGACCAATAGGAACGAATCATCGATTTTCAGAACCTTATTTCCTAGCATCCCTGTTATTCTGGCCAGAAAATCAACAACTAGATCAAGATTCTAAACAAATAGAAAAATATGCTCGGTCATTGGAAACTTCTTTTCGGGGACAATATAGACATATGTATCGTACGAAACAACCAATTGCATATTTCTTTCTTGGAAAAGGTAATGGTATGAACAGACTTGTTCACAAAGGAAAAATTGATCAATGCTTTGGAAAGACACCTGATATTTACTCCTTGTGGCAGAGTGGAGAGGTATGGAAGGAGAAAAAAGTCCAAGAACTTTTGCTTCGTTTAAAGGGACGAGCTGAAAATAACTGTTTATACATAGAATATGGAATCAATGAAAAAATCACAATACCCATCACTCCTGCTTTCTTGGGTCAACTTAGAAGTGGTAGAAGTATAGAAAAAGTATCTTTTTACCTTGGATTTTCCATTGGAGGTCCACTTGCTTATGACATCAACATTATTTAAGAACTTGATCTTATCCTTCTAGGAAAGTGACATCAGTAACAATATTTAGTTTTTAGACCCAAGACTTTAATGTTAATCTGAAAAAATTTTAGTTACAGTCTTTGGCTGTTCAGCTTTGTACAAAAAATATTTAAATAGTGTAACACATGATGATTCCTAAAAAAAAACTGGTGAAGGAGAAAGGATTGAGATATGTAATGAAAGTATCAAATATTTTCTTTGATTTGGATAACACCATCAAAAATAATATAAGAGGAAGCTATGGATGTAATTAGTGTAATTCTATGTATAGTGTATAGAGGTGGTAAGAGGAAAGTTGACCGTTATTATAGCTGCAGCAAGTTTAGAACTGGGTTAGCATTTTCGTCTTAATGCTTACATATATCAGAATTGATTGTACTCTTCTGTTCCTTACAGTGTGCTTTTGAAATTTTCTGTTATAAAACATTTGTAAAAAAACAAACAAACATGAAATTATTTTGTTTTTTTCTTCACAATCCCAGTAAAAATTTTTTTCATTAAAAGAGGAATGTTTCTTGTACTATAAGAAATATCAGCTCTATGATTTATCAACGTGCACTTGGTTTATTTTTTATTATTTTTAAATTTTTATCTATGCATACAAGAGCTGGGGTGGAGGCCAGATATGTGTGGGGGATGAGATAATTCACTAGAGACAGAATGGGGAGCAGAACAGGCAGATCTAATGAAATACACTGCTCAGGGGAGCAGCGGGAGACAGAGGGAGAGACAGACAGGAGAGGTCTGCTGTGCCAGGTGGGTCATGTCCCTGGCCAAAATCGAACTCCTGCTGCAGTGGTTGCAGATAGCTTCATAGTGCTGCAAGTTAACACTTTGCGCCACCAGTGAGGCCCACATGTTCTTAGTTTAAAAAAAAATCTTGTCAAACATAGTATTCATTTATAAATGAGATCAGGTTGTAATCTATACAGAATTGTCTCCATTAAGGTCTTCTTGCCTTTCCTGGTGATTCTTTTGAACTCAAACTATCTTAGGTAGGAGCTCTCCCCCCATGACTTATTTTATTTTTTTAAAGATTTATTTATTTATGCATATAAGAGCTGGGGTACAAGCCAGAGTCGTGGGAGGTGAGAGGAATCACCAGACAGAGTGGGGAGCAGAACAGGCAGACAGACGGAAACACACTGCTGAGAGGAGCAGCGGGTGAGGCAGGAGAGGTCTGCCTCACCATGTGGGTCCCCTCCCTGGCCGGCAGCAGGGATCGAACTCGTGGTGCAGTGGCTGCAGTTTGCTTCATAGTGTGTTGCTTAACCCACTGTGCCACCAGGGAGGCCCCAACCCATGACTTATTTTAGATACACAGGAAACACTCTTGGATGTTTGTTCTACCATTGGCAGGGAAAATAACTCATGCTCATTCTTGGGAATAACATGCCCCCTAAAAACAGGAGGATATAGGTCAAAACTTCCAAGGGAACTTCTTGACACTCCCCCTCTCTCTAGTATCTAACTCAGACTTTTGTGCTGTTTAGGAGAATTTCTGCCAAAAGAACTTCTTCATAAATCCTCTCCTCAGTACCAACAGTAAGAAACTACAGCTTGCAGGGCAAATCCATTTTCACTTATAAAAAGCTTTTATTGGGACACTACCATGCTTAAGAATAAACTTTGGCTGCATTTGCTGTGTAACAACAGAGTTGAGTAGTTGCAACTGAGACCATATAACTCACAAACTTGAATATGTTTTCTAGTTATCTCATTACAGAGTTTGTAAATTCAACTTTTACACAGACAACATCTATTATGTCTTTAATCAGTTGTCAAATTGATTAGTGGAGATTTAGTTTGTTACCTAATTTTGGTATCTGATTTCTATCATTTTAGAGCCAAAAATTAAAATTTAAAACCTTTCATGAAATCTATTCTTCACAGTAAAATAATGCCAGGAGCAGAAGAGTAATAATGTGAGTTTTTCATTGAAGAAAACCAATAGTCATTCTATCCTTTCAATCTCCGGCTTCTGTTTCTCACTGTCCTACATCTACTAGAAGTCAGAAGGCAAGGGACTCCAGTGATATAATCCATACATGTCACCAGGTTATAGAAAAGAGGGGAGCTTATCTGGAGAAATGAATGAAATATCCAACATAAACTCCATAAATATCCATCCACAATCTCTTTAGTTCCCACAACCATCTGCAAAGGTTTGGGATAAGGATACAGATATATGACATTGAAAAGCACCCTATTTTCACTATTCCAGCTGATGACAAGGACATATTAATCTGGTTCTTGTCTTTACCCATTTGCCTAATTCCCTTCCTATTGTCAATAAAGCAATTGAAGGGAGTGCAAATAGTATTAGTTAATGGGTACATGGTTTGGAATGTATTTAATTTTGTTTTTAAATTAAATGTGCTTTATAATAGCATTTCCAACACCAACTTGCTTTCAACTTACAGACACTTTGAATATGTTTAAGGAAAACCTTAAGTTCCAAAGAAGGGGTTTAGTTTCAACTGTGTCTTGAACACCATAGCATATCTCCCAAGATGTATGAACATGGTACATAAATTCACTGAATAAGTGGTGAGAAGAGTTCTATCTTGTATCCCAAATGCATTTGCAGCCACTGCAGCACAAGTTCAATCTCCAGCCAGGGAGGTGACCTACATGGCACAGCAGAGCTCTCCTATCTTGCCCACTGCTCCCCTCAGCAGTTTATTTCAGTAGATCTGCCTGTTCTGCTCCTCACTCTGTCTTTGGTGAATCCTCTCACCCACCCAGCCACCATACCTCTGGCCTGTACACAGTTCTTGTGTGCATAAATAAATCTTTTTTTAAAATACTCTTTTAGGGCCTCCCTGGTGGCACAGTGGGTTAAGCAACGCACTATGAAGCAAACCCACAGTCACTGCAGCACGAGTTCGATCCCTGCCGCCAGCCAGGGAGGGGACCCACATGGCGTGGCAGACCTCTCCTGCCTGGCCCGCTGCTCCCCTCAGCAGTGTATTTCAGTCCATCTGCCTGTTCTGCTCCCCACTCTGTCTCTGGTGAATCCCTCACTCTCCCCACACACACACCTCTGGCCTGTACCCCAGTTCTTGTGTGCATAAATAAATAAATCTTTAAAAAAAAATAAAATAAAATACTCTTTTAGATCAGGTCTTTTGATCATAAATACCAAGAAAACATTAAGTGTCAAAGATTTTATTTGATAAAATTATCAGAGAAATCATAAAAAATTTGATTTGTGTGATTTGTGTGACTAACACAGACTTTTAGCCAAAAGCAAACCATCAGAAGAATCTCATATCATTCAGAAACAGCTTCCATTAACAGGAAAATGGGTAGGAAAAAAATGAACATATAGATAAATGGAATGTTACTGTACAAGAATTAGAGCAATGGACCAGCAATACATGAATCACCATAAAAAAAAATGTCAAGACAATGTTGGTAAGAAAGATATATTCTTTATATAGATGCTTTAAGTAGCAAAATCATTGAAATATATTATTTAGTTAGAAAATACTGGATAATCAGGGCCTCCCTGGTGGCGCAGTGGGTTAAGCAACGCACTATGAAGCAAACCGCAACCAGTGCAGCACAAGTTCGATCCCTGCCTCTGGCCCAGGAGGGGCCCCATAGCATAGCAGACCTCTCCTGCCTCGCCCGCTGCTGCCCTCGGCAGTGTGGTTCGTCTGTCTGCCTGTTCTGCTCCCCACTCTGTCTCTGGTGAATACTCTCACCTCCCATGACTCTGGCCTGTACCCCAGCTCTTGTATGCATAAGTAAATAAATCTTTTTAAAAAAAAGAAAAGAAAAGAAAATACTGGATAAGACTTGCTAGGCACCATCATTGCAGGGCAGGGAGTTCTGGGCTGGGGCCCCATGAAAACTCTATGTGGAACATCGAGAGGCCAATTTGAGCAGACGGAGGTGAACTGGAAGGTGCCCGAGGGCCAGGATTCACGCATGCCTGATACCTGGACCCCAAAGGGGAACTTACAACCAAGGAAACTGCTGGAGTGGTGCGAGAGCACACCCCAGACACCATTACTTCAAGGCAAGAAGCTGCAGATCAGGAACCTCACAGATCTTTGAGGTTAACAGGGAAAAAGCAGGTTAAGCAGACAGGGATGAGCATTGGGTCATGCACACCAGCCAAACCTCTTGCCCTGCCTGAGATTTAGAACTGAGAGAAAGCAGATTAAGCAGAAATAGAGAGAAAGTGAGAACCAATAAGGTGGTGAAAGGACACTAGGAGTAAAGTCACCTATAAAGATGACTGATAAGAGATTACAACAACTTCCTGACAAGATAAAAATGGTTTGTACACAGTTGGTAGCACAATAGAAGCAGGGGAAATGTGAGAGCAACAGAGAAGGGGGGAAAGGGAGATATCAACCCTGGCCCCTTTCCCCATCCCCCACCCACATATCCAGGACACCAATCTCAAGATAAAGGAAAAGAAAGGATAAAAATTGGAAGAAATGGGAAAACACTGACACATCTAAAAACTCCATAAGACAAAACAAAGAGTGTTGAATATGATCTGACAACCAGTTCCTGATATCCTAAAAGGAACACCCCAAAGACATGCCTGCCAATACCAGCAACACAGTGTCCCAATGAATACAACAAACTGGAAAACAGATGACAGGGAGAAGAAAAAATATAAATAACCAATTAAGCCTTTAGGAGAAAGTCACACCATAAAGAGAAAATCAAACACAAGGACCCAACAACAATGATATGGAAGAACTGGTCAACATACTAGGAAGAGAATTTAAAATCATCATGATTAAAAAACTGAAGGAATACAAAAATGAAAATAATGATATGAGAGAAATAATTAATGAACTGAAGAATGAAAACCCTAAAGAAGGAAATGAAAGAAATGCAGGAAAGTAAGAAAATCTATGAAAACAGAATGAATGAAATGGAAGAATGAATTAATACTCTCAAAGACACAGAAATTTAAAAAATCAAAACAGGAAAGGAAAGAGAAGTGCAAAGGGAAAAAATAATGAAGATATGCTTCAAGAACTCTGACACCATCAAGAAAGGAAATATAAGAGTTATAGGAATACCAGAGGTGGAGGAGAAAAATAAAGGGAATGAAAACCTATTCAAGGAGATAATCAAAGAGAATTTTCCAAGCTTAAAAGCAGAGATGAAAATAGAAATACAAAAGAGAGATGCACTGTAGAGAACTATAGCAAGACACATACTAGTAGAGCTCCCAAGAATCCAAGACAAGAAGATAAGTGAAGCTGAGAAGGGAGAAGAAAAGATAACTTACACAATCAGGCTAACATCAGACTTCTCTGAAGATACAGGCAAGGAGAGAATGGAGGGACATATTCAAAAAACTTCAAGACAACAAATGCCAACCATGAATACTTTATCTTGCAAAGACTTCCTTCATATATGAAGAAAAAATATGGACTTTCTCAGAATAACAGAAACTAGAAATTCAGCATGACTAAACCCCCTTTCCAAAAAAATACTACAAGAAGTACTAAAGCTAAAATCAACAGAAGAATGAATAAGAGGAACAGTACAAGGCAAGGGAAAACAAATCACAAAAAGAAAAATGGCAAATACAGACGCCAGCATAACAATTCTAACTCTAAATGTAAATGGACTAAACTCATCAATAAAAAGACACAGGATAGCAGGCTGGATTAAAAATCAAAATCCAACCTTCTGCTGTCTCCAGCACACATTTAACCACAAAAGACAAATAAACTGAAAGTAAAAGGTTGGAAAAAATCCTCCAAGCTAAGGACAAAAAAAGAAAGCAGGAACAGCTATACTTATATCAGATGAAATAGACTTCAAACTAAAAAAGGTAAAAAGAGACAAAGATGGACACTACATTATGGTGAAGGGGACAGTACATCAAGAAGACATAACACTCATCAACATATACGCACCAAATGAAGGAGCACCAAATATATCAGACAATTATTATCAGCTCTGAAAGAAAACATTACAGAAAATATTTATGTATAGTAGGAGACTTCAACACCCCACCCTCACCAATGGAAAGACTAACAAGACAAAAAATAAACAAAGATACCAGAGCCCTAAATAAATACCTAGACTCATGAGCTTAACAGATATCTATAGGACACTATACCCAAAAAATCAGAGTACACTTTTTTCTCAAGTTCACATGGATCATTCTTCAGAATTGCTCACATATTGAGCCACAAGACCAACATCAACAGATACAGTAAGATCAAAATCATTCCAACTATATTCTCTGATCATAAAGGCATCAAACTAGAAATTAATCATGAAAAGAAAACAAGAAACCCAACCTCTTCATGGAGATTGAAGCCCACACTATCAGAAGACCAATGGATTATAAAGGAGATCATAGAGGAAATTTAAAAATGCTTTGAACTGAATGTCAATGAGGACACCATATTTCAAAATGTTTGGGATGCTGCAAAAACAGCAGTAAGAGGGAAGTTTATAGCAATCCAGGTGCACATCAACAAACAAAAAAAAATTCACAGAAACAACCTAATCTCTCATCTCAATGAACTAGAGAAAGTACAACAAAAGAATCTGAAAACCAGTAGAAGAAAAGAAATAATAAAAATTAAAGCAGAAATAAATGAAATAGAAATCAAAAAAACCATCCTAAAGATCAACGAAGCCAAAAGTCGGTTCTTTGAAAAAATAAACACAATAGATAAATCTCTAGCCAGACTTACAAAGAAAAACAGGAGAAAACACAAATAAATAGGATCACAAATGAAAGGGGAGAAATCACAATGGACTCAATATAAATTAAAAGAATAATCAGAGAATACTATGAACAGTTATATGCTAACAAGCTCAACAATCTAGAAAAGATGGATAAGTTCCTAGAATGATATAACCATCCAAAGCTAGACAAAGAATAAATAGAACACTTAAACAGACCAATTACAAGCAGTGAAATCAAAGCAGTAATCAACACTCCCCAAAAACAAAAGTCCAGGACCAGATGGATTCACAAATGAATTCTACCAAACATTCAGAAGGAAACTAGTACCTATCCGACACAAACTCTTTCAAAAAAATTGAGAAAGAAGGAACACTACCAAATACGTTCTATGAAGCCAACATTACACTAATACCAAAACCAAACAAAGACAACACAAAAAAAGAGAACTACAAGTCAACCTCTCTAATGAACAAGGATGCAAAAACCCTCAATAAAATTCTTTCCAACAGAATCCAACAGTACATCAAAAGGATACTACACCATGACCAAGTGGGATTTATTTCAGGGGCACAAGGATGGTTCAATATCTGAAAATAAATCAATGTAATCTAACCATCAACAAAAAAGAGAATAAAAACCACATGATCATATCAATCGAACCAGAGAAGGCATCTAACAAAGTTCAACATCAATTTCTGATGAAGACCCTCAAAATCCTTGGACTAGAAAGACCATATCTCAACATGATAATAGCTATATACAACAAACCCACAGCCAATATTATCCAATGGTGAGAAACTGAAAGCATTCCCTTTAAGATCAGGAACAAGACAAGGATGCCCACTCTCTCTCCTGCTTTTCAATATAATATTGGAAGTCCTAGCCAAAGCAATAAGGCAGGAAAGACACACAAGGAATCCAAATAGGGAAAGAAGAAGTAAAACTATCATTATTTGCAAACAATATGGTAACATACCTGGAAAACCCTAAAAGCTCTACAGAAAATCTAATTAAAACAACCAGTTTAGTAAAGTAGCAGGATACAAAATCAACACACAAAAGTCAGTAGCCTTCCTCTACACAAACAACCAAGCTGAAGAAGAAGAAATAAAGAAAAATACACCTTTTACAATTGAGGCCAAAAAAAAATCGACACAAAAAGAGAAAGACACATCAGAAACACTTTGTGGTGCAGGGAGAGAGGGACTGGGATGAAGGCAGAAAGAGCACAAGGGACTGAGGTGATGGTGCACTGGTGAAATAGTGGTGAGCTCCCTGGTGGTGCAAGGGATTAAACACTGCACTATGAATCATTTGCAGCCACTGCAGCATGAGTTTGATCCCTAGTCAGGTCACGTGGCACAGCAGACTTCCCCTTCCTTGCACCCTGTTCCCTTCAGCAATCTATTTCAGTCACTCTGCCTGTTATGTTCCCCACTCTGTATATGTTGAATCTTCTCACCATCTCCCACACCTCTGGCCTGAACTCCAATTCTTGTATGCATAAATAAATATTTTTCTAAAAAACAAAGAAGTGGTGATGGTAAGTCCATGGGGACTACAATTGATACCAAAAATAAATAAACAAACAAACCAAATACTGGACAAAATTTTTTTACATATATAGACTATTAAAAATAAATTCAAGATAAAATTTAACTCTCAATATAGAGAGAAGGAAAATAAAATTGAGGAGATACCCAGGGAACTGAATCTGTAATATAGCACATTTTTTCTTGTTCATTTAACTCAAAAGCAAATACTAGGGCTTTGAAACTTTTTTTTTTTAATTTATTTCTTTATGCATACAAGAACTGTGAGAGGTCTGTTGCACCATGTAGGTCACCTCCCTCGCCAGGGCTCCTGCTACAGTGGCTTCGGATGCCTCATGGTAAGGTGCTTAGTCCCTTGCAACACTAGCAAGGCCCCAAATCAATAAAATTTTGATGGGGGAAAGAAGAGTTCTTCAGATTCTTTTTAAAGCAGGCTGATATGACTTATAAGAAAAGTATCAGACAGGGGGAGGAGCAAGATGGCGGCAGAGTGAAGACGCTAGACTCATCATGTCCAGATACACATAACAGGGAACGCCAAAAAAAGAAAGAGAAAAGCCAGAAAACGGACTATCAGCTTACATACAGGAACCATCAGCCCGACGGAAAGCGGTAGGAATCTCTAAATGAACTCTGTTTGAAATAAAGACAGGGCAATCCCTGGTGCCCCAAAGATGCCACTCCGAGAGCGGAGAGGGGCAGCGGGACTGCTGGATGCATTGAACCCAAAGGTTGGAGAAGATCAAGCAGATATTGTTCATCTGAATTATATTATTTTGCAATTTTACTTTTATCAAATGCTAAATTTGTCTTTCATTATTTAACAAGAATGCTAAAAATTATGAGCTTAAACACATTCTCATTGCTGTATATGTTATATATTAAAAATAACTGACCTTAGCATCAGAAGTACCTTAAGAATTGTTTTCCTCTAAGAATGGTTCTCTACATTTCTTTGTTGTGATAATTCAGTAAGATTATTTTTAAAGTACTTAGGTAAAAACAAATCAAAAAAAGGATTTTAGACTTGTGCAAATAACTAACGATATAAAATATTCATGGTCTGAAACTGTGATCTGAAAGCAGACTTCAAAGAAGAGGGAAGGGAGAATCAAGATGGTGGCAGAGTGAAGACGCTAGACTCATCGTGTCCAGATACACATAACAGGGAACGCCAAAAAAAGAAAGAGAAAAGCCAGAAAACGGACTATCAGCTTACATACAGGAA
>JAGFMF010011463.1:2647584-2689299 GCA_019455555.1 Galemys pyrenaicus
ACACAGACTATTTTAAAAAATTGAAAAAGAAGGAGTTCTACCAAACACATTTGATGAAGCCAACATCACACTAATACCAAAACTGAACAAGGACAACACTCCTAGGAATATACCCAAAAGACACAAATACACTGATTCAAAAGAATACCCACCCCCCCTATGCTTATAGCAGCACTCTTCACAATAGGTAAGACCTGGAATCAACCTAAATGCCCAAAAACAGATGAGTGGATCGGAAGCTGTGGTACATATACATGATGGAATACAACTCAGCAATCAGAAATGAAAAACTAGACTCATTCATAGGAACATGGATGGATCTGGAGGGGATTATGCTCAGCGAAGTAAGTCAGAAGGCAAAAGAAAAATACCAGATGGTTCCTCCCCTAGGAGGAATATAAGGGAACCAAATAAGGGTCAAGGAAAGGAATAAGAACAACAACAACAATAATAACAATAACAATGAAGACACAACAATAAGGATCAAGGAAACGAATAAGAACAACAACTATAATAATAATAACAATAAAGACACAACAAAAACCAAAGATGAAAAGACAAGGACAGACTGGGGACATTTGATGGGGAGGGGAGGGTTGAGGGTTGAGGGAGCACGAGGGACTGAGGTGATGGTGCACTGGTGAGATGGTGATGGGGAATACATGGGGATTACAATTTATGGCAAGTATATGTAAATTTTTTAAAAATATATTAATAAGAAAAAGAAAAGTATCAGAAAAAAATGATACAAAAAGGTTAACATAGAGGGATTTAAGACATCCAGGGCAAATTCTTTCCTAAGGAAAATGGTTATTGCTACAGTAATAGTAAATAAAATGGAATTTAATGCAGAAGACAACAATATAATGAGAAAAACTATGTGATTAAGAAGGAAATTTTCATTGAGAGAATTCATTTGCGATGAATTTGTGTGCATTTAACAACATATATCCTGGTATATATTTTACCTCATCTGTAGCAGAACATGACACTGAGTAAGTTCCCAGCCCCAAATCCTTAGGATACAGAAAACATGAACTATGTTAGCAGGGTGGTGCCCAGGAAAAGGGGAGGTTCCAGATTCCCTGCTCCATCCAAGGGAGGATGGAGCTAAGGAGAGAAGAGAGTAGGGTAGGAAGGAAGCAAAATGGAGAGCAAGGAGAAGACCTGGAGGAGGTATATGAAAGCAGAGAGACATGTGAAGAAATTGCACTTGCTTTTTGGTCCTGAAGTGGTTGAAACGGATGTGGGTGAGAGATCTGTGGAGGGGTTAACAATGGCAGCTTTTAATCTTGATTTTTATTTTGCTCTTTGCATCCCAGGCTGTTTCTCAGTCTTTCATATGGGTCCCCACCAGAAAGGGCTTTAGATTTGTGGCAGGCTTTCGGGCCTTGCTTTGGGCCAATCCTGTTTGGCTGAACTTCTGTCCACAAAGGGATGGGTAACTTTGGGTGCTTGTTTTGGAAACTATGTTCTTTGTCTTTTCTGTATTGCACACTACTTGTATTAAAGTTCCTTTCTGTTAAAGGTCTTACATTTTGTTTTGATGTGGCAGATAGCAGAACCTATTTAGAACAGGTAGATTAGGGGGTTCTGGGGTGCACCCCTCCCTGAACTGTAACATAAACGAATTAGTATTCAGAATTTATCTGTATAACATAGAATCTTGCAAAAACAAAAATAAAACAGAAACAGAGCGCATATTAAACAAAGACAAAACGCTAGCACAGGCTAGCTTTCAAAACAAGTCTCTTGAAAATTCCAGATCATCATCACACAGGTCACATTCCATTACCACGCTAAAATTTAATTAGAAAGTAACAATAATTTCCCTGGTAGTGCAAGGGACTATCAAGCTATCATCAACCACTGCAGCATGGATTCCATCTCTGGCCAGAGAGCTGACACATATGATGCAGCAGGCCTCTCCTATCTCTCCAGCTGCTCCCCTCCGCAGTGTATTTCAGTAGATCTGCCTGTTTTGCGTGCTCTCTTGCTCTCACCAGCACCTCTGGCCTACACCCCACTTCTTGTATACATAAATAAATCATTTTTTAAAAAGGAAAGAAAATAACAATAAAATGATCATTTTAAAATTGTAATGTGATTTTTAAAAATTTTTTAAAAAGAACTCTGAAAATAATGATGCTCAAGTCCTATCCAGTCCAATTTGTAAAACAGTGGAATTAGATAGAAGTTTCTGCTCCAACTTACACAGTGGCAGTAATACATATATTCCACTAGATGACAGCATTACTTTATATTTATTCTCACTTTGTCAGCATGGTGGCATCAAATTACACCAAAGACCACCCAATCCAAGAATTAGATTTCAAACCAGTTCTATGAACTTTTAGGTTTGACGCAAATATTTAATAGTGAGGAAGTAATTATAGTGAATAATGTACTATGTAAATTTAATTTTTTCACACAATAGTTTACAAAATCTCTTTATATTTTCCATTAATTCTTCTTCAGTTAATTCAGTTTGCAATAGTTTATAGAATTTTTAAGAGACAAAGACAAGTAGGAAAGCATTTCCTGTAAAATTTGAGAAGGGGGAAATTCTGCTAAATTATCTTCAATTCACATACACACTTAAAGCAAGTTCTTAAAAATATAACACTATGATAAAAGTAATACTCAAATGAGATTTGAGAAACCATCTATTTTAACTGCTGCGTCTTTTTAAAAAAAAGATTTATTTATTTATGCATACAAGTTTGGGGTACCTGCCAGAGGTGCAGGGGGTGAGAGGAGTCACCAAAGACAGAATGGGGAACAGAACAGATGGATCTACTGAAATACACTGCTGAAGGGAGCCCATTAACTGCCTGCATCTTAAAAACTTACAAATGGGGGCCTCTCTGGTGGTGCTAGGGTTTAAGTCACAGCACTATGAAGCTAGTGCCAGCCACTGCAGCAAGAGTTTGATCCCCAGCCAAGGAGGTGACCCACATGGTGTGGCAGAGCCCTCTTATGTCTCCCTAGCTGATCCCCTCAGTAGTGTACTTCAGTAGATCTGCCTTTTCTGCTCCCCACTCTGTCTCTGGTCAATCTGTTCACTACAACCCCCCCCCACCTCTGGCCTACACCCCAGTTTTATGCATAATCTTTTTTATTTTTTTAAAGATTTATTTATTTATGCATACAAGCACTGGGGTACAGGCCAGAGGTGTGGGGGGAAGAGAGGATTCACCACAGAGAGCGGGGAGCAGAACAGGCAGATCAACAGAAGTACACTGCTGAGGGGAGTAGCGGGCACAGCAGGAGAGGTCTGCCACACCATGTGTGTCCCCTCCCTGGCCAGCAGCAGGGATTGAACTCGTGCTGCAGTGGCTGCGGTTTGCTTCATAGTGTGTTACTTAACCCATTGCGCCACCAGGGAGGCCCCATAATCTTTTTTAAAAAAACATTTTAAAAAAAACCTTACAAATGGGGAACTTTTCTATTTTTAAAGACAGCAGGGAAGGAAATCATCAGTTAGGAAGTTCTTCTTCCTGTCTAATCTAAATTCCTCCTGGTGATTTTTAATCTCATTTCCTCTAGTGTGCGTCTTTCCAGTGAGGATGAAGGACTCCCCACCATTCACATGTAAAGAATAACTCTTCACATCCTGGAATATGTATAGATACTGCTCACCTGCCTGAACTACAAAGTGAATTTTAACAAGGAAGGCAGCACTGAGCAATAATCAGGTAAATTATTAATAGCCCAAAACTTGTTATGGTAAAGAACTCAAACAAAAGTCTCTCTGTAATATGAAAAGATTTGACCTGGAGAACATATTGGTTCTTATCTCCAGTCTATTCCACAATCATTCTGGGTAACTTATGGGTTAGATAAATATAATTGTGATGGAGCATCTACTGTAAACATGATGCTTCAATGAATTATTCTAATCCTTCAACATCCTTCAACATGCCTGCAAGGCAGGAGGGACTATTACTCTCATCATCACTGTTATGATTATCTGTCTTCCAAATGAGGAACCTGAGCTCTGAAGTTTGCCTTGCCCAAGGGCACACAGCTAGTAGGAACCAGACGCGGGCTTTCAGTTCTGTCAAATCCCAAGACTGTGCCTGTACTTAACAGTAAGGTGCTCTCCTACCCCTTTGCACGTTCCAAAAGTGACACTTTTCTATTCCAGAAGAACTGAATTGCACCCTGTAGTGCCAGGAAGGCACGGAGCATGTTCTCTATGATCCAGGAAGATGGGTAAAGAAGATCTGGAACCCTCAGTGGCCTGTTCAGTTCATCTTTCTGCACAACTAGCATTGAGGCAACAGGGGCCTCCTAGCTCCTGGGAATCTTCACTCTCTCTGGGCTCTCAGGCGTCCTCTCATGCCTCTTCTTCTGCTGCCACTGGTGACTCTTTGACGCTGCCCTTATAGGGCCAGCCTCTCAAGCCAGGTACAACCACTTACGCATGTCCATACCCTACTCCAGAGGCTGCCATCAGGCACACATGTAAGAACACAGGTGTGGTTCTTAGACACAGATTTCCACTTATCCTACACACCTATTTTTCTCTAGCCAAAATAAATTGAATTTTTATTTAAATTGAATGTGAAGCACACATTCCCTTGCACAGGAAAAGCAAGCTTAATATCAGCAGTTGTTTCGCAGTCAGCTGATCAATAGCAGCATGCACCCAAGCAAGCAGTTCAAAGATCTCTGGAAGTTACACATCACTAGTTATTATTTAGCTGTTTTTTGTTTTGTTTTGTTTTTTTAACTTCCACAAAATAGGCAAATAAAAATGAAGAACAGAGTCTGTTGAAAGGCTTTAGTATTACCATTTTCAAATATTTTCCTTCATCCTTCTATAGATATTTTGTGAAATTGTTGCTTTATCTCATGGGGAGAAAAGAGGTTAGGACATTTCTTGGCTTTTTCTATTTTTTAGAGCAGATTCAGATTCACAGTAAAAATGAAGAGCAGGTACAAGGATTTCTGTTATAACCCCTGCTCCACATATACATAGCATCTCCCATCATCAATATCCCCCATCAGAATGATACATTTTTACAATTGATGAATCTTTATTGACACATCATTAATACCCACAGTTAATAGTTTGCATTAGGAATAATTCTTGGTGTTGTTCATTCTATGAGTTTGGACAAATAATAAGTGTCCATCACTACAGCTTCATACAGAATATTTTTATTACCCTGATGCTTGTGATCCACCAATTAACCTCCTTTCCCTGACCCATGGCAGCCACTGATACTTCCACTGTCTCCACAGTTTGCCTTTTCCAGAATATCATATAGTTGGAATCATATAATATGTAGCCATTTTCAGACTAACTTCTTTCACTTAGTAATATACGTTTATATTCTTCAATGCCTTTTCATGGCTGGTAGCTTATTTCTTTTTAATAACAAATAATATTCTGCTGTACAGACATCCCATAATTTATCTGTTCATCTAACAAAAGATACCTTCTTTGCTTCCAAGTTTGGACAATTATGATTAAATATTTATGTATAAATCTTTGTGAGGAACATAAGTTTTCAACTTCTTTGGGTAAATTCCAAGGAGCATGGTTTGCTGGATTGCATGGTAAAAGTGTGTGTAGTTTTGTAAAAAAAAAAAAAAATCAACAGACTGCCTTCCAAAGTAGCTATACCATTTTGGTCCTATTGCAATAAATGAAAATCCCTGTTGCTCCATATTTTCATCAACATTTGATGTTATCAGTGTTTGGATTTGGGCTAATCCAAAAGGCATGTAGTGATAGTTAATTGTTTTAATTTGCTGCTCTCTAATATATGATGTGAGTATATTTTCATATCCTGATATTCCATCTATATATATTTTTTGGTGAAGTCTCAAGGTCTTTGACCCACTTTTTATATTGGGTGATTTGCTTTCTTACTATTGAATTTTGAGATCTTTATATATTTTTGATAATGGTCTTTTGTCAGAGGTGTCTTGCAATATTTTTTTCTCAATTTATGGCTTGTCTTTTGCAATATTTTTTTTCTCAATCTATGACTTGTCCTCACTTTCTAGACATTATTTTTCAGAAGATTGAAACTTTTAATTTTGATGAAATGAGGCTTATTTATTCTTTCATGGACTTTTTTTTAAGATTTATTTATTTATGCATATAAGAACTTGGTTATAGGCCAAGGTATGGGGTTGGGGTGGGGGGTGCGAAGATTCACCAGAGACAGAGTGGGGAGCAGAACAGGCATATTGACTGAAATATACTGCTGAGGGGGGTAGCAGTTGAGACAATAGAAGTCTGCTGTGCCATGTGGGTTAGTTCCCTGGGTGGGATCCAACTTATGCAGCAGTGGCTGGCAATAGCTTGATAGCACTGAGTTTAACCCTTGTGCCACAGGAGCACTGATCTACCTGGTTTGAGGTTTGCTTAGCTGCTTGTTTAATGTTTTCATCAAAATTGACAATTTTTTGGAGCCTTCCTGGTGGCACATCAGGGTAAGGCAAAGAACTATGAAGCTATCTGCAGCACAAGTTCAATCCCCAACCAGGGAGGTAACCCACATGGCACGGCAGACCTCTCCTGTCTCTCCCACTGCTTCCCTCAGCAGTGTATTTCAGTAGATCTGCCTGTTCTTTATCCCACTCTGTCTCTGATGACTCCTCTCATCACCCATCCCCCCATCTCTGGCTTATACCCCAGTTCTTGTATGCATAAATAAATAAATATTTTATTAAAAATTGACAATTTTTCATGTACTATTTTTTCAATTTTTTTTCTTTTTCATTTTCTCTTCTTCTGGGAATCCAACTACATGTATGCTATACTCTCTGATATTTTTCCAAAATGATGTAAAGTTCTTTTCACAAAAATATAAAACTTTTTTCTCTATCTGCTTCAGATTGGATAATTTTTATTGATGTTTTGTTTATATTACTCATACTTTTCAGTACTACAGTTTTAATTTAGTTCACTTTTATAGATACCATTTCTTTTCTGTAATTCCCTACCTATCTGCTTACCATCGTTGATCTTATCCTTTACGTTCTTAAATATACTATAGATGTGTTAAATTCCTTGTAACATTTGGGCTAGCTTAGGTCATTTACTCTTTGGTAACATTTTTCTGTTTTTGTTTTCTCATAAGTCTAGTAATTTTTAATTGTATGTTGGACATTGCAGAGAATACATTATAGACTCTGTTATGTTTTTGTTTTGTTTTGTTTATTTTCCTCTCAACAGCATTAAATTTTGACATAGCTAACAAATTGAACTTTTGGAAAAATATAAGACAGTCTAGCATACATGTAAATGGATTCCCAGAAGAAGAGAGAGAAAAGAAAAAAGAAAAAAAATTGAAAAAATAGTAGTTGAAAAATTTTCAATTTTGACGGAAACATTGATATCAAATTGTTAAATTACCAGCAGAGAACCTGAATTTCTAAAGTTTGGTTTGATGCTTTAATGGGGGTCATTTTGTGTTTTGTCAGTAGTCCTAGGCAAATCCCTTAAATGTGATACTTTTTACCTAAGGCATGACTTTTCTAATATTTAACTAGGAATAAAAAGTATCAAGTCCAGGGGGCCCCCTGGTGGCACAAGGGGTTAAGCACCACTATGAAGCTATCAGCAGCCACTGCAGCAGGAGTTCAATCCCTGGCCAGGAAGCTGACCCACACAGTGCAGTGACCTCTCCTGTCTTGCCAACTGCTCCCCTCAGCAGTGGATTTCAGTTAATCCTCCTGTTCTGCTTTCCACTCTGTTTCTGGTGAATCTTCACGCTGCCAACACCTCTGGCCTGCACCCCAGTTCTTGTATGCATAAATAAATAAATCTTTAAAAAAAAAAGTATCAAGTCCCTCAAACCTCACAAGACTAAAACTCTTAATTCTGTTTCAAGGTAGTGGACAACAGCTGAAATCTGTGTTCTGTTCTTTCAGTCTGTCAGCTTTAGTTTGCCTTTGGGCTCATTGGAATAATTCTGCACATTTGCTATTCTGAGAGAGCAAAGGATTTAAGATAGTGTATCAGATCTGGGAGCTACACTCCCTCTGTGAGCCCTCTTTTTGCAATTTTCATCCCTCTATGCCTAGTCATTAAGATAGTCCCAAACCACATCTTCCAATTCTCAAGGCAGTTAACTGTGGCTTTCACTTAGTTCTAGTTGTCCTGTACCACATGGACTGTAGAGTACCCTTAGAAAATATTATAAACACATTGATCTTATAGAATGTGATTCCTAGTTCAAAAGTGACATTCCCACCAGCTATAGCTTCTCTCGAGTACATTCAAACAGCTGACTTTTAAATATTTTATTCAGACTTTATCATTTCTATGAATAAGGTAGTGCATGACTAGAACTAGAACATATACTTCTTTTTTTCATTCAATTTTATTTAAGTGAAAGCTGCCTTCTTTGCTTGCAGCAAACACTTGAAATCTGGAAATGAAACTTTCACTTTTAAATCATTGATTTCCAAATCTAGATTATTGTTTTACTAAAAGTTAAGTGCTTTAAAGACAGAAGCAAATGCTTGCTTTCCCTGAGACAGTTTCAATCAAAATAATATGTCGGCTTTTGTTTAATTTAGTATATATAATAGAAAGAAACTTAAGACTACAGTCTTCTAAACTCTTTAACCTGAAAGATGAGAGTTTACTGTCTATGTAGCCACTCAATTTTACAAGGAATTCCTTAAAGATATCCCCATGACTGATCGTTTATGCAAATGAAGGAAGAAGGAACCTCTGTTTTAATTAGCTTTATTGGGTATATTGTACAAGTTAAGGAAAGGAGAATCAGGTCAAGGAATTTAGTGAGTTGGGTAATGTGGAATGTTTATTTTATAGAATGTTGTTTAAAGATTCCTAGCCAAAATGGCCCATACCATAAGAGTTCCGGGTGGGTACCATGCCACACAGGAAACAATTGTAGTCTGCCCCGGGAGTGAGCCAGAGAGCTAACAAATTCAGTGTGCATTGAAATGCTTCATCAACACGTCTTCTGCAGGGCCTGCCCTCTCTGCTGGGTCACTGACCTTTATAAGTGCACAGTCATGGCCACCGCCTGACAGGCATGAAAAGAAGACAGACAATGGATGAGAAGGAGACATGCACAGAGGGAGAAAATGCACTCATTCAAGGGATTTACTGGTCAGGGATGTCATGTCTTACGTCCAACACCAGAAAGCAGTGATGGTTTCTAAACCATGCATATGAGTCTGAATAAATATAAAGAATGATTATTATCAACATAGAAATATCCCTGAGAACCACAGTCAGTTTTGTGACAGCAGAGAACAATGTAGAAAGTTCCTCTGTTCTATATAAAAATTTTCACCCAGTTCTAAATGTTAGATTATTAAAGATGATTAGAGTATCACACAGTCTAATTCCAAAGACATGCCAGACTCCAGAGACAGCTTCATACAGTGGCTTGCAAATAGGAAAAAATGGAATTTATGTCCTGAATTGATCATAAAATACCACTGTGACCTTTGACCACCCACTGCAAACCATCATCCTGCATCTGGATATCAAGCAGATGCTCTCATAGCACAGTGATTCCATTTCCCTGATAGTTTTGGACATCTGTGTTTTTTACTGCTCCTTTGTATTCTCAGACAATTTGGACATCTCTTGCTCGGGAAGTTTAAAAATCCATGTTAACACAGTGATTCTCAAATGAGCTCTTAAAACACCATAAATATTCCCTTAATTCATTAAGATACCTTTGTATTATTTTGCATACTGGAATATGTAAAATAGGCTTCATCTTGCTTTTATTTTTTAAAGGAGTTCTTTGATGGGTTTGAAAACCTATTATCAAGGACTATATATAATATATATATTTCCTGTTGATTCTTGACCAAATAGTATATTGATTGAAAAATAATGTGTTACAGATGCATATGGAAAGACACATATATTCTGAGAAACCTAATCTGGAATAGGAGACTAGAGACAACAGATATAGTCCCACTGGATGGTGTTATCCTGCTAGTTCTGTTCACATTTCATGGTCATGAAGTCTTAACCACCCTCCTTTGATTATACCAGCCTAAGGGCATCTAAAAAAATGGCACCTAGCCTGGCATTCCACCCCTACGTACCTAACAACCCATTTGCTTTTTGGAGAAACTCTCTCATTTAACAGTTGCTCAGAGAAAATAATCTAATTTTAACATTAACTGAGTCCAAGCAAATTATATGCATACATCTGTAGAAAGAATAAGCATGTGATACATTTCAAAGCCAAATACAAGTAATTTCTATTATTGATCATTGAGAAGTAATCTTTCTCACTACTCCCTTCTAAAATTCAATCTTCAAGTGGGTTCCTGGATCTTCCGCACTGTATCCGATGCGTACAGGAGCTGTCACTAAAGAATCCACTCCCATATGTGGTAGTAATTATTTCTATTCCCACTTTGCAAAAGCAAAGAAATTGTATCCTGGAGAGAAAGACAGCAAAGTTCATTTTGAGACAAGTAATTATCCATCACTGCTGGAGACTGAATTCTAATGCAAGAGAACAGAAATGTCGATTAGGTGTTAAGGTGAAAGAGTTGTCCGTCTTCCAGAAGAGACTACTTCCTTGTTAGTCCCTCAGTCTATATGGTTGAAATAACTATCAGGGGAGCATCCTGAGAAACACTGGAAGAGCTTTCAAAATCTATAATATATTTCTTCTAGGAGATATTATTCTGCTGTGTAAATACATATTCGTTTAACCTAAAATCTCACACAATCATATGCTGAAACACTTTGCACAGTTATGTTTTTCTGAGGTATATATTTTAATTTGTTCTTGGTTTCGCTATTGCTTTTAAAGATTTTTTTCTTGCTGGTGGGAAAGGAGGAGTCACATTTAAATGTACTAGAGACAACTGTTAGAATTTTGAAGGAAGTGAGTATACTCACCCCACCCAATTCATCAGGAGAAACTTCCTGTGTGAGGTGGGATTTGAGTCATATTAATTTGTCCCAGACCACACCAAAATTAAGCTGTTCATGTCTGAAACATTCCATGAATTCAGTTGCGAGGAAGAATTTGTTCAGCCATGCTATGGATTCATATTTCTCTCCTCTCCCAAGAAGGTCTGGGTGTCCTTATAAGGGAGACCGCCTCTGTTTCCCACAGTGTGGAGAGCTAAATAAATACTCTCTCACAGTCAATGCAGAGGTAACTTTTTTTTTTAATGGATTAAAAAAAAAAGCAGTTCTGAGAGTCCATCACTGTTTCAGCATCCCCATTCAGAGAGGGGGCTTTTGTCTCTCTCTCAGTGGGAGCTGCCATTTTAATGGGGCCTCCAGCGGGGCCTAGTTTGACGATGTGAAGTAGGCCTGGAAGACTCAAGGAATTTTTTTTTTAATTTAGATTTTGGTTAATGTAACCACACTGGCTTTCAAGTGAACAGAAATTTAAAAGAGAATTCACAGGAAAATGTTCCTCAGAAGCTGCAACAGGATCATTTCAGCAATTTCTTATTTCTAAAGCTCTCTCATGTGCAAGCCAAGCCCTTGAACTTCTAACAGGCATTAGCAGCCAACCCCGCCCCCATCTATTTGCAAAGATGAAAATCTGGATAACTCATTCTTTAAAATATGCCTACGGAGACACACACAACCGACACAAACTCCTAAGTGCTAGATGAAAGTATCTTTCCCAAATTTCTGATTAGTGAGCCAAGACAGGACTGGGATACCTTTGTCGTAATTCTGGGGTTTCCCTTTGGCCTGAGTCAGGAAGATAAAGGTACTTGGAGTCCTCCCCCCACCTCCTAGTCACCGGAGTGCCAAGGCTACTCTCCAAAGCCATTGCCCCACAGGGGGATACCAACCTCCTGCAGTACACTTTCTAGATAAAACTGCTGCTCTCAGTAACCAGGCCAGAGCCTGCAGAGCCAGAATGGCCTGCGAAAGTTTTACTAAGGCCCTGGCGCTGACTTGCTCTACCCACCCACTTCGCCACTGCCCCCACCCCGCCCCCATCTCCCCGCACCCCCTGCGACTTCCAACCCCATGGCCACACACTGGCTATGCCTGGCAGCTGCGTGTCCGGATGCCAACCGCTGGAATGTGTTTTATGTTCCCACGTCTCTGCCCAGCCAGCCTCAGGGGAAGGCGGCTTTCCTGGCCTTCCCAGTTCAGGGGAATTGGTGTGCGATCAGTTTACAGATGAGCTGGTCACCCTTCCAGGAATTGCTTGCATCCACTAATTCTGCGCAGGACACACACACACTGTGTTCCTTTGTAGTGCCGCAGGACAAACGTCATTTCGACCTAGATTTGTTTAGTAAATGGCTGACAGCGTGGGCCTGCTGTACCCTCCCAGTAATCGGTATTCGTGTGTGTGTGTGTGTGAGAGAGAGAGAGAGAGAGAGACAGAGAGAGAGAGAAAGAGAGAGAGTGCCACACCCACTTTGGTATCTGTTCATGTTCATACATGAAATTCTCCATTATTTGCAGAAATAAATGAATGAATGGATGAGTGAGTGGATAAATTTTTTTAAAAGTTGGAAATAATAATGCCTATCTGAAATAGGCAAATATCTAAGAAAGAACAGCAACAATGTATGTGTTGTTTTAGCATCTATCCATAATTCCTCAAATTATAGGAAGCTATTGCTGTTGACCAAACAGCAAACAAGACATCACTACTTGACTGAGTTGAAAGTCAAGAGGATAAAACAAGAAAATTTGTCCACATAAAATAATTTGAAATTCAGTTTTGTCTTTTTCCTAATTATACTGTCTTAGGATGAGAGTAGGAGTGGAAAAACCAAAATCACCTTTCGTGCTGAGCTTCTGGAAAGTGGCCAGGAAGCATTGCAGGTGGTTTGTGATTTGTGTTTGTTTCAAAGAGAGTAACACTTCATGTGGCTAATAAAATATTAATTCTGATTTCTTTGGGGATGGATTGGGGTATTTTTTACTTTTTTGTTGCAATGGTAAATTGGTCCAAAGAGTGGTCTGGCACCACTGTAATCCTTAAAATATAAAAGTAAATGACATTCACTTACAAAGAGTTTGGGTGATGATAAAAATCATTTTACCTTTTTTTGCCTGTCTGTGTTTCAAATGGAAATTGATAGTTGCAGAGTCAAGAGTTTAGGGAATGTATTTGAGCCATGGATGTAAAGTCATGCAGATCCAATTTTACACACAATTCCTTTTTGGAGAAGACACATAAAAAAGAACAACACGGGGCCTCCCTGGTGGGGCAGTGGGTTAAGCAACACTCCATGAAGCAAACCTCAGCCACTGCAGCACGAGTTCAATCCCTGCCTCCAGCCAGGGAGGGGACCCACATAGCGCAGCAGACCTCTCCTGCCTTGCCCACTGCTCCCCTTAGCAGTGTGTTTTAGTCAGTCTGCTCCCCACTCTGTCTCTGGTGAATCCTCCAACCTCCTGAGACTCTGGCCTATACCCCAGCTCTTATATGAATAAATAAATAAATCTTTAAAAAAAAAAAAAAAAACTTTGTAAGTTTGTTTTTTTTTTTCACAACAGGTATACTCTAACTTAAAAAAAAAAACTATTAATTTATTAAATTCTTATAAAAAAGTCTACAACATAGAAATACTTAAAAATTTTAAATGAAGATTATTTCCACTCTCAGTCCCTAGGAATATTCTTCCAGTTTTTTTCATATACATACATTGCATTTACACATGAATATATATGCATATTATGTGTGCATGCATAAGTGAAATAATATTTAATATATTTACTTAGTGATAATTTATTATAGTAACTGGGATTTTATTGAATATATTCTTCTGTAATTTCCTTCTTTTGACTCAGGAATACATATCATGGACCACATTTTATGCCACTATATACATTATTTTTAGTGGTTTATTCAATTGTTTGTATATCTATGGTCATTTAAGTTACTCCAAAATTTTCAGCAATACAAATAATGTTGCCATAAACACCCTTGCATATGTGTCATAAATTTTAAACATATTTTGTTTAGATGCACTTGCTTCAGTAGAAACAGAAACTATCAACTGAGCAGGGTCAGCAAGAAGTAAACTATAGGTGTTGCATAAAGCTGCAAGTTTCAAAGCAATTGAGTTGCAACTGGCTTTTGGAAACAGAAAGTAGACTAATTACAAGTTGTATTTGGGTGCCTCAGTGCAGTGATTGGTGTGTTATGTACATCTGAAAAGGTGTGAATCTATACCTCTGAATCATATAGTGTTGTAAACCATTGTTACCTCAATTGAAAAGAAAAGGAAAAAAAAAAAACAAAAAAAATGTAAATAGTTGCCTTTGGGTAATGTATTATTTTTCAGTCATGAGATCTTTATTTTCCTAACTTTTTTTTCAGATAATATACCAATAAATGTATAAAGTTTTGACTTTTTAACTAAACTGAATGTCAAATTGGATTCACCATGTAACTGTGAAATTATAATAAGGAGGGCAGGAATAGTCACATGGTTTTCTGTAGCTAAAAAGACTGGTGGATGCTACAGCCTGTAGCCATATTTGTCTATTCCTCAAAACCTGAAATTAAAAATTAAAATGGACTTTGCCTTCACTTTGATCTCCTCTCTTTTACTGTCTTTTATTATGTATATTCATATTATTTAGGTCTAGATACATTCCTTTGCCCTTTCACTTACTGATATACATTGGTGTACAACAAAGTTCAATTACCTTCAGTATACTGGGAAACAAAAGTCAGCCTCATTTACAATCTAAGCCAGTGAATCCTCTTTAAACATTTTATTACAAATAATATAGAGATGATAAAAGTTTATGACAAGTGATTTTGTTATAATATTTATTAAGAATTAAACACAGTGAATTCAAATTTTTCCATATTATCTTGCTTTTTTTTTAAGATTTATTTATGTATACAAGAACTGGGGTATAGGCCAGAGGTACAGGAGGTGAAAGGATTCACCACAGATAGAGTGGGCAGTAGAACAGGCAGATCGACTGAAACATACTGCTAAGGGGAGAAGCAGGCAAGAAAGGAGAGGTTTGCTGCACCATGTGTATCACCTCCCTGATAGGGAATTGACTTTGTGCTGCAGTGGCTGCTGATAGCTTCATAGTGCTATGACTTAACCCTCTGCGCCACCATGGCTGTTCCATATTATCTTGCTTTTGAACACATTATGTCCAAAGTGGGCAACATCTACAATTCAAACCTGTTCCACAGGAGACTGGGTTATATCAATACTGTAAATATCAATTTCAGATTTCAAATAACTCTTGACTAGGTTTCAGTTTAACATATGGCTTGTTCCTATTGTGCTTGGTATTATCAAAATGCAATACTATCAAATTTTTAACCAACTAGAGTTTTGTTTATGGTGAGACTACCATCTTCTTTGTTCATCAGAACAAGACATTTTTAATGTTTATATTTATAAGCACCACTAAAATAATCAAACCCAATAAAGTTTTCACTTCTATATCATCTATTTTCCTTCAATTATCTTTATTTTTAAATTTATTTTAAAATATTTATTTATTCTTACATTGTTTGTTTTCTTTTCTAGGTATAGTCCCCATAGAATTCCTACCAATTCATAGCCCCTTGTGCTCTTCCTGTCCCTGACTTAATCCCAATCCCTTCTTCTTCCCTGTAGAATGCCTCTGTTTTGTAGTTGGTTGTCTGTTTTATTTTTGTTTTGTTGTGTTGTATTTTTTTGTTGTTGATGTTAGTTTTTTTCCTTTGATTCCTTATATTCCTCCTATAAGTAAGACCATCTGGAACTTTTCTTTTTCCTTCTGACTTATATCACTGAGCATAATCCCTTCAAGCTCCATCCACATTTCTGTAAATGGCTCTAGTTTGTCTTTTTAGATTGCTGAATAATATTCCATTGTGTATATTAACCACATCTTCTTGACCCAGCCATCTATTTTTGGGCATTTAGGTGTATTCCAAGTTTTACCTATTATAAATAATGCTGCAACAAACATAGGTATGCATATATCCCTTTGAATTAATGTTTTTGTGTCCTTTGGGTAAATCCCTAGGAGTGGGATTTCTGGGTCATATGGTAGCTCCATTTTTAGCAAATGGATGTATCTCCATACAGCTTTCCATAGAGGCTGAACCAGTTTGCATTCCCACCAGCAGTTTAGGAGAGTTCCTTTTTTACCACATCCTCGCCAACATTTATAGTTGCTAGTTTTTCTAATATGTGCCATTCTTACTGGTTTGAGATTCAAAACCTCATTGTGATTTTGATTTGCATTTCCCTGATTGCAAGTGATGTTGAGCATTTTTTCAGATGCCTGTTGGACATTTGCATTTTTTCTTTGGAAAATTATCTTTATAAACATACCTGCTTTCAGCATTCATTTGTTTGTAGATTGTATCAAGTAAATTTTGAAATAATGTGAGATTACTCTCACAAGCATAACAGAATGACCCACATTCTTTTTTCAATATTTATTTATTTATGCATATAAGAACTGGAGTGTAGGTCAGAGGTACAGTGGGTAGGTGGGTAGGTGTGAGAGGATTCATCATAGACAGAATGGGAGCTGAACAGCCAGATCCACTGAAATACACTACTGAGGGGAACAGCAGGTAAGACAGAAGAGGTCTGCTGCTCCATGTGGGTCAGCTCCATGGTTGGGGGTCAAACTCATGCTGCTGTGGCTACAGATAGCTTCATAGTGCTGAGACTTAACCCCTTAACTCCCCACGAGGGCGACCCTTATGATCATTTTTAGCATCATCATTAGAGTTTGAGTGCTTGCTTTCATTTTCTATTTCACCAATGATAATTTCCTCTTTCAACGTACTTTTCTTTGTCATTATGGGCAGACACGAAAAATTTTAAAATCTCAACTGTGTTCAACAAAATCTTTAAAAAGTTTGCAAAGATGGTGTCTCCATACCTTCTATTACTTTCTATTCTTTTTTTCTCTATTATTTAAATGATGCAACACTTTAGGAAACAGAACCAAAACATGATGCTCTAGTAGTGATTCATTTAGTCCCTTTCAGTGATTCTGTCATTTTTCAATTTTCTTATAACATTTTGATCTTTTTTAGCATAGTTTGGAGTATTTAATAAGTAATTATAAAGTCCTCCTAATATCGTGAAAGAGCAAAATGGACAGGTTCCATAATATAATATAAGAGTTCAATGGAAACATGGTAATTGAGAATAGAATAGGTTTTATTCTATTGAGAAAGAATAAATAAAATTTCTCTCTTGGTTCTCTGGAAGACCTTAAGAAAGAATAAGTCATGAAATATCAATCTTTATAAACAGTTACAAATAAAAACTCAAAAATACAATTGGGTACAATAGATCCCAATCAAGAGTGAATGTATAAGTTTATTTTATGATTCTTATTATATCCTCCTTTCCAAGTAAATAAATTCAAGGTCTGTTAACTGATTAATGAGGAAGATGCTGGACCAGTGCTTCATTACAGGCTCTTAAAGAATGAAAACCAGTTAAAAATAAAGACCACCATATTAATAATAGGTATGCAAAAATAGTTTCAAAATTTCATGTTAAATTTCCATATTCCCTATATTTTAAAACAAAAACAAAAAAATGAGGTCCATTAAATATTTTTAAAATAAAAAAAAAATAAGGTCAATTAAATGAACTATTCTGATCCTCAAACTGTGAATGAGTGCTGTACACATTCATTCAATAAATATTTACTGTCTACAATATGACAGAAACTTTACTGATATCACAAATTTAATTTGATTTTTACAAGTTAACTTTAAATTATCCAAGTGATACTGTATTTTTAAAACATTAAAGATTATGTTACCATATATTCTTATTATTTTTAATTTGGTAAACTTGTACAGCTTCTTTATATATGTATAAGTATGAAAAAATGCACATTTTTTATTGCTTATTCATTTATCATAAGTTATCTGTTCTCTAATAGATTCCCTGATTATAGAAATCATGTTTTAGTATTGCTCTCAGCATAGAGACTGGCACATAATAAGTAACTCAATAAATATTAGTTAAATACATGATTCTTTGGTGAAACTAATCATGGAGTTGTGGTATGTAGGCATAAGGGATATCAAAGCACACCAAAATTTCAAATTCTTTATCACTTTATCTCTAAAGTATTTGAATTTTTACTTAAACATGTTATATATTTTTGCATACAAATAATTTAAAACTCCTTATTATTTGTGACACAAACATAGTTAGAAGTGAGAGTCCAACACATTTTAGGGTGCATTATGATACTATTTCAGGGCAAGGAGAAGAGTACCCCAAAACCCCCAAACCTGCCCACTCTGAATAGTTTCTGTCATCTGCAACATCAAGACAAACCATCAAAGACCTTTAATGGAAAGGAACTTTAATACAATTTGTGAACAATACAGAAAAGACAAAGAGTATAACCACTAAATCAAGTACCAAAAGTTACTCATCCCCTGTGGACAAAAGTCCAGCCAAATAGGACTGGCCCAAAGTAAGGCCCAAATGCCTGCCACAAGTCTAAAGCACCTTTTGGTGGGAACCCATAGAAAAGGGTCAGAAAGAGTCAGACAAATCTGTGAGGAAAAGAACAAAATCAAGGTAAAAGCTGCCATTGTTAACCTACCCCACAGATCTCTCATCTGCATCTGTTCCAACCAGTCCAGGACCAAGAAGCAAGTGTAGTTTTTTCACAGGTCTCTCTGCTCCACGTGCCTCCTCCTGGTCTCCTTCTTGCTCTCCATCATGCTTCCTTCCTTTTCTAGTCACCTCTCTATCTAGCTCTTTTTCCTCCCTGCTCAGCTATACCCTCCTTCAGGTGGAGCAGGGAACCTGGAACTTTCCCCTTTACTAGGGACCAACCTGTTACAATACCACATTAAAAACGAACTGTACTACATGTGTTAATGTACATGTGATTAATCAGCAACATTAATTTTTTAAAATTAAATCAAATTTTATTGATTATTCATTTACAAACATACTTTTGGGGGTATGACTTTACACCTCACCATGTACATATATTACATCCACCACCACCAATGTTATAGTTTCGCTATCCTGTCCCCTTTTCTCCCCTTGATTTCCTCTTCTCTTCCTCCTGCCCCTTTTCTGATAATCGCAATATTTTTCACAGCGTCTGTGGGTTATTTATATTGTGTTGTGCCAGTTTGTTTTCTTTGGTTATTTATATTCTATGAGTGAGTGAAACCATCCAGCACTTGTCTTTCACTTTCTGATTATTTCACTTAGCATAATCACCTAGTATGTGACAAAGCTAAAATTCAACATAGTTTTCTGATTCTAACACTTGGTCTGTGGTCACAACGCTTCTGACCTGGTGACCTAAGGCTTAAGTCTCTGTGCTATTATCCCAACAGCCCACTGCAAATGCCTGATTGTTATCCCCGGCCAGGGAGCTAACCCACAGGACTCAGCAAATCTCTCCTGTCTCGCCTGATGCTTCCCTCAGCAGTGGATTTCAATAGAGCCACCTATTCTGCTCCCTACTCTGTCTCTGGTGAATCCTCTCATATATACCCCTCTTATGGCTTACACCCCAGTTCTACACAAAAATAAATTCTTCAAAAAGAAGGGAATTGAGGGACTTCTAGGCCAGGGGAAGTCATCTCTGCAGTACAGTGGGAAGATGGAACCATTCAATGCTTCAAAGGTGATTGTAACAAACAAAGATAGCAAAATCATGAGGAGATTGGGTATGAGTTTCCTTTAGCTACTTCGAAGCCTTCTTTAAGTAAATAGAAGTTGCTGTAGATCCTGATCCTATGTTTAGAAGAAGTTGAAAGAAACAAGTGCCTGGAATGACTATTCAAAATCTGATCCACAAAGGCTTGTCAGGAAAATGTAATCTTTTTAAAGATTTATTTATTTATGCATACTATGAGAGCATTGAATGATACAGGCAGAGTTGCAGGGGGCGAGAGGATTCACCAGAGACAGAGTGGGGAACAGAACAGGCGAATAGACTTAAACACACTGCTGAAGGGAGCAGCAGGAGAGACAGGAGAGGTCTGCGGCTCCATGTGCGTCAGCTCCCTGGCCAGGGATCCAACTCCTGCTGCAATGGCTGCGGATAGCTTCATAATGCTGTGAATTAACCCCTTGTACCACCAAGAAGGCTCCCCCCATGCCCCACTTTACCTTGATGATGAATGCACTGGACTTCTCTTTCTTGAACAATTTATTATGGGTTACTCCTCATTGTAGGCCCCAATTAGTAGAAGCCCCATTCCTCTGCCCAGCTTTGCCCTACTTCTCACTAGTAAAGTCAAATACATAGAGAAAAAGTCTCTGCAAACTTAGGTTTAGTGAAAGCAGACAGCAAATAATTGGGACCCGCCACATAAATGTAAAAAAATAGACCTCTGTAGTTTACATGATACATGTTTCTAGGTTAAAGGATTGTATATTACAAATATAAATGACACTTTTAGAGAAGCATATTGTATATATTATAATTCCTAACATTGTAAAACAAGAATGTTAGAAGTCCCCTAAAGAGAGACGAGACCATCTGTGGGTTTATGACAAGAAGCAGATGTAGCAGTATCTGAAAAGGACTTAAAAGTTTCTCTTCCTGATATTGTCGTCAATGTAATCATCACTTAAATAGTCTAAGAAGAGAAGGGTGATTTTAATTCCTAAGGTGACAGTGTTTAGGAGTTATCACAGAACTAAGGGGGCAGGATAAATTCTCCCAATGATTCACCATCAATATGTCCCCTGCATAATTACCATCCCATGTTTTGTCAAATGTAACCCTGTATCTTACCTAGAACAAAGTAGCCATGAAAACCAAACTTTTTCCCTCCCAGTTTGTCCCTTATGTCACTATTCCCTTTGTTTTCTAACGCAGGATTATTTTAAAATTTTTGCATAGCATCCCAAGGTCTTCAAATGGAAAGACTGAAATGAAGTAAACAAACAATCTCACACTTTTATCAAAAGACACTTTGGTTCTATAACAGTCTGAAAATACAGTTGGTCCACTGAATGAGAGGTCTGAGGAGCCTTGAAATCTGAATTTTAACACTCCACAGTTATTCTTTTGTACATGGACATTTGAATATTGCCCCAGAATATTTCAGTTTGCTATGAAAATATGATAAAATGCTCCAAACACTATGTTACTAGTTTTTCATGTAATCTTGGAAGTTGAAATAAAAATACAGAATCAGGATATTCATTGCTTTCTTTGTGAGGTTTTATTTTGCTTTGTTTTTTTGAAAGAGGCGAAAGATATGGAAATAGTTCAAGAGGAAAATATACATGATAAAGAGCTAGAGAAAGGAGTTATACATGTCCTTTAAGAGGGGTTTAGTATGGTAGGTCCTACACAATTTTACAACCTAGATTAAGCTTGGTCTATGGTGTCATACAATTAGAATTTGTAAGGGAAGGATTACTTTGCTGAGAAATCAAAGCAAAACAGTTTGCAAAATATCATATGTCTTTTCCCACAGACATAAAGCACAAAAAAACTATTTAGGAAAATTCACCCAATGGACAATGTTTATTACCACATACTTTCAGTAAAGCCTCTTTGGACTAGATCAGCTCAGAGCAGCTTGAAATGGAATGCCCAAACACTAGAACAGCTGCTCTATAAGTAAAATATCTTGTTACATTTTCATTAACCAACCAAATCTTCAGAATGTCTTGTCAATATGTCACACAAACATACAAAGTCCTGTGAAGCTATTCAAAATCTGCTGAACTCCAATGAACAGGAATAGGTTTTTCTCCAAAGAAGGGTCAGATGATCATTAAATCCCTTTCCCAAAATCCTTTGCTCAGGATTGCAGTGCAAATTATATTGTTTCTTTAATCTTGTACTACACAATCGCCTCAGAAGTCTCTGAGATCCCTGTGACAGTGCGCCTTATTTCTGGGTTCATAAAGTTTACCAGGCCCCAGAAATGAGTGTAATTTTTCCTATACCTATGTCTCACCAGCTAACTCCAAATCCAAAAGATTGTTTGCTTTCCTAGAAGATGCCTAGTAAGATACATGACTACCCAGGTAACCCAATCTAGTCCAAAGCCTCCTTGGTAGAAAGACTGAATATACAGACTCTTAGTTAAGTCAAGTCTAGTCTCTTCTTTTTTGCCTTTTGAAGTAGTTGTAACTAATACAGAAATCATTAACAAGGTGTCCGTGGCCAAGCTTTGCCAATTCCATAAAATACTTGACATTGTATGTGAATATTTTCTATGCAAATGTATATATTCATTTTCCTCAGATGTTCTGCAGCATTCTACAGCTTCTCAAAAGGGTTTGTGGCATTAAAATTTATGTCAGACATTTCTAAAAGTTGAATGTAATAGTGAAACTCTACTCTTGTGTTTAGACTCTATCTTTGTATTTATGATTAAAATGTTCACATCTTTGGGTAGTCTATATATTGAGAAAAAAGCAAGAAGTTTGTCTTTTGTATCAATTAGGATACCTTCTAGTAACATGGTTCCTGTCACAGTGGCTTAAACAAATTAGGGATTTGTCTTTCTTGTAAAAGAAATCTGGGAAAAGAAATCCAGAGTCTTTGTATAGCCAACAAGATGCCATCAGAAATACTAACTACTTCTAGTTTTCTGTTCTGACATCCTCAACACCTAGTTTTGCGCTTTACAATGACAAGAGAGCTGCCATCTGTTCATTTTCCTTTTAAGGAAATTTGCTAGATGTGCCTCAAAACATACTAATTTATATTTATTTGGTTATTGACCTAAGTGTAGCAGCAAAGGAGTCTGAGAAATAAAATAGAAAGTCAGGCTCTCCCTGGTGGCGCAGGGGTTAAAGACACAGCACTATCATCACCAGCCACTGTTACATGAGTTTGATCCTCTTCCAGGGAGCTGACCCACATGGCGCTGAAGACCTCTCCTTTCTGGCCTGCTGTGCCCGTCAGCAGTATATTTCAGTAGATCTACCTGTTCTGCTTCCCACTCTATCTCTGGTGAATCCTCTCACCCCCTCCCCAACCCCACCCTTGTCCCCATCTCTGGCCTACACCCCAGTTCTTGTATGCATGAATAAATAAATCTTTTTTAAAAAAAGAAAGAAAAGAGGGGGCCTACCTGGTGGTGCAATTGGTTGAGCAATGCACTGTGAAACAGACCACAGCTACTGTAGCACAAGTTTAATCCCTGCCACCAGCCAGGGAGGTGGCCCACATGGCGCAGCAGACCTCTCCTGCCTCGACTGTTGCTCTACTCAGCAGTGTATTTCAGTAGATCTGCCTATTCTGTTCCCCATTCTTTCTCTGGTGAATCCTCTCACCCACCTCTGGCCTGTAACCCAGCTCTTGTGTGCATAAATAAATAAATCAAAGAAGGAAAGGAGAGAGAGTGAGAGAAAAAGAAAAAGAAAGGCTTTAATAAAGCAACTTACTTTTCCTACCCCTAAAATATCAGGAAGGGGAAAATACATTCAGTAGGCAATTAGCACTCTGCCCCATCTTTTTATGAAAATAGATGTTAATGAAGTTATTTTCTGCCTAAGAGTCCTGGGGTGTTCTTTGCAATAGAAAAAAGAAAGCAGAGACACGTCTAAGAAATAGCCTTTTGTACAAGTTTGTGAATCTCTCACCTGTCGTTCTGTCTTATTCTGTCGCAGGCACACACATAAGAAAATGCACACGGAAGCCTCAGGCACACGCAGCCATGCAGGCGCAGAACACTGCCACAGCACCTGAAGCACACTAAAGACTAGCGAACTGCCCTTGTCCACCTGTGGCAAGCACATGTCCCCTCGGGCAGCTTTCTACTTACTGCCACAAGACCAGTCCATTAAGGAGGAATTCCCCTCCTCCCACAGCTCTGCCTTTGTCAGTGTCTGAGAAAAGTGAGCAAAGAACCTGTCTCTGTCAGCTGAGAATACTCTCCCTGCGCCACAGGCCCACCTAGCCCACCATGAGGCCCCTGCAGACCCACTCTGAGCCTGCTGATAAGCCAGTTCACTTTATTCAAGCACGGTTCAATCTGTTTGTGAAACGGGGTCAGAATTCCGAACTCTGGGTCTCTTTCCATGTTCTGCCTCACTATGATTTACAGGGTTAACCAGATGGGCTTCTTTCCTGTCTTTTGTGAGAAAACACCCGGAACCCCATTTGTCTTTCTTTTCCTTAAAGGATTCTGATTTATTACCCAGAATGAGTTCTCAAGATGACACTGTCTGTGTCCCTCAATGGTCAGATGGAATGGAAGTGGTCCTTAGCCACATATCTCTGTTTCCTTGAGCAAATCATTTGTGCTCACTGAGCACTTCACCTTAAGTAAAGTGGCATTGATGTGTCTGCTCCAAGTGGAGAGATACCTTTCACCTGAAAGGTAGTATTTTCCACAACTCCTTTAGCAGATAGAAGGAGCCCATTGGAGTGCAGATAGTCGACTTTTGTAGTGATGGCACTGCAGAATTTTACTTACAGTCCCTGTTTCTAAAGGATGTCCGGGGAAAGGTCACTTCCCAATCTACTAAGTAAAGGACAGAGAGAGGGTTTGACCTACACAGTAGTTGGTCTCATTCTCTCAGCTTTGATGAACCCTGAGCTTACACAAGAGGTGCAGTTAGGGGAAGAAACAATATGTCCAGGAATTGCTGTGGTCATTATTAGGACAAACTAGGGAATGGCTTTTGTCCAGAAGGTTTTTCTATTTGATTTTCTGCTTTGATAACTATATGTACAAAGGGCACAAATGCTGTGTAGATAGTAGGCTCTTTAAAAACAATTAAATTGAAAGTCCCTAGATGCTGCTGGCTGAGCAGTCTCTCCTCTGCCTGCCAGAGAATACACTTCCTGTCAAGCTAGTCAGAGCAGAACATCTTTTCTCCGGATCCTCTTCTCTGCAGCAGCCACAGCAGTAAATCTTCAGAGAGGCCTCATTAGGCAAGTTCCTTTTTGAACTCCCTCCACCCTCCAGACTTCTTGAAACCACCAACGCCATTCTAGCATGTTATTATTTTTTCCTCCTAAGTGTGCATTTTCTTCACTCTGGGTACATAGGCCTCCCTACACTGGTCTTGCTTTTCTTAACGGACTTTTCTCTAGCTGGAATCTTTCCACAGTGTGCAATCAAAAGCTTCCCTTTTTCTTTTATTGCATCACTGAACTTACCACATAAAGCCCAGCTGAAGGAGGGAGGTAAGCTTGGGCTGAATAGGAGCTAGGTAGCAGGTGAAGGAGGGATAGGAAGGAGGCAGTAAAAATCAGTTTTTAGGGCAGTGTAGGCCTAGCAAACGCAGAGACTGGATTTGTGCTGTGGTCTCTCCCCATCTATCCCCACCTGCCTTTCAGGAAGCTGCATACCCACATTCAAACCGTAACATATGGCTCTCCAGAAGTTTAAAAGAACGTGTAGAACAAACCAGACACCATATACAGTGAGAAAGGCATACCAGGGCACTAAATAGTTAATTTTTAGCAAACCCAAATTGCATTTCCATCATGTGCAAGCAGTCAGCTGCTATTGTAGGTCACCACGATACAATGCATTATTTCTGCAGTTTGTGGAAAACATTAGGCAGCTGTAATAAAGTCAATGGTATTTCCTTCCTTACTGAAACATGACTTCAGTAAATCCCCCTCTAAATTTTTTCCCTTTCTAAACATTTCTCTCCATCTGCATGATAAGTCAATAAAAGAAATTAAAAATTGAAATGCCAAATGAAATTTTATCAGGCATGAAATGGCATTTAAACCAGAGCTGCCACCCGGGCTTAGATGCATGAAAACTGACCTGAACTTCAGGGGTTATAAAAAGCAGGAGGAGGGTAACAGCAAGTTTCAGTGGCCTTTATGTATTGCAGCCACTGAAAAAAAATCATTCCAAAGAGGCATTCCATGAAACCGAGACTCTCTGAGCAGTTAAGATTTTTACAGGAGGCACATCATTTCTGTAAACCTCTGCATTCTTTCAAGAGTCACCATTCTTTTGCACTGACATGCTTATTTTGAAATCAGCCTTCATCTGTGTGCTCTGTCATGATCCCAGGAAAAGTGGCAGGAAGAAAGTCAGAAAACATTTTTAAGATGAAAAAACACATAGGATGAGTAAGGACTTAACTCCTAATCTTTCTTAGAGAAGAGCATTGGGCTATTCCATGCAATCTCAGAAAGAGTTTTAAACAAATGGGCCTGTAAGTAAAAATTATTCTACACTGTATAAAATTTTTCACTTTAATAATTGTTTACTGCCCCAGGTATGGAATAGATATCTCATTTTCATAGACACTTGGAAAGAAAAGGAGCCAGTCAATGAGTGTGTGAATAGCTCCCAACCTCATCAATTTAAACTTTAAAAGTAAATCCCAGAGCCCTTTCTCATGAAGACCATCCACTGAAGTTAAGGGGCATTATGACTAAGAAGGTACAGATAGTCATTCTCTCTAATTAGAGATCATATTGAGACATTACATGAAATTTCCTATAATTTGTAACCAGAAGATTCTGTCTCAATGTGGTTAGCTTTCTGGTCACATTGGTAAGAAGTAAGTTGTCCAGGGGTTAAAGACACAGCCCTATCAAGCTATTGCCAGCCACTGCAACACCAGTTCTATCCCCAGCCAGGGAGCTGACTCACATAGCACAGCAGACCTCTCTTGTCTCGCTCACTGCTCCCCCCAGCAGTGTATTTCAGTCAATCTGCCTGTTCTGCTCCCCACTCTGTCTTTGATGAATCCCCTCCCCACCACACCCCCTATCTTTGATCTACACCCCAGTTTTTGTACGCATAAATAAATGTTTGAAAAAAGAAGACATCCAACTTGCAAGGCAGGGAGAATTACCCTATTCTAATGACTCCAAAAGTAGGCATACATTGGTGATTTCCCCATAATATGTACATTGAAAAGTCAGCTATGGGAATGCTGAGTCCAAGCAATGTAGAACTGAGTCTTTGTCTCCATCTAGAAACTATCAGGGAGGTAGGAAAGTGGGTTTGTAAATGGCACAATGATCATGAATAGATTTTATCAGTGCCCAGCCAACCTGGCAGTATTAAAATTCCCTTAATTCGGGCAAAGAGACACATTTTTCAAATATTCGCATAGCTATCAGTGCCTCCCAAGCTTTTCTGAATCATCAAAGAAAACTGGGTCTTCAAATCCAGGAAAGGACATGTTCATTTAGTTTAAAAATATATATCCTGAATTTCTATAATAAAACTTTTTCTCTAACTTCAAACTTTTACCTTCCAAATCTAACCTCAGATATCCTATAGTAGAGCTTCAAGACTCTTAAACATAAAATGCTTTCAACAGTATACTTGATAATACTGGGGAGAGGCAGTTGACTGAGAGGAAAAATATTACAAATTCTTTGCGACAGCTACACATAACTCCAAGGATGAGAAGCATTTAAGATTTGCCAGTATGTACAATCCCCTATCCATTAAGCCCAAGTGTGACTGATAGTGCCTATCTGCATCAGACCAGCTATGTGCAGAATGCCTGAGTGGTTGGTGGCTGCTATATTGTTGAAGGAGGGGTTCATGGCTTACCCTGAAATATAAGAGGTGAACATATCAGTTTAACATAGGGAAATTTAGGCTGAGGGAAATGCTTTGGACAGATACACCATGCAAATTATGAGGAAAGAGTAGAATTGGAAACAAAATCAAGCTGGATAAAAGCAGAAACAACAGGGTAATACTTAGATATGTATGGTATGGAAAAGACTACAGCTTACAAATCAGCAGTTTCCATCACATCATCCACAGGTAGAAACCCGATTACTAACAGCTAGAAAAAAAACAGGTCTTTGGGACCAGATGCTTAAATAATATTGTGGCCTTCTTTAAGAAAAAAAGAAATGAATAACAAATACAAAATTATGTGTGAATGTGAAGATTATTTTGAGGGAGTCTGTGCAAGTGATGGGACTTGCGGTTTAAGTTTCATTAGTTTCCCAGTACTTCCATCACTGTTAGTTTCCTTTTCCTATAAACTGAATGCTACATGAATAGTTTTAGTTGTGCAGTGCTTACACTAAAAGACAGATTATATCTCTACCACTAGAAGGTCTGTTATAATTTTACAAAGATTCTTATTAATATTTCCACGTCATAAAGTTAACTCTTCATCATATCTTTCCAGCTGACTGGGTGGCCACTTAGCTTTCAATTTGAGTTCTAGTAGGTAAAAGGTCACCAAGAACCATGTACACAATCTCAGAGAAGAGATGTTTTAAGGGCCAGTTGCCGGGTGAGGCTCTGAACCAAGGGGTGGCAGAGTTACACTGAAAATGAGCCAGAGGGGTTTTTATAGGTCTTAGGTGGGATGGAGAAACGGTTGGATGGAAAAAAAATTTTTTAAAGATTTATTTATTTATACATACAAGAGCTGAGGTACAGGCAGTGAGGTCCAGGGCAGTGAGAGGATTCACCAGAGACAGAGTGGGGAGCAGAACAGGCAGACTGACTGAAAGACACTGCTGAGGGGAGCAGAGGGCAAGGCAGGAGAGGTCTGCCTGCCCCATGTGGGCCCCCTCCCTGGCCGGAGGCAGGGATTGAACTCGTGGTTTGCTTCATAGAGTGTTGCTTAACCCACTGAGCCACCAGGGAGGCCCAGTTGGGTGGAAAATTTTAACAAGAAACTGGAACTTATTTTTCTGCTCAGGCTGGCTTCAGCCAGAGATATGCGTTTATCGCCCTCGGACATCTATCTTTTCTTGGGACAATTGCTCCTCCCAAATGCCTAAGTTTAATTGCTGCCTGACCCTGACAGTAGGTATTATAATTTTAGGGTTATTTTTATTGGGACTTGCAGATTTGAAATGGTGAATGCTAGATCAGATGCCCTGCGTGTACAGAAAGATTGTCAAAACTGTTGAACTGGAGTCTTTCATGAGATTTTATATTCTTTTGTGTTCTTCATGCCTGCAATCTTTGCATCAGTGATTACAGTATGAGCTAAACATTCCCTTGTTTCTAAGGCTTGTTGTCAATGGGCAAAGCAAGTCAATTAAAAATCAAAGTCTCAGTGTTGCAACTGCCTTTTAATATTGGAGTTCTAGATATAGAATTTTATTAGAAAATAGCCAGTATACATTATTTTTTGAGGAAAATTAGACTGACGGTATCCCTAGTCTCTTGAGAGGGGTTTTGAGCTGGTTGGGTGCAGATGGAAGAGTAAATACCCTCCTACATAAAGGTTGCCTGGAAGTTTAGTCTCCTGAGATAGTCCCAGCAATGCTATCAGAATGTCTGTAACTTCCAAAAAGAATTGGAGCATCATTCTAAATGGGGCTAACACATTTCATACATTGCAGCAGAAATTAGAAGAGTTAGTCAAAGTTGCAGTAGTGATTACCTGGGGCCTCCCTAGTAGTGCAAGGGGCTAAGGCACAGGCACTAAGTAGCTATCTGCAGCATGAGTTTGAGCCCTGACCAGGATGCTGACCCACATCGCATACCAGACCTCTCCTACTTAGCCTACTGCTCCCCTCAGCAGTATATTTTCAGTCATTCTGCCTGTTCTGCTCCCCACTCTGTCTCTGGTGAATCCTCTAACCCCCCACACCTTTGACTTGTACCCCAGCTCTTGTTTACATAAATATAAATCCCTATTAAAAAATGGTGATCACCTATAAATAAATACTAAATCCATATATTTCTTCATTAATTGTACTTGTATTGAACTTTATAGCAGTTATAGGGATAGAGAGATACTCTTAAAATACATATTTATTATAGGTATATATCCACATACTTACCTCTCACATATTCAATATTTAGCACTTAGACAACATACCAGACATCCGTCTACCTGACCCCTCACACAATTAGTTATTTCCAGAAATTTTGGCATCTACTATAATACTCAGAACCTATGGGTCCTGAGGCAAAACATGAACTCAGGAAAAGCCTTTGAACCCCACACAGAACCCATGTGCTCTTACTTTTCTCACAATTCCTTATAATTAATAAGCTTAATTATCTCATTTTTAATGTAGCAATTCAATAATGTCTATCTCATTTGAATATAAAAGGTAAACAGGAGGGGAAGGAAGCTATTAATGAACATAGGAAGTAAAAATTACAATAATTGAGAACCAAATACATGCAAATAACACTACATTCTCAGAGTTCCTGAGTTACCATGAGATTAAATTTGTTTAGCATTTCCATTATGAAGAAAAGGAAGTGTACAATTCCTTTTAGACAAAAATGTTTTTAAGCTAGTACTTTGTTACATTCTTCAATAATATTGCTGAACAAATGAGCTGTTATTTATACAAAGATACACTCACCATTAAACTCATATTTATCATATGTTTTCCCTCACTAGTTTGAGGAGAGATAGTTATACATTGGAAAATAAGTAAAGAATGGTAAGTGTGATACAGAGCACACTTCTTCCACTGTGAAAATACTCCAACAAATGAAATATTTCTGTTCCCTAAATCCCTTTGGTGACAAAAAGGAGGGTCTCTGCATTCAAAAGACAAGGTACAGCTCTGTCTTCAGCATAAATCCCCTTGATTTGTGACATAATAGTTTGCATGACTAAAGTATTTGATTCCTCATTTCCATGGACTGAATTGGTGAAAATGATTCTGCCTTCCCTGGATCCTAAGACTTAAAAGTGAGCTCTTGGCTATTTCAAATGCAACCTGCGAAACCTGTTTTCAAAGCAGCCAGGCTCCCAAGCATCAGGAAACAATGGAGAGAAAGATAACTTGACAGTCTAAAACGTAGAGCTGTTTAGTAACGCTGCCCACTTGCCTCCTATGGTGCTGGAGACGTGATATTATTGACATCCATGACAAATCACACCATCATGGACATGAAGTGATCTACTTTTAAGGGGTTCATTCACAAGAGTATCGGAAAGCAAGAACTCATAATGAACTCCTTGACATATATAGATTTAGTAGCATCTGTTGTAAATTATTACAGGAAGCAAAGGAACACTCACCCAGTATGTACAAGCAATCAGTGTACTATGTGAGAGAAACAAATACCCCTCCCAATACTACCAAATTTGATCACTCTATAAAATTGTAGTGAAAGTTAGAGGTCTTGTACCATCTGATTTCAAGATTTAGAATAAAACTATGTAATTAAGGCAATGTGGTATTTGTATAAGTATAAACATAAGAGATCCACACATACATAACTGATTAGTTTTTGACAGAGATACCAAGGTTACTTAATGGGGGTGGAGGAATAGTCTTCAATAAATGGTACTGGAAAAATGGATGTTCATTTACAAGAGATTTGAAACTTGGTATTTGCCAACATATGCCAACTTGGTATTTGCCAACTTAAAATGGCTCACAGAATTTAGCACAAGTGCTGAAACTATAAAATTTCCAGAAACAAAGAGAAGAAAATGGTAAGAGAAGAAAATCTGGTAAATTATACTTCATTAAATTTAAAATGCTTGTACTTTAAATGACTGCTAAGAAAATAAAAAAGTAGGACAGAGTGGGTAAATACTTATCACAATCTGATAAAGGGCTTCTATTCAGGATACATAATATAACTCAAAATTTATTAGAAAATACATTACCCAATTAAAACAACATAGGAAAAAATTTTGAAAAGATAATTCCCCAAAGCAGATATAGGGATGGTAAGCAAGCACAAAAAAGATTCTCAGTATTCATTAGTGACTGGGGAAAATCAGTTGAAGCCAGGTAGTAGTGATACTACTACCACCGATCAAAGTGGTTGAATTTTAAAACAATGTTTAAAAATAGCAAGTGTGGATGAGGATGTGGACTACCTAAAATTATCAAATGTTGGTGGTGGGAATGTAAAATGGCACAATCACATTTAAATAGGTTTCACTGAAACATTACATTTAAACATAAACTTAAAATCCAATGTGGCAATTTCATTTTTTGAAATTTACCCAGGAGAACAGCTTTATTTCTATAGTCACCAAAAACTGAAAAATGAGTAAATGAATAAACAAGTTGCAGTACACCTATACAATAGATTACTAGTTGTGTTACAGGGCAGAAAAAACTGTGCTTGCTTTTTGGTCTTAGACTAGTTGGAACAGATGTGGGTGAGAGACCCGTGGGGAAGTTAGCAATGGCAGCTTTCATCTTGATTTTAATTTTGCTCTTTTCCTCCCAAATTTGTCTAACTCTTTCTAACCCTTTTCTATGGGTCTCTACTAAAAAGTCCTTTAAATGTGTGCCAGGTTTTTGGGCCTTGCTTTGAGCCAATCCTATTTGGCTGAACTTTTACCCTCAAGGAAATGGGTAACTTTAAATACTTAACTTAGTAACTATATTCTTTGTTCTTTCTTTATTGTACCCTACTCGTATTAAAGTTCCTTTCCATTAAAGGTTTTGTATGTTTGTCTTAATGGGGCAAATGGCAGAACCCATTCAGAGAGGGCAGGCTTGGAAATTCTAAGTACTCCTCTCCCTGCCCTGTAACAGTTGCTTAATAAAAACTAACTGATACACACATGATATCAGCGAATCTCAAGAGCATTGTTCCAAATGAAAGAAGCCAGACTAAAAAACTTCCTACTACATGATTTCGTGGCTGTAAACTTAGCTTTGTTAACACAGTCAAAATGGGAGCACAACACAGAGGCATACTATAGAATACAAAGTTTTTTGTGTGCATTTTTTATTTGGTTAAACTTACCTTCTTTTTTTTCCTCCAACTGACTTATTTATCAATGAAAATTCAAGAGCCTGTCTTGAATGTCAGCCAGAAGTTTTTTTTTACCATCAGATGTACAGTTTTTGAAAGATAGCTCTTAGTGACACTTGGTTACTTCAAACAGCTTACCACACTTTGAAAATGCCCTTAATCTTACCTTATTTCTGAGTCTAATGCCATTGAGGAAAAAACTGGGACAACATGATTGAGAAGGGTTTGAAACAAAGGATCTTGAAAATTGAGAAGAGAGGTGATAACTGTTGCCAGATTGGAACCTCACAACTAAGAACAGAGAGATCTGGTGTGTGGTAGTGCCACGTTAACCCTGTCAAATCTTCAGTGAGCTATCCGCTCCTAGTTAATGTATTGTACAATTTAGCACACTTCTACAAGGCATCTAAATACTTTGTCCTTCTTGAAAGTGGGAGTAGGAGAAAAGTAAAGGTTACCACTAAGCTAGTCATGTCACTATTACAAGGTTAACACAATTTGCTTCCGTAAATAATGTAGAGAATTAAGAAATTAAGTATCTTGTACAATTGTGGGTACTCAGTCTGTGGTCACCAAAATTGATTTGCATTTCATTTATGAAAAGGAGAATATTTTTAAAGCTGGAAAAAAACATACAAGCTATATTGCCCAGTGTTCTAATTTTACAAATGAGAAAACTAGATTCAATGAAATTAAATGAATTGCATAAATTCAGACAAATCTAGCTTCCGATCACATGCATCTTTTTTTCCCTAATGCACCTTCTTACAACTTTAGTGATGCCCTAAGCAGCAGAGGCTGAGGGAGAGGAAAGTTTTGTTCTAGGTATTTAGACATTGTGGACTCTTTTGTGTCTGATTCTGTTTGCCTTAGGTGTTTTCATTTTTATTTAAAAAATGGGAGGTGATACAAAGGAAAGACTTTGTATTCAGGGACTATGATCACCAGATCGCAAATAAAATGTAGTGCATAAAACTGAGTTGGATTTCAGATAAAATAACATATAATATTTTAGTCCCATGAATTATTTGGGATAAATTTTTTCTGGCAGTTTATCTGTCCCCCCATCAATGACCAAACAATATGTGGTTCCCAACTGTGAAAAAAAATTTGCCCTAAAGTAAATGAGCAATAGCAAGATGATCACTACTCCCATAAATAAATCTTGACTTCTTAAATTTCTTCCCCGTGACCATTTTTTCTTGCTAGCATCAGGAAAACTGATGAACAGCCTCTGTGGCCAAGGATGAGTCAATGAGGATAGTGATAGGGTAGAAAAAGTTGATGATGTGTCTGAGCAGTATTAGGAGGACATATTTTGCCAAACAGGGACTATGCAATTTAATTATCCTGAAATTCAAATCCATCTCTCTTTACCAGCTGTCAAGCTATATGACTTTGAGTGACTTAAATTCTGCCACACCCACCCACCCTCAAAGACTCCTTTCCATCATAAAATAAGGATACCTTGAGTTTTTATGAAGATCGAAAGTGATAATAGAAAAGAAGCACTGATCTTTGTGCCTAGAATATAATAGCTAGTCTTCTAAATTATCAGTTCCTAAACCATATGTACATATTTTACACATACTTCCCCATGTATTTGACTTAGTTCACAATAAAAATTTTCAAACAAAATTGCTAAATTGGTGACAGCCTGGTTAGAGTTAGGAATGCCAGAATGGCGAGTTTAGATACTAACTTTATTCTATAGTTATGGGGGACCATTGCTCTCTAACCAGTGTTTGGGTCCCAGAGTCAGGCAGCCTCTTTCCAAGTTTCCCTAAAAGCTACCTGGGAAATTGTATAACATATCATTTCATGTAGAGTCAAGCACACGTTAACTACACAGAACAAACTAAATGATCTGCTTCTTCTTCTTCTTCTTCTTCTTTTTTTTTAAGATTTATTTACTTAAGCAAACAAGCACTGGAGTACAGGTCAGAGGTGTGGGGGGTGAGAAGATTCACCAGAGACAGAGTGAGGAACTGAACAGGCAGATCAACTGAAACACACAGCTGAGAGGAACAGCAGGAAAGACAGGAGAGGTCTGCTACACCATGTGGGTCCCCTCCCTGGCCAGCGGCAGGAATCGACTCGTGCTGCAGTGGTTGCGGTTTGCTTCATAGTGCATTACTTACTCCATTGGGCTACCTGGGAGGCCCTCTCCTTTTTTTAAGCCTCTTCTTCAGTTCTCTCAGCTCCCACCTTATCAGAGAAGAAAAGGAGAAGTTATAATTCATCCCACAGATCTTCTTTGTGGGTATTTGAGAAATGGGCAGACATCAGACACAATCAGAAATAATTTCTGCTTCATTATTTATTCACAGGTGGAATGACTTATCCAAATTAAACCTCTCTGAGCTCTATACAATTGCAATAATATTACTATTATTATTAGATTCTTAGAATTGAGTCTACCCTGGTTATATAGTACATGCTCAATATCTGTATTTTTATTTTTCCACTCTTTTAGAACATTACACATATATTTTATGAATCATAGATCCCTAGAGAGCTCTTTTGCACACCGATCAGAAAAATCTTGTGGTTCAGTGTTAGAAAACTGACCAAAATTGAGGTATTCAAACCAGCCTTATTTAGAAAGTTGTTTTACAGAAATATCTTAGACAGTTGATACCTGAGTAAGTCACATTCTTACTAAGTCTTCCATTCACCCTGTGTAGGCTGCAGTCCATAGGTTCACCAGTTCTCTCATTCATGCCTTTAGAACCTGCAGATATGTGTTATCTGTTCCTGCTGTTTGGTCAACTTCAAGTGCTTCTAATCTTTTTATAACCAGTTCTGTTGGTGCTTATCTGGACTGCTTGTAGTGCCTTGTCTATTGTACAGTTTTAAGAGATCTCCACCCTCTTCCCTGGCAATTAAAAGGGCAATATAATTATTTAACAAAGTGCTAGAATCTTCTGTTGGATAAACTCCTTAATTAGAACTTTTCATACTTTGCTGTGTTTGTGAAAAAAATATTACATAAAGATTTTTCTAATGTTGGATTTGTATACAGTTTTCTGAAACACCAAATAAAGGCCCATTATACCCTTTAGCCAATAACATCCTCCCTCTTTCTCCATTCTTCATGCTTGGATAGACATATATTGTTTCTTTCAACTTAGAAAGATAAATCAGACCTATTATTTTAGTTTTACTATATTTTTTCATTTTGAGAGTTAAAAATTTCTTTTTCTCATATAATATTACAGTTCTCTCTTGTGTTTATCTCTGTGGCTCTTTGTCATTGAAATTGCTAACTCCATATTTAATCAGAGAATAACACAAGATGCTAGAAAAGTAATGTTCTTTGAGTTAAGGGAACTAAGTTTATATCCAGACTCTGTTACAAACTGTCTATGTCACCTTGCCAAGACAGTTGATTGCTTTAGGTGTCATGCTCCTTATCTGTAAATATCTAGAGAATATATACTCCCTTTATCTCTAAATTGCTTCTCCTTACGTCTGTAGGCTTTCCCATTCATTCCCCACCACCCAACTAAGAACTGTTTTTACTTTATCTCAATATATGACTTTTATTTTTTGCCAAAATACTACTTACACTCTCTTACTAGCTCCAAGTGACTCAATGTAAGCCCACATAGAGCTCCTCAATCACCAAATCCACTAACCTAACTACAGTTAGATTTACTATTCTCTCTATAATTTAAAAAAAATGTTAGTCACATCAATTTTCCCTGTTACAAAATATAATTTATAATTTGAAAGTGAAATTATACACTTCTTAGTCAGACTTGTGAAATTGTCTACAATATTTTATTAGGGGGAAAAAAGGAGTGTTAGTTAACCCTTGTAAATATAGGGTTACTATATTTTTTACCCTCATTATAAGCAGAATGAACTAAAAGGGCAGTAACCAGATGTAATATGTATGTGAGGAGGCAAAAAATAAATTCTAAATGAGAACTTGAAGGCCCTCTCAATCCTCCTTGAAACTTATAAGGCTCTTTTTACCACAGAGCCAAAGTTTCTTCCCTGGTTGCCATTTTGAGTAGATTAATTAGACTACAGCAGTAGAACTCAGGGTTCCAGGAAACTACCCTCAGGTTTTCTCAGCAAGATAGCTCATACCTACAGCTTGAGTCCAAATCCTTGCATTATCAGCTACCTCCAGCCAGGGTGAGGACTGGCTAACCACAGTGACACATAAAAAGCAACTAAGAAATTTTTACTGACCACAAGCTACACCCAGCCCTGGACTAACAGCCCCATTTTCCCTTGCCCCTCAAACCCCCACCCTCCCTTCCCCAGTTATATCAATGGGAACAAAAAAAGAGGGTACTATATTAAAATTGGAAAGAGGCTATGTGTGTCCTTGGTGGTGTTTTCCTTTGAATGTACGTTTTTATCACAGGATAAACCCTGTAAACTCAGGGAGGAGTGCTGTAGAAGCTTCCTGTTGTGTTGTTGCTTTCCTGCCTAACCTTTCTTGCTGGTTTAGACTCCTACTTCTCACTGCATCATGTGTAGTGCTTCAGAAGTCATCCTGTATTCAGACTCTATCTGCCTACAGGGTCAAAGAACTCTTCCTAAAATTCTACTCTGACTGGGATTTTCCTTTTAGTAAGTTCAGCAGATGCTCCTGATGATCTCTAGTTTATAGTCAAAAGTCTTAATCGTTAGCCATCAAGTGTCCTTCATGACCCAACCATTATTCCATACTTTGCCTCACTCTTTACTTTTCTCCCTCTTTTATTGTAAACTACAGCAATACTGAATTTTTCAGAATCTCTAAACCCAAAATGTTACTTCAAACCTCTAGTTAGCCCTCTTCATAGACCCTCACTCTCATGCGTGCTTTGTTAATTCACATTTAACTCATCAAATATTTTGATAAAATTCTTCAAAAATTGCAATTTTCAGGACCTCCCTGGTAGCACAAAGGGTTAAAGTGCAGTTAAAGTTCTGCAGCCACTGCAGCACAAGTTCCATCTCGGCCAGGGAGGTGACCCACATAGCACACAGACCTGTCTCTCCTGCTGCTCCCATCAGCAGTGTATTTCAGTCAATCTGCCTGTTCTGCTGCCTACTCTGTCTCTGGTGACTCCTCTCACCCCGCCCCGCCCCCAACACACACACACCTCTAGCCTATACCCTAGTTCTTGTATGCATAAATAAGTAAATCTTTTAAAAAAATTGCAGGGCCTCCCAGGTGGCACAAAGGGTTAAGCACAGTATGGTGAAGCATCCACAACCACTGCAGCAGAGTTCCATTCCCAGCCAGGGAAGGGACCCACATGGCGCAGCAGACCTCTCTTGCCTTGGCCACTGCTTCCCTCAGCAGTGTATTTCAGTCAATCTGCCTGTTCTGTTCCCCACTCTGTTTCTGATGAATCCTCTCAAACCCCCTGCCCCCATACCTCTGGCCTGCATCCCAGCTTCTGTATGTATAAATGAATAAATCTTTAAAAAAAATTACAATTTTTAGAATAAAAAGTTAATGGGAAATATGGTATTTTGTCATTTTTATATGCAAAAATTTTATTACCAGTAACTTTCAAGGTGTTTATGCTTGTCAGTCACTTATTACTTGAATAGTTGAATTCTTTAGTCCATTTTTCTATCTATGAAAATCAGTGCATTAGATATTGGTTTATAAGAAACACCCATTTGTTTGTTATATGTGGGCAAACTTTCTTCCATTATATTGTCTTTTAATAACTATATCAGTGATTAGTTTTGGTTCTCTGTGAAAAATTTGCATGTAGTTAAATTCTACCAAAGTTTCATTGTTGATGTTGGCCACTTTGAATTCTTGAATAATAATAAAAATTATTTTATAATTTTTATAAATTTATACACTACTCTTAAGAAGAAGAATAAAACCAAGTTCATAACTCACAACAGGTGTTCAGTAAACCACTGCTGAGTAGAATGATGCCCAGAAGCCAGAATTCAAGTGGTGAAGTTATAAGAACCTTTGCATTTTCCTTTAAATTCTGTCTTCCTTCTGATTTTAATGGCTTCAGGTGTGTCAGACACAAGATACCAAAAATGTATCTAAATAAGTGCCAATTATGTGTAGTTCCTAGTTTCTTTCAGATAATATCTGTCTTACTTGAAATGACCTGAGAAAAACAGCAAACCCTAAGTATTCTCCATCCCAGAAGAAATTATAAGACTGCTCAAATATATAGATACTTTTTCTTTTGATTGCATTTGATAAAGCACTCCAAAACCTACTAGCACCTGTTCCTAGACTTGTAGTGATGGTTTTGGGCTCTTTGCTATTACCATAATTAATTGTAATCTTTGGCTAACTTGGCCAGAAGTTTCAGGGTCATTTCCATTTAAAATCCTGCCATGATGTTGGTCCTATTTTAGGTCATGATTGGTGTCCAGACTGGGGTAGAAAAGGGGTTCAGTACCTACCTCAGATCACAGTTTTCCTTCTGTAATACATTGCTTGATACCGAATGATATTTTCACCATGCCTTTAGATAACATGAGAGATTAGCTTTTTTGGGATAAGTTTAAGACTGAAGATATTCACAAGTTATACCAAACAATAAGAAAACTGTTAGGATTCCTTTTTAAAATTAACACAGAAAATATTCATGCAATAACCAAATACATATTGAGTGCTTCTCTATTGACCCTGAGATAGAGTTCTTCTGGAGAGATATAAAGTATAAGTCGTTGTAATAGGTAATGCTTAAAAGGTACTAAGATTAAATTAAATCAACTAAAACTTTTAACATGTAATAACTCAAGTAAAAAGCCATCTCAGAGGACATTAATACATGAGTCTTAATCACCCTTTTTCAAGCAAGACCCTTGACAATATTCTACAGCAACATAACATGCCATACTGTTTGGTTCTGACTCAAATTTGTCTCTCCAGATCTAGCCTTTTTCTTGAAACCCAGACTCCTTGGAGTGTTGAATCAGTTCTCAAATGCTATTTTGTCTACTTGTAAGTTGAACAAAAGACCTCGAATAGCCAAAGCTCTCCTAACTGACAAAAAGGGAAGTGGAGGGATCACACTTCCTGACTTCAAACTTTACTACAAAGCCACAATCATAAAAACGGCATGCTACTGGCTTTTCAAACTTAGCACATTAAAAAAAAAAAAAATCCCAAATCTGCCTCCTAAAACCAGCAACTCTAGTTGCTATGGGGGAAAGACCCTCCTGAATGGATTACACAAATAGGGTATGGACTTCGACCTCCATTCCAGGCCTACAAGATCCAAGAACTACAAATCCCATAAGGTCATTATCGAAAGAGCGTATCACTGGGACCTGAGGGTGGAGTTAAGCAGCCAGGTTGAGTATAAAAGCAGACATGTGGGCCTTGGCGGTCTCTCTTTTCCTTGGGAGTTAGGTCTCAGCGAGCCTTTGGGTTCCAGCTCAGAGGAACTGGTAGGACATTTACAGATCTGTATCCCTCTCTCCCCCTTTTGTTATTCACTACACTATTTCCCCTTCCCTTGTAGACAAAACCATTTATTAATCTTTGTTGTGTGTGCCTGCAGTTGGGGCATTATAAGTGCCCTTGGAGCACGAAGGTGAGGACCCAGTCAGGCAAACCCACTTTATATTAGGGTTGCCCTGTAACACAGTGATTTCATTCATTGCAAATAATGGCTATAATAGTTTGGGTTGTTCCAAAGCCAAAACCTAATACTATTGACTCCACTTTCCTTTCTCTCAAGTGTACACTCATCACAAAATCCTGTTGCTACTAGTCATTATCATCCGATCCCCTTACACCATTTCTTTCTTGGACCATTACAGTAATCTCCTAACTGATCTCCCTGCTTTTGTTCTTGCCTCCACAATTTATTCTTAACCCAATAGTCAAGGTGATTGCTTTAAATTTAAGCCAGGCTATTCTACTTCTCTACTCCACACCCAACAGTGGCTTCCCATAGCACTCCAAGTAATATTCAATGTCTTTGCCATAGCCTACTATGAACCCCCCACTACCTTTCTAATCTATATTGTCCCCAGTCTCTGCTTTTTTCACTCTGCTCTGGCCAAACTGGTTTCCTTGTTCTTATTCAAACAAGTCAAGCATGCTTCTGCCTTAGGGTATTTATACTTGCTCTTTCCTCTGCCTGGAAACTCTTCCCCCACAAATCTTTTGTTTCTTCTCTTATCTTCTTTAGATCTCTGCTCAAAAGTCATCTTGTCAGTGAATTTCCCTGACCATGCATATCGTAACAGCACTATCTCTTGCCCCAACCTTCCCTCGCTCCTTCCCTTATATTATTCTAAAATATTTATTTCATATACTACATAATTATTCTTTTATTGACTGTCTCTACCCATTAGAAATTAAGTTTCATGGAGTCAGAATTTTCTTGTTGCTGCTCTTATGATTTCATTGCCTTTGTCACTTCATGTTCCTGGTATTTTTAGAACAGCACTTGATATACCATAGACAATTAATAAAAAATTACTGATTGAATATATGATTGGGCTTGTGAATAAGTATTGATGCTCCTTTTGGAAGCTATTTAAACTCTTCTGGAAATCAAATGTTTCTCTTTAGAGAAAGTGTGTGTGGGGGGGGGAGACTCAACTGAGAAAATTCTGCATCAGTTAAACTTACCTTGTCCAGACCCAAAGTAAGTTTGTGCCATGAAAGGAGGCACCAGAAAATAAGATATAAAAATTAAAAATGTGTTTGATTTATGCCTGTTTGTTGCATGTGAAATATGCTTGTTATAAACACATTAGCATCTAGATGTATATATTCTTTTACCTTTTACAAAAATTTCCTTTGTATAGATTTTTCAACTGGATATTTTTACCAAACAATATATCTTTGTATTACTACCACCCCTCCCCCTTGAATCTGCCACCCATGTCAGTGAATAATATGTAAGTCCCATTATTTTGATGGATTTTATAGCTTGCCAGTTGTGTAAAGGTCACATAATTTATTTAACCAAATCTCTATTATTTAAGTAAACTTTTAGGTTGTCTCCATTTTTTTACTGTTTAAAAATACTTCAGTGAACATCTTGGTTTCTATGTAATAAATTCTCAAAACAGAATTGCTTAGTCAATGGTGAATGTGTAACAGGGTGGTCCCAGGAAAAGGGGAAGTTCCAAAAATCCTGGTTCCGCCCTAAGTGGGTGGAGCTGAAGAGGAAAAAAGATTTCTGCAGAGAAG
>JAGFMF010011463.1:2697706-2718910 GCA_019455555.1 Galemys pyrenaicus
TGCTCCCTGCTCTCTGTGGTGAATCCTCTCACCCCCCTACACCTCTGGCCTGTACCCCAGTGCTTGTATGCATAAATAAATAAATCTTTAAAAAAAATACTTTGAAATGAATGAAAATGAAAATATATAAAAAATGTATGCAGTATAGTGAAAGCAGTGCATAAAAAAAAATGTAGCAGTAAAAAAGGCTAAAAGGTCTCAAGTCAGTAACATAATCATTTACTTTAAGAAACTGTAGAAAGAACAGAAAACTAAACCTAACTGAAGCAAATAGAAAGAAGGAAATAATGATTAGAGCAAAAATAAATGAAATAGAGAATAGGAAACAGTAGATAAAATCAATGAAATCTGGTTCTTTACAAACATCACCAAAACTGGCATTCCTACTAAGGAAAAGGGGAATGACTCAAATTACTAAAGTAATATTTTGAAGTAACTAATAGCTTCCTGCTTTTTCTGAAATGAATTATAAGGGAACATTGTGCATTATTATATGCCAACAAACTAGATAACCAGGGAAAGTGGACAAATGCCTAGACAGATACAAATGCTAAAACTGACTAAAGAAGAAACAGAAAATATGAATTGGCCCATAAAAAATAAAGAGATTAAATTAATAATCAAAAACCATCCTTCAAAGAAAAGCCTATTTCTTTTATGGTGAATTTTAGTAAACAAAGTAAAAAAAATCTTTTACAAATGTTTTCAAAAAAACAGTAAAGAAGGAAGAACTTTAAACCCATTCTAGATTGAATCAAAAACATGAGAAACAACAAAATACCAGCTAACCAAATCCAACATCACATAAAAAGATTTATATATACCATAGCCAAATGAAAAGTTTCCCAGTAATGCAAGGACTGTTTTAACATGTGAAAATCAGTCAATATAATAGGATCAAGGACAAAACCTCATGATTATCTCAAGTGATGCAGAAATATCTGGCAAAATTCAATACCTTTCAGTTTGAAAATACTCAACAAACAAGAAAGGGAAGGGGATTTATGCAGTCTGATAAAGGGCATCTTTGAAAAACTGACAGCTGACATCAAACTATTTAATGGTGAACACCCTTGCAGAGCTTAATTGTCTCATGGATTACACTGAAAATGTTGCAAGCCCTGGAGTTTTCTAGGTCAATTTTTTTTTTTAAGATTATATTCTGACTTGATAAGAAGTCTTTAAAGGAATATTTAGCAAAGGAGGGCCATGATTTGATTTTTGTTTTTTAAAAAACACTGGTTACCACACATCCTAGGACTCAGTTTGTACTGGGAGTGTGCAATAGGAAGAAACATTATATAATTCACAGCTTCTGAAAATAGTCCAGAGCAGAGAGAGACTCTGCTGATTTGAACTAAAGGGTAGTAACAGAAATAGAAAATGAAAGGTTTAAAAATACTTTTAAAGGTAAGTTCAATAGGTCTTATTAAGGGTTTAAGTGTAGGGATGAGTGAGGAAAGGTGGTACATATTTAATATTACTATTTAATATGGATGATTGATATTAATATGCTTATTAATATTAATGTGTGATATAAAATAAGGATCTGAATACAAAATTCAGAGCTTAGAGGAGAGATCAGAAATAAATATAGAATAATTGGAAACTGTCAGCGTGCAAATAGTTTTTGAAGCCATGAGACTGAATGAAGTTGATTGGGAAAACCATGTACATGGAAAAAAGAAGAGAAATCAAGTTAGAGCCCTGGAGTGCTCATAGCTTTAGCATTCAGGCAAGAAGATGGTGCAAAGAAGGAGAATAAGAAAAAAATGCCAATGAAATAGAGGAAACCAGGGGAATATGGTGTCAGGGACTCCAAGAAAAGTAACTGGCAAGAGGGAAGATGAATACATTCTAGGAAACTGTTAAACACATTCCATCAATATATAACAGTACTATATTCTACATTTAAAAATCTGTTTAGAGGATAGATCTCATAGTAATTGTTTTTATCACAATAAAACTTACAAAGTTTAAAAAAGTAAGACGTATTAGTCAACTTAGTTGACTACTACTGAGAAGACAAGAGATGAGTCGCAAAGTGACCGTTAGTGTTGGGCATACAGTGGTTATTAGTAATGTTTAGTGTAAAGTCAATGGAAATGTAAAGACATGCCCAATTGAGATAGAAAAGTAAGGTCAGTCACTTTCTATACCTCTTTTAACAAAATTTTGATGAGAAGCAAAGAAATGGAACAGCAATTCAATAGATGTGAGGTAGGGGGGAAAAGAGTTACAGAAACTAAGTTATGGGAAGGAACCTAGAACACAATGGAGGACTTTGACCAGCTGGTCTTTTGACCTGGGCCAAGCCACATCATCCAGAGTAATGAGAAAGAAGTTAAAGAGAAGGAGTAATGATTCAAGTAGGCTATAATATTCATGGGAGAAGATGATGGAGTTCCTATCTAATTACTGCTACCTTCCTGATAAATATGAGATAAACTTACAATAAACAGTGATGTTGGGGAGAGATTGAATAAAGTATGCGTTTCAAAGAGGAGTAAGTGATTATTTGGGATTGTTGTGGATTGAATTGTGTCTCCATAGAATTCATATGTTGAAGTCTTAACCCCAGTATGACTGGAGGGTAACCCTATCTGGAAATAGGGTTTTTAGGAGATAATTAATTTTAAGTAAAATCATGAGGGTAAAGAGCCTAAGCTAATAAGACTTTAGTCTTTTAAAATAGGGGATGGGGAGAGGGAGGGAGCTAGAGAATATCTCTACTGTATGAAGACATAGCAAGACAGCCATATGCAAGCTAGGAAGAAGGGCCTAGCCAGAACTGGAATTGCCCAGCACTCATCTTAGACTTCTCAACCTTTGGAATGGTGAGAAATAAATTTGTGTTGTTTAAGCCACTGAGTTTGTAGTATTTTGTTATTATAGCCTGAGCAGACTAATTTAGGAATGTAGGATGGTGAAAAATAGTGTTTTGGGTTGTTTTTTTTTAAAAAAAAAAAATAGTGTTTAATATGATTCTGGATGTGTCCACCTGAGATTAATATAATATAAATATGTATTTATTCATAGTATTCATAGTATAAATTCATAGTATAAATATGAAAAATAGTAAAATTCATAGTATAAATATGAAACTTAAGGAAAGACAGGACACACAGTCGTATGCAATTATATATTATTTTTTGACCATTGCTGCCACTCAGATGCTGACATAGGATAAGCAGACAGATGAGTTTAACCAAGGTCATGACTTTGGAGGGAAGTCCAGCCTAGAGAATTAGATGCAGAAATAAAGGTATTCACAGAGAATTTAAATGAGATAAAATATTGAAGAAGGCAACATTAAAAATGAATTTTCCTATCATACATAAATATGAGTTTCCTTATGAAAGATTAGGCTAGATATTCTTTACCATATTTGTATCATGGTTATAAAATTTTAAACTATATCAACATCAAATAATACCACTAAACTGCTAATATGTTACTTTTAAATAATCATTGATGAAATGGACGTGTGCTTTGCTTTTCAAACTTTTAAATAAACTAGAAAGACCCAGTTAGGCATGAATCATGTGAGTACATATTTATTTAAGAAGTCCTTTCAGACCAGAACTTACAGTAACTCTCCTCACCTATAAGAGTTTTCATTTGATTTATCTTCGAAGCTTAACATGTTTGATCTCAGATTGTTACTGATTTGCATAAGAGGAAGTGGAATTTTATAGAGGAAGTTTTCCTTGGAAATTAAGCAATGTCCAGTCATCCTTCCTGTCCAAATTTTGAGTTAAAATCCTGAAAATGACTCCATGAATACCCTAGTCCTAAATTATTCCTGAATTGTGAAGTGGAAAATTTAATCATTTTTGTTGGAAAACTCCCTGTTCAGTGGGTCCAGATCAGCACTCAGATGATGTCAGAAAATGTTACATTTTTTTCCAATTATGAAATGAGTTATGGGGCGCTAGCTAACCACAGCTAGTCATTAAATAAAGTTATTTTGACTGATACATTGTTGTCCTGCCAGAAAATACAGGTGTTTTGTTTTTAAAGAATTTTTTAAAACATTGCTTTAAGAAAAGATTGAATTAACAATCCTTCAGCACAAGAAATATAGGAGCATAATTAGGAAGGTGCTATTTGTAGAGAATTTGTGTGGCAAGAGTAGAAATTGTATTTTCATATATGAAATAAAGAGTGCTTTGTGTTCAGTGAATTGAAATATTCAAGGTATGATGTACAGAGAGGGTGATATATGACTGTGCATATTTGAACACATCTATACCCAGAATATTAAGAGTTGAGTGAAAGGCACTTTATAAACATGAATTGTCATTACTGAGAACAAACTTTCTTGTACTGGGATTTTCAAAGAATGTTGGTTCATTTTTTCTGTATTTCCCAATGGTTTTAAATTCAGTGTTTCAAAATCATAGTATATATATCTGTCAGTATCAGATATGTACTTGTTAATAGAACTAAAGCTATACTTTTATTTGAAGGTAATTCCTTGAAAGATGAATGAGCATAAAAATTTTTAATTGGCCTAATAGTCACAATGATGGTTTTTAATCATTTTGCATTTTCAGTAATATCTTTATATTCATCTTTTTTCTCCATATGAATTTACTGTGTTCCATTTACATATCTCTAAGTCATTCCTAAATGAAGTGGTTGCTTTCACTCAATTCATCTAAGGAATTGATTATCTCATCTAAACTTTGAGATTTTGAATAATACATTAATGGAACACTTTTGGAATAAAATAGTTTTATGTTTCTGTTGTAAATGACTTTGTTTCTTATGTGTGTCAGAGAATATAAGTATCACATATTTGTAATACTCAGAACTCAAAAACTAGTGCAACAATAAGCTTCTCATCTAGATTAAAGCTAAATTTTAAAAGAACAATGAACTAGTGACTAATATACTTAAAAAAAAAACTGTTACTGACAATAAATCTTAGGGTTTTAATGGTAATGGCATTTAAAATGTGTTCTATGTTTGATTTCCATGCCCTAGATTGCTCAGATTTTATTTCAGAGTTCCTAAATGCTTTTGTTACAGACCCAACAGTATATTTCTTTAGAAAAATACCTCCAAAGAATAACTATGACTATCTCATTTTTTAAAGATTTGTTTTTATTTACTTATGCATACAAGAACTGGAGTATAGGCCAGAGGTGCAGGGGGTGAGAAGATTCACCAGAGACAGTGGGGAGCAGAATAGGCGGATTCGGGGGCCTCCCTGGTGGCACAAGGGATTAAGTCGCCACTGCAGCAGGAGTTTGATCCCTGGCTAGGGTGGTAACCCACATGGTGCAGCCGACCTCTCCTACCTCACCCGCTGCTTCCCTAAGCAGTGTACTTCAGTCAGTCTGCCTGTTCTGCTCCCCACTCTGTCTCTGATGATTCCTCTCACCCCTGCACCTCTGGCCTGTACTCCAGTTCTTATACACATAAATAAATCTTTTTAAAAAAGAGAATAGACGGATCTACTGAAATAAAATGCTGAGGGGAGCAACAAACAAGATAGGAGAAGTCTGCTGTACCATGTTGGTCACCTCCCTGGCTCGGCATTGAACTCATGCTGCAGTGACTTTATAGCACTGAGACTTAACTCCTGCAACACCAGGGAGACCCTATCTCATTTTTGAATGCTGAGATAAACCAACTTCATTCTTCACATCCTCAAGAGTGTATTCAAAACATATTTAGGTCACTAGCACATTCGGAATTTCAAAAAGTATTCATAAGTGTGTAGAATTCATGTGGAGTATGAGTATATTTTATTTTAAAATATTATGAAAGGATTTTTAAATTAGTTGTGAGACAACAAGTGCCCATTCAAAATTGAATGATATTGTAATAGTCTGGTGGACTGAACTATTATTAAACTAAATATAAGGGACACATATATTAAAAAAAATGCAGAAACAAATGCTTGCAAGGGTATGGTGAAAAAAGAACCCTCTTGTACTCTTAGAGGAATGTAGAGCAGCCTATACCCTATAGAAAACTGTATGGAGGTTTCTCAAAATATTAAAAATAGATCTACCATATGATCCAGGAATTCTACTCCTTGGTATCTACCTAAAGAAGACAAAATCATTAATTTGAAGGGATATATGCACTCTTATGTTCATTGCAGCACTATTTACAATAGTCAAGTTATAGAAACAACCTAATGCCTAACAACAGAGCAGTAGATTAAGATGATGTGGTATACATGTACAATGGAATACTACTCAGGTATAAAGATGGACCCTAGCTCTTTGCAACAACATGGATAGAACTGGAGGAGATTATGCTAGGTGAAATAAGTCAGGAGAAAGACATATACTGGACGATCTCACTCATATTTGGAATATAAAGAAACAAAACAAAGAACTGACAAAACTAAATCCAAACAAAACCTAAAAATCTGATTGCAGAATTGAGGTTATTAGAGCAGGAGGGAGGATGGAAGTTGGAACAAAAGGAATAAAAGACAGATACAATATCTGTGTCAAAGAACTGTGGATGCTTTTGTGGTTGGCATGGTGTGATGACATCTAAGTAGGTGTGAACCTATTCCCCTAAATCATATACAGTGTTGCAAAAAAAATCCTATCTTTTTAAGTTTTACTTATTTATGTATGGAAGAAGGGGATGCAGGGTAGAGTTGTGGGAGTTGAGAGGATTCACCAGAGACAGAGTGGGGAGCAGAACAGACAGATTGAATGAAATCCACTACTGAGGGAGCAGCGGGTGAGGCAGGAGAGGTCTGCTGTGCCATGTGGGTCACCTCCTTGGCCAGGTACCAAAATCCTGCTGCAGTGGCTGTGGATAGCTTCATAGTGCAGCAACTTAACCCCTTGCACCCCCAGGGAGGCCTCAGTAGGGTCTTTTGTCACAATTCCTCCCTAATGATGGCATCCCCTATGGCTTGATAATAAGTTGAGAAGGTGCAAAGATGCACCAAAAAGATTGAAAAGAAGGTGCACCAAAAGATTGAAATGCTGTGATGGAGTACCAAGATGTTCTCAAATTTCTAGGGAAATCTGGGGAAAAGGAACACAGAATACTTAGTTAAGATATATACCTGAAGATAAATGTGTAACCTGATAAATTAAAAGGATTATAATGGATGTATTTGTAAGATATAAAAGTATATAATGGATACTAGGAACATTTGAAGAAACACATTTTTAAGTGTTTGCTTATAGTGCTAAGTAATTAACAAAGAAAATTAAAGACTAATTCTTAATTTACATTTTTTCTTTCCTTCTTTATTTATATATATTTGACATCCATTATAATCCCCATGGATTCCCCATCACAATTTCACCAGTGCACCATCACCTCAGTCCCTTGTGCTCTTATCTGCCCTCAACCCTCTCCCTTGCCCGTCCCCACCAAGTGTCCCCAATTTGTCCTTGTCTTAAAAAATTAAAGACTAAATTATTATAAGCTACCAATGATTTTCAAAATGAAAGTTTTAACATCCATTTTATTTTATTAATTTAAAACTATTGACCACTATTCACTACTATTCTCAGTAATATAAATAATATGCAGTTGGGTAACAATGTTTTTATTTTTCTGACTTCTGTTGAACCAGAGACCCAGATGCTCAAATAATGAAACCTATATGTAAGAAATGAATTAGGGTAAAAGAGAAATAAAAACCATAAAACAATAATTTAAATTACAAAACTTTGCTCATCCATTTATTACAACAAATATAAATGTCAATATCTCTGCCCATCTGATTAGGTTGACATGAGCAAAAGTCTTATATTTTGATTTTTTGTCATTATAGGACAGGAATAACAACTTCCAGTATAGTGATCATTTGCTAGAAGCAACTTTTATTTACTTTTTTAGTTCTTTTTTAAAAATTGTCTTATTTATTTTTCTTACAATGTTTGCTTTCTTTTTTCAGGTGTAGTCCCCATAGAATTTCCACCACCAGTTCACCCATACAACACCACCATAGTCCCTGACCTGCATTCTTCCCAACTCCGTCTTGATGCTAGTCTCTCCCTGCAGAATGTCTCTGATTCATAGTTGTACGTTTATTTTTGTTTTGTTTCATTGTGGTTTTGGTTTTGTTGTTACTATTTCCTCCCCTTGATTTCCTATATTCCTTCTATAAGTGAAACCATCCAGTATTTTTCTTTTTCCTTTTGACTTATTTCACTGAGCATAATCCCTTCAAGCTCCATCCATGTTGCTGTGAATGGCATTAGTTTATCTTTTTTGATTGCTGAATAGTATTCCATTGTGTATATATACCGTATCTTCTTGATCCAGTTGTCTATTTTTGGACATTTGAGTGGATTCCAAGTCTTTAAAAAAAAAAAGATTTTTTTATGCATATAAAAGCTGGGGTACAGGCCAGAGGTGTGGGGAGTGATTCACCAGAGACAGAGTGGGGAACAGAACAGGCAGATCAACTGAAACACACTGCCAAGGGGAACAGAAGGTGAGGCAGGAGAGATCTGCCAGGCCATGTGGGTCACCTCCCTGGCCAGAAGCAGGGCTTGAACGCATGCTGCAGTGGCTGCAGTCTGCCTCACAGTGCATTGCTTAACCTATTGTGCCACCAGGGAGGCCCAGATTCCAAGTCTTATCTATTATAAATAGTGCTGTGATAAACATGGGGATGATGTATTCTTTTGAATTAATGTTTTTGCGTCCTTTGGGTAGATCCCTAGGAGCAGGATTGCCAAGTCATATGTTAGTTCCATTTTTAGCAGACTGAGGAACTCCCATATAGCTTTCCATAGTGGTTGGACCAGTTTGCATTCCCACCAGCAGTGTAAGAGGATTCCTTTTTTACCACATCCTCTCCATCCTTTGTAGTTGCTAGTTTTTTTAATATGTGCCATTTTTACAGGTGCAAGGTGGTATGTCACTGTGGTTTTAATTTGCATTTCTCTGATTATGAGAGACGTTGAACATTTTTTAATGTGCCTGTTGGCCCTTTGCATTTCCTCTTTGGAGAAGTGTCTTTTAAGTTCTTCTGCCCATTTTTGACTGCATTGTTCACTTTGTTTGTCTTGAGTCATGGAAATTCTTTGTAGATTTTCTTGATCAGTCCCTTATCAATTGTATGGAGTGCAAAAATTTTCTCCCAATCAGTGGGGTGTCTCTTTGTTTTGGGTAATATCTCTTTTGCTGCACAGAAGCTCTTTAATTTGATGTAGTCCCAGCTGTTATCTTTTCCTTCACTTTTAATAGTTTAGGTGATGTTTCTTTAAAGATGTTACTGAGTTGTATGTCATTTAGTGTTTTGCCTATATTTTCTTCTATATATTTTATGGTTTCAGGTCTTATCTCTAATTCTTTGATCTATTTTGAGTTGGTTTTTGTGTGTGAGGTAGTAGTCTAGCATCATTCTTCTGCACGTAGCAGCCCAGTTTTACTAGCACCATTTATTGAGCAAACTGTCTTTTTTCCATTTCATATTTTTTGCTCCTTTGTCAAAAATAAGCTGTCCATAGATCCTGGGTTTATTTCTGGGTTTTCTGGTCTGTATGTCTGTTTTTGTTCCAGTACCATGCAGTTTTAATTACCATGGCCTTGTAGTATAGTTTGAACTCCAGGATTGTAATATTTCCATTCCCCCTCTTTTTAGTTAGAAGAGCTTTAAGCATTGAATCTGAAAATTGCTTTTGGTAGGATGGCCATTTTCATAATGTTTTTCCAATCCCTGAGTAGGGGATGTCTTTCCATTTCTTTGTATCTTCTTCTATTTCTTTTAACAGTGTTTTATAGTTTCTTTGTGTAGGTCCTTCACCTCCTTTGTTAGATTTATTCCCAAGTATTTGATTTTTTTCTTTCAATTATATAAATGGTGGTTGTTTTTTTTTTTATTTCTTCTTCTTCATGTTGATGATTTGCATATAGGAATGCTACCGATTTTTGTGTGTTGATTTTGTATTCTGCTACTTCACTAAACTGGTTGATTATTTTTTCTGTGGAGTTTCTGGGGTTCTCTATGTATATTTTTACATCATCTACAAATAAAGATAATTTTACTTCTTCTTTTCCCATATGGATTCCTTACGTGTTTTTTGTCTTATTGCTCTGGCTAGGACTTCCAGTATTATATTGAAAAACCATGGTAAGAGTGGATATCTTGTCTTGTTCTAGATCTTAAAGGAATGGTATTGGCTATGAGTTTGTCATATATGGCCTTTCTTATGTTACGGTATGTTCTTTCTATCCCAATTATTTTGAGGGCCTTTATCATAAATGGATGCTAAAGTTTGCCGAATACTTTCTCAGAAGCTATTGATATGATTATATGCTTTTTATCTTTCTTTTTATTGATGTGTTGGACTACATTAATTTTCAGATTTTGAACAATCTCTGTGTCCCTGGAGTAAATACTAATTGGTCATGGTGAATGATCTTTTTGACGTATTGTTGGATTCTGTTGGCTAGGATTTTATTGAGGATTTTTGTATCCAGGTTCATCAAAGAGATTAGCCTGTAGTTTTCTCTTTTTTTATATTGTCCTAGTTCGGTTTTGGTATTAGTGTAATGTTGGCTTCATAAAATGTGTTTGGTAGTATCCTTCCCTTTTCAATTTTTTGAAAGAGTTTGTGTAGGATAGGCACTAGTTCATTTCTGAACATTTGGTAGATTTCATTTGTAAATGCTTCTGGTCCTGGGCTTTTATTTTGGGGGACGGTTTTGATTTCTGGTTCAATTTCACTGGTTGTTACTGGTCTGTATAGGTGTAGAAGTAGTTTTTAAATGTCTTTCAAACTAAGTCTTGCCTAGATAATTAAAACACACCAGAATTTTTCTAGTCACCTGGGTAAGTTTATAGTGATAAACTTTTTGTGATAGGGACTTTGCATAAAACTTGTATTTATATGTCTATAAATATAGATTTGGATACAGTTTCTTTTAAATATCCAGTTTAAATTGTTTGTTATATTTAAATTTTCCAACAAATGACAGAATTATCTAAGTTGAAAGGTGAAATCTTCAAGAAAATTTTCAACTTAACTTGAAGTGATTTATTTCTTTGGTTGCTCAGAATGATGGTATTCTAGAAACATAAACTTATAAATTATTGAGAGTTGTTTTTGTTTTTGTGAAAGTTTGAAAAGAAATCCATTTATATACTTATTTTATGTATACACACACAAATTAAAACGTAGTGTGGTCCTTAGGCATGTATGAGTTAGACACAAATTCTGATTGACTATAATATGGAGATTTTACCCAATAATTAGAAGTTATTCTCTAGTGCAGAGGAAATAACATTCCACAGTATCATATTTTTCTTATAATGTAAACAACTACTGAAAACTTTTTGTTAATCTGTTCAAAGTAACCAGTGCTATCGATAAAAAAACCAACTCCCTGATACTCCTTCAAAATAAACATATCAAACTTGATTGTAGTTATTTCTTTGTACTAATAATTCAAAAATACAATACACAGATTATATATGTATATATATACACACACACACACATACATACATACATACATTCTGTTATTGAACTTCATCTCCTGGCAGGAATGCCAACTTACATCTTTTCCATGAAAATAAATTACAACTTGAGGATACTTCTGTTTGCCTCTTGCAGGACACAGGTTACCTCATCTGATTCTTTCCATTTTATGCGAAACATTTAATTCTCATCTCCTATCTGTGCCACCAGTTATTCAAGCAGGATCAAGACCTAGCTGTCAGCAGCATCTTTTTGTCTTTACTTTGCTATCATTAGAATCACAGTCAAATAAAAAATTTCAACTTGTACCATTTTTTTTCTCATTGACCATCTTTTTTCAGAATTGAGGAATGTTTCAATTAATTCCAGACAATCTTAATTATTTCCTGCTTCCCAGCATTGTCAACATCTATGCATTCCTTCCATTCAGGAAATACTCTACCTTCCCAATCACTGTGTCTTCAGTCCTATACTTATTTTTTTTTTAAATTTAGTTATCTATGCATACAAAAGCTGGGGTACAGGCTAGAGTTGTGTGGGGGTGAGAGGACTCACCAGAGATAGGTAGTGAGCAGAATAGGCAGATCCACTCAAATACACTACTGAGGGGAGCAGCAGGCAAGAAAGGAGAGGTCTTCTGTGCCAAGTGGGTCACCCCCCTGGTTGGGACAGGGGATTGAACTTGTGCTGCAGTGGCTTCAGACAGCTCCACAGTGCAGTTCTTAACCTCTTGCATCACCAAGGAGGCCCAGTACTGTGCTTTTTCCTCCATATTGCTTCAGGTTCTGCCTCTTTGTTCTGTTTTGTTCCAGTTTTTGCAATATAGTCTTTTTGGAGGCCATTTTTTTTATTGCCAACTTGGAGTTATTATTCACTGCCTCTAAACTGCCACCAGGTTGCCCTGGCTCTGCATGCTTCAATTTTAAACTCCAATTTTTTTTAGTTTTCAGGTTACTGAACAGAAACTGATCAGACTGTGAGATAGAGTCCCAGCATCATGGCAAAGCAGGGTCTGAGACTTACCTTGAATATCACCAACAACTTTCCCTCATGTCTCAGAGCCACCTGCTCCTGCCAAAATCACTATCGCTACAGACAGCACCCAATCATGATTTTAACCACATGGGCAGAAGGGTAGAGTAAGAGTTTTACAGGACATACAGATCTCATATTTTGGGGCACCCTAATAAAGGCACATTTTAAAAAAATTTTTTATTAGTTATATTTGACATCATTTGTAGTCCCCAGGGAGTACCCACCACCATTTCACCCGTGCACCATCACCTCAGTTCCTTGTGCACCCTCTGGCCTCTTCCCCGTCTTTGCCCTCCCCCCTTCCCCTCCCCCCCCATGGTTCCTTTGGTTTATCCCGGCTTTTTGTTCTTATTAAGTTTTTTTGTTTACTTTTGATTATAATTGCCCAATTTCTTGAGCTTGTTCTTTATTGTTGTTGTTCTTTCATATTCCTCCTAATAGTGAAGCCATCCGATATTTTTCTCTTGCCTTCTGACTTGTTTCACTGAGTATCATTCCTTCTAGTTCCATCCATGTTTCTATAAATGCCCCTAGTTTCTCATTTCTGATTTAAAGGCACATTTTTCAAAGCATCTTTGCGTTTGAGAACTCTCCCAACAGCTCAATACCCTTGGTGTTTGCTTCTTCCAAGGAAGCTTTCCTCCTTTGCCTTTGCCCCATAAACCTAGCTCTTCTCTGGTTTTCTTTCTGACTCAAGAAAGAAAGAGGTCAAAGGTTTAAAGGTTTACCATTGATTGGAAAAAAAGTTTAGGACATTAGCTACATTTCACAGAAACCCCACATAGAATTGTTCTCCTTTGTTTCATCAGGACATCTTTGGTGAACATTTCCTGACAGGTCTATTTTGGAAGTGACCCAAGGAATTTATTCTTCTTGTTTATGATTTGTTTTAAAAAGAGATTGCTAGTGGTGAAGTGATAGAGGTAAGGGAACTTCTAGGCTATACAAAATATATGAGTAGTCATTTCTAAGTTGTGTTTCATAAGCAAAATGCAAGCTGGAGCTGGTATAATAGCTTTTCTGGTGCATACTCCATCCACACTAAAATTCCTCAGCATTTTGTAACATGCTACTACTTTGTGTAAGAAGTACAGGAAAAGATATCTTGTGCCTCAATTATATTGACATATTTTCTAAATATATCTGCACCATTGAGTTCCCCTGTGTGGGCAAGAATCTTTTACAAGAGTGTTTTGGGGCTTTTGTCTGCTTGTGAAAGTAAAGTTAAATAAAGCTTAAATTGAGAAAAGTCCCTAAAGTATAAGAAGGGAAATAAGAATCATATGCCATTCTACCTCAGACAGCAACCACTCTGAGTATTTTGGGATATTTGTTTTCAGTCATGAGAGAGTAGAGAGAAAGTTATAATTAAGATCAAAATAAATTATAATACATTTTTTATCTCTTTAAATTTAATACCACATCATTCATTTAATGAATATGTGTCAATGAACTGTTATAAATCACAGCCACACTTGTCTCTGAATATTATGGGCATTTTCTGATGATATTAAATACTTTTTAAAAGATAAATAGGATTTAAAAAATTTCCTGCTATGTAACATAATTCATTCTCCAATTTTTTGAACGTGCATATTAAGTCTTTGTAGCAGCTTTATCAAAGTATAATAAGTTGCATATATTAAAAGTACATACTTTTCTAAGTTTTAACTTTTCTTAGTCTGAAACCATCATCATACTCAAGATAATGAACATACACATCAACCTTAAGAGTGTTCTTGCGCTCTTTTGTAATCCTTCCCTCTTGCCTTTCCCTGCCCCTGCTCCTGTCTTCAGGCAACGTATGCTCTATTTTTAGTTACTCTGGATAAGTTTGGATTTTCTAGATCATTTTGTAAATACAATATGTACTTTCTTTTGTATGACCTCCTTCACTTACAATTATTTTAAGATCTGTCTATGATATTGTGTAATCTAGTTTATTGTCTTATATTTGCTAAATGGTATTCCATTGTGTGAATACAGCACAATTTATTTATCATTGGATGGACTTTTACCCACATTTTTTATTATTACAAATAAAATTTCTATGAATATTATGTATACCTTTTTATAGCTATGTTTTTCTTTTTCTCTTGGAGAGTCTATATAAATACTTATACACAGATGTTTATAGCATCTGAGGGGGAGTAACTTGGGTATAGGAAATGTGTATTATAAAGAAACTACTGGGCCCTCCCTGGAGCCACAAGGGGCTAAGCATCGCACTATGACGCACCCGCAGCCACTGCAGCACAGCAAATCTCTCCGACCTCACCTGCTGCTCCCCCTCAGCAGTGTATTTCAGTCAATCTGTCCGTTCTCTTTCCTACCCTGTCTCTGGTGATTCCTCTCACCACCCACACCTCTAGCCTGTGACCAGTTCTTGTATGCTTGAATTAATAAGTCTAAGAAAGAGAGGGAGGGAGGGAGAGAGGGAGGGAGGGAGGGAGAGAGGGAGGGAGGGAGGGAGGGAGGGAGGGAGGGAGGGAGGGAGGGAGGGAGGAAGGAAGGAAGGAAGGAAGGAAGGAAGGAAGGAAGGAAGGAAGGAAGGAAGGAAGGAAGGAAGGAAGGAAGGAAGGAAGGAAGGAAGGAAGGAAGGAGAAAGGAAACTACTGTCTTCCAAATTGTTTCTAGAGTGGCTGAACTACTTTCATTTCCACCAGTTGTCGTCAGAGTTCCTGCTGCTCCCTTATTCTGACCAGTACTTAATAAGCTTTTTTTTTCCAGGCCATCTCATACTTACCTATACCTGTTCATTTGTTCTCACTTACCAATATCTGAGATTTGGTGTCACTTCTTTATTTGCCTGGCTTGCTTTAGTGAGATGGGAAACTTTGCACATAATAAAGGAGCTCTCAGGTACGTAAATGTGTCAGTCCCTGGGGTTTGTAAAGCTTAAGTTTCTCTGTATCATTTCTCCTAAATCTTTCTTTTGGTCCTGAGGCAATTTTTACTAATGACACTACATATCATCTCAAACTGTCAGTTTCTTATAATTATAGAGTTTTGACTGGTTTCCAATAACTACATACTATCTACCACTATAGTTTCTTTTTAAAATAGTTTACATTTAAAAATTCATTTATCTCTGTATCAAATTCCTAGAAGCAAGTCAAAAATAAAGGTTTCTGAGAAATACCCACCCCACCCTACATATATTTTCTGTGGTACTCATGGAAACTTCCCATAAGACACAGAGAAATAGAAGTAGTTAGAGATGTTTTGGAAAAGATCAGATCTTTCATCCAGTTCCCTGTGGCCATGAACTTGAAGATTTTATTCCTGTGAAGAGCTAGATCTAAAATGATAATATGGCCTCTGTTGTATTCAAAATCAATGAAATTGATTTTTTCATTGAGTATTACAACATTAGTACCAAAAGTAATATTAACAACCACTCTTTCCCTTTACAGATAAGAAGACAGAGACCTAAAATAGGGAAGTGTAACAACTATAATAGTCTAGTACATTAATGTACTAAAACATAATAGCAGATTTGTGTCTCCTAATAAAGTGTTATTTTCACTATTTCTCAATGTCTTTCTGTTTCAACATTTCCAATACTGATGAATGGTCTGCTTATCTAGTTTTTTATTTGTTAATTTTGAACCAACTTGGAAATGGAGAATTTTATACAATGCAGGCAAATACAAATTACAACATATTCAAAACCTGGAAACCAGATTAATCTTTTCACATAACTATCCATTCTTCTAGGCTGGGAGGAACTGGTCTTGGAGAATTAGTATATGATACAGTACAATTCAATTTAACCTTTTATTTCTGCTAAACCTGAATGAAGAGAATTTTTTGCTTACTGCCTAGATTAAAATCTGTCCTTCATAGGTACTAAAATGTAAGTCTAGACTTCTCTCATCTAAAGTATATTTTGGGCTTTTCACAAGGATTTTCAAATATATATTATTTCTTAGCTGAGTTAACATAGCTATTAGTACTTGAGACCTCTTGCTTAACCAAGTGGAAAGTAAATCTATGTCAACCAAACCTGTTTCATTACCATTGTTGCTACCTTATTTTGGAACTTTCTAACTACCCACATATCAAGAAAAGGTCTATAATAATTTTTAAACCTTCACAAGTTAAAAAAACAGATAAAGCACCAGAGAAAACATTGTGGAACTGTCTCTCAAATGCTCATGTGCAACCTCACTTAATGCCGTGTTTGAAGGTCAAAATCTGAGTTTTTATCCAAGTGCTGATGAATAGATAGGTCACCATCAGATTCCAAGTCAGATAGCAATTTTTGCAGATCTACTGTTGTTCCATGTGTGTCCATGGAAACTAAAAAACTATTTTTTTGCCTAGAAATATGGAAAAGAAAACCAAATCATTTGGTTTCAGTGTGGTTTTTATGAAACTAAAGAAATTTTCTGGCAAATGATAAAAACAAGGAGGACTAGAACTACATGACTCCTTTGGTTAATTCTTGTTCTTATCAAGAAATATATATATATCATTTAAAATTATGTAAATATTCTTAATGAAGGAGTACCAGATTCTTGAGTTACTTGATTCTTGGTTAGATTGGAAACATTCTTTGCAGTGACCACTATATACAACAAAATCTAATAGGTTAAAAAGTCCTTGGATTCATTACATATGGAAAATGTTTCTCATCCACAAATTCAACAGAGTTCCAGGTCTGAAAGAAAAAGCTAGTATTTAATAAGGGTGGAGGAGACAGAAACACCTATTCATTAATCCTATGGAAATATTTGTCACTCATGTGGTTTAGGGAGCTGGATAAAAATAGCACCTCCTTAAGAATTTTTTCATCTGGGCATAGACATTTATCTATGTGAGCAAGTAAATATGGCATAACAGTAGCAAATATCTTTTACAATGAGCTCCCTGATAAACAGGGATGTAGAGGTGACAATTTGGCACATGTTGGCATAATTTCATAGCATCTGTTGGCCTGTCATCAGATAGAAAACAACTTCTGTCAGACCCTCTGTCTCAGTATTACACAAAATTAGTCAGCCAAGAGAGGTGGTATACATGAGTTACAACCATGTGTTGGCCTGACCTCAGCTGTTCAGAATTTATGATTATCAATGCTGCCTTTTATTGATTTTTTTCAACAAGACTCCTAGTAAATGTAAAAGTCTAATAGGCTTTATCAAACAATTCATGAATCAGGCACCATCCCATATAACAAGTAGAAAAGAATTTTGAATAGTTAGAAGAAATACCTGTAAAAATTCAACTTCAGACAGGAAAAATCAAAATTGACTTTATCCATGAGTCACAAGAAAAAGTGCCCACAGAGGCCAAGTACAGAGAGAAAAGTAATGTATGGAGCTTTTTAGTTCCAAAACGACAGCACTAGTGTGATGATAAAACACTACTGACACACAGGCTTAGGGGTATGGATTAATAGGGAGTAGTGATAACTGTGGCAAAGTGTAAAATACATTTCTTCTGGAAAGGGAACATTCACTGCTGCAGTCTAGACATTGGATGCCATGTCTTCAGATATGTCAAAGCTTTGGTTTGTTTGGATCTTACTGGAGTCCTCTCAATTATCTATTTGTCTAAGGAAAGAATAGTAAAAGGAATTTGAACACACCTGACTATAAAACATTCTTTAGTCATTAAAGTTTCTATGTATAAAAATGTATTTTTATACAAACTGATACACATAATCTGGAGACAGAGGAAAGCTGACTTGTTAATACACACACAAAGAAAACTGAAATATGGGTTCTTAGTCCAGTGAGAGAAGTAAATGTTTTTCTGCTTTATTTTCTTTCTTCATGTTCCTAGATCCTCTCCTATATATGTTGTGACTGTGTTAGGAGATTAAGTCATCAAGAGGTTACATGAAGGAGCCCTTGAAGTAATTTCTTCTTTTTCTGTCTATGGAAATAATTTCATCGTTGTCATCCCACATCAGTAATATTGCTATCTAACACATCTTCCCTGACTCCAGTTCTTATGAAACATAGTCCTAATTCTTGACTCAGGCTTCAGTGAGATTCTTAGCATTTGCTCAACTGCTGTGTGCCCCCTCAACTCTCATCTGAACCTCTACCTCACAATCCCCAGTGGTACACTGTCATCTTCCCCTCTTCTATGCAAGTATAATACTTCTGTTCCTGTTCATTAATCACCTGCTTAATGATTAGCATCCACTTAAATTCCTACCTTCTGTATGAATTCCTCCTAGACCAGACTAACGCAAAGTGATTTCTTCCTCTTCTAAATTTCACATGATGGTAATGATCATAGCCACATTTACCAGACTCTGTGCTAAATGCTTTACCACATCTTATTTTCTTCTGGCCCCTGATTCCCTATGAAACAGATTATTATTAATCTCCATTTTACAAGTGAGGATTCTTTGAACCAGAAATATGAAAAGTAGATCCCTTTAATGATAGAGAAATAACAGAGAGGTATTCATTGGATAAATTTGATTATTTGTTCATCCCTAAGCTAATTACTGGCCTGGAAATCACAGACTGATGCTATGGGGGTAAGATGAGCCAAACCCCAAAACAGACTGATGTCAGAGGGGAGGAGTGGTTCCCAAAGGAAAGCTGGGGTTGCCTAATGTGAGAAAAATTCTAGGAAAACAAAGACAAAATACCCGTTCTATTTCTTTTCCTGAGGAACTTTAGTTTCTGTTACAAGATAACCTCCGCCCCTTCTTTCCTTCCTTAAACAAAATAAGAGTTCTTGTCAAGATGATGAAGTCCACACTTTAATACACCCTCTCTGCCCTAACCACATAAAAAGAAAAGATAAAATTAATTTTTTTAACTGGGTATGAAAATAAACATCAACATAATTGTATGCCAGAAACAGCAAAAGAAATGCAAAACTCCAGGCAGAGTTGCAATTGGTGGACATATGACAGTTCTAGTATTTTTATTAACAATATGAACCACAATGAGAATCCTCTTCTCACCCATTAGGATGACTAAATAAAAAGTCAGATAACAACTGTTGATGAGGATTTAGGGAAATTAAAGCCCTAAAATTAAAGGTAATAATATTAAATGGTACAAAAGTATGAAATTTCTTCAAACAGTTATAGAGCTGCCATTGAACCTACACCTCCAATCTAGGTATACACTTAAGAGAAATGAATACAAATGTCTACATGGAAACTTGTATGCAAATATTTGTAAGAGCATTATTCATAATAGCCAAATGGTGGAAACACTCAAATGAGTGGATAAACAAAATATGATATAACTATAAAACATAACATTATTTGTCCCTAAAAAGGAATAAGTGCTTGTCCATGCTACTAGGTGGATGAATCTTGACAGTTTTTACTAACATAGCTAGCCATAAAAAACACATGCTGTATGATTATATTTATATGAAACTCTAGAATAGAGAAATCCATACTGACAGGAAGTAAATTAGTATTGCTTTAGGCCAGTAGGATGGAGAAGGATGGATGAATTGAGGAATAATTGAAGGATTGTTTCTGTTTAAAGTGATGAAAATGTTCTAAAAATAAGTGTGGTGATGGTTGCCTATACCTGTAAATATATCAAAACCACTGAATTTTACACTTTAAAATAGTGAATTATATATGGTATGTCTCAATAAAGTTGTTTAAAAAAATATTTCTTATATGTTAAGCCCTATGAAATTGTTGTAGGATTTTTTTTTAACTTGGAATTTTTACATCAATGAAAAATTTTTGTGTTAAATAAACACTTGTTGAGATTATCTGGATAACCAGTCCATAATCACCACTAGAAAATATTAGGGCCTGTGTTTTACTTGCTTTACAATCTCATTCCCACCATGTGAACAACCAAAAAGTCACAAGGCAAGTAGTAAAATTAGAGATTGAGAATATTTTAAGTAGAGTAAAAGTGATGGAAAAACCCAGCCATCACACAGTTTATGTTAATAAAGGGAAACCAAACTCAAAGAACCCACCCAAAGTAGGCAGGACTACATCCATCCTAGAAGTGGATATGCTGGGAATACTGGTTTGTATACACTATCTTGTCCGAGTTTATCAGCAGTAAGAGTAATAGCAAATCCAAGGCAACAGATTTGCAGTAAAACAACTTTTAGTATTTTTTGGTACTTTGAATAATGATTAAGTCAATGTTAAAAGTATGATCATTGATTAAAAGCAAAACTAATGATATTAATAGTGATAATGATTTCATCAATGGTTCATTGTGATCAAAATCAAAAGAATCAGGTTAGTATTTCCTATATTGAACCCAAAGGTTGGAGAAGATCAAGCAGATATTGTTCATCTGAATTATATTATTTTGCAATTTTACTTTTATCAAATGCTAAATTTGTCTTTCATTATTTAACAAGAATGCTAAAAATTATGAGCTTAAACACATTCTCATTGCTGTATATGTTATATATTAAAAATAACTGACCTTAGCATCAGAAGTACCTTAAGAATTGTTTTCCTCTAAGAATGGTTCTCTACATTTCTTTGTTGTGATAATTCAGTAAGATTATTTTTAAAGTACTTAGGTAAAAACAAATCAAAAAAAGGATTTTAGACTTGTGCAAATAACTAACGATATAAAATATTCATGGTCTGAAACTGTGATCTGAAAGCAGACTTCAAAGAAGAGGGAAGGGAGAATCAAGATGGTGGCAGAGTGAAGACGCTAGACTCATCGTGTCCAGATACACATAACAGGGAACGCCAAAAAAAGAAAGAGAAAAGCCAGAAAACGGACTATCAGCTTACATACAGGAA
>JAGFMF010011463.1:2731057-2743618 GCA_019455555.1 Galemys pyrenaicus
TTCTTCTTTCCCTATTTGGATACCTTGTATACCTTTTTCTTTTCTCATTGCCCTGGCCAGGACTTCCAGTGCTATATTGAAGAGCAGTGGTGAAAGAGGACATCCTTGCAGAGACAATATTTAAATTAGAGGCCATTGTAGTGCTTCTTGGTGGAATTTACCTGTGACCTGGAATATGGAGTTCCTTCTACTTTTGGAGCCACTTTGGTAGGAATATAGACACAGAAACTTAAAGTTATTTAGAGACAAGCAATTGAAATGGTGAGAGATTCAAAAATCACATCATAATAGGGATGTAGAGAGAACTGGGGCTATCCAGTTTAGAAAGAAACAGACTCAGAGGGAATATGATAGTTCTCTAAAAAAATTTTAAAGAATATCTCAAAATAGTAATTGTAAGCAGCTGCTATTTATACCCTTGTGTTAAGGATATGCATTATCTTAATTAATTTTCATCTGCACTCTGTAGGGGAGATACTAATATTTTCCCTTGTCAAGGAAGGGAGGTCAGAAACTCAGAGAGGTCAGATAATATGACACATGATGTGTCATTATCAAAGAGATAAAGATAAAAAGGTCAGATAATGTGGTTTTACCATATTAATGGTAAAACCAGTATTCAAACCCAGAACTTGTTTGCACTTTTAAGTATCTCATAGGGTTGTTTCTTGTCCCCGCAAAAGAGACTGGGCATATTAATGAGTAGAACAGAGGTTACAGAAGAGCGATTTGGAGACACAGTTACCAGTTAATACTCAGAAGACTTATCTCAGCAAGTGAAAGCTATCTAATTATATAATGGGTTAACTTGAAAGAAAATGAATAGTCATTTATACAATCAACATAGGGTCAGTGACACTCAGAGGTGCTTTCAGAGGAATAGGGGTTCTTCTTCTCCATTCCCAGACATTATGATTCAAGTGTCCTGGGTGGTGAGATCCATGAATTTGGAATTCTTTCAGGCTCCCAGGTGATAGTAGTGCTGCTAGACCAGAATCATCCAAATCCTAAAATTCTGTTCTTTTTTAAAAATCAAAGTCTATAGGTTGGATAAAGTTTGCATCCATCACACAGAATGGCAACCATATTATTCCTGAGGCCATACAAAAAGATGTGTTTTTCTATTTGCATTACCATTTAATAGAGTGTTCTACAACTTTTAAAGTGACCTTTTATAGCTAGGTTTTTTTAAACCAATTTTTATTGATTTAATATCCATTTACATAACTACATAGTTACAAGAGTATAGCTTCACACCTTAGTTGGTTCATTTTTTTTTTAATTCCAAAGTTTCGTAATATATTAAGGACAGGGCTTTTTTTTTTCTTTTTAGAAATCCATCTATATTTCTGATAAAGAATATTATGAGACTAGAGACTGATAAATCTTAACACACTCAAATTGTCAGAGAGGAAATGTATTTTTCTAATATGATTCACTCTTTAGCTGTCTAGCTCAATTTGAAATGGGAAGAGGAAATGCTTTCGTTTGCCAAGAAGTAAGGGCGCTGACCATATGGTATAAACTGTTCTTTATTACTTTCAACAGTGACAAATTGAGCTATTAAACAGTATTATTTTTTCATAAATTCTGAACCATGTTTACCTCACCTTGTATTTTTCTACTTTTTGATAAGGTGAAAATTGCCAAGTGTCTTTAAAGTAGCCAAAAATAATTCAAAATCAAATATTAAGGAGAAAAAAATAATAGTTCCCTTGGCCTATTGACCCTCTGTTTCTTGGAGAGTAGTGCTCATAGCTACTGCTGTAACAGAATTGTCTCCCGCCAACCTGAACAGCCAGCATCCCCGTATAAAAGCCACAAGTGACTTTTAAGGTGATAAGATACAGTTTAGCTGCCTTATTTTATGACATATTTAGAGGGTGTTCCTTTACAAATTGCCAGTGACTGGCTAACTTTAAATGGTTATAAACATTTGATTGTGGAGTAATTTAATTTAATGATTTATTTAATCTTCAAATCACAAAAGACTGTTTTCAAAATACTTTGTTACCATGTTGGTCCTCTTTTAACCTACAGGATTAATAATTGATATTGCATTATGGATGGGAAAAAAATTGACAATGAACTTCTTTCTAAAGGAATAGCACCTGGATGGAATATCAGATGTACACACTAGCTCCCAGAGATAAAAGAATATTATTTAGCTTTAGAAGTTTTAGGTAACCAAACTTTTAAAATCTCAAGCATTTTGAATTGAAATCTTTCTAAAATCTTACATGTTAGTATCTTAAACAGTGTGGCCACTTATTATCAGGAAAGTGCAAATCAAATCCACACTGAGATAGCACATCACACCAATTCAAAAAGACCAGAGGCAACAACTGTTGGCAAGGATGGAGGGAAAAAGAAACCCTGTACACTGCAGATGGGAATGTAGACTGGTCCAGCCCATATGGACAACAGTATGTAGGGCACTCAAAATATTAAAAATAGATGTACCATGTTGTTACTGGAACCCAGCCACTTAGTGGTGGGAGCAGGCAGGAGCAGTGGTGTTCTCTGACCCTGCTGTTCCACCACAGAAAGTTGTGGCAGTTGCTCCTCAGAACTTTTTTATGTGAAGTGAACTTCCTGGATTGTGGAATAGACCAATCAGCCACAGGATTGAAAAATGGTCCAATCAGCCACAGAATTGAAAAATGGCCCAATCAGACTGTTTATATCCACCCTGAAAGTGAATATAAATCAGGGTCAGAATTAGCTGAAGGGCCCCCAGAGGAGCAGCAGTCCCAAGGGAGAGTCCCTGAAGTGGAAGAGCCCCTGAGGAGAGAGCCCAGAAGAGGAAGAAGAGAACCCTGAAGAGGAGAAGACGACAGTAGCCCTAAAGAAGGGAAGATGGTTTCAGCCTCTGAAGAAAGAAGAAAAGAAGCATCCAGCAACCACCCTCTGAGGAGGGAAGAGAAGCTGAAGGACTCTGTTAGAGACTGGGCCTCAGTCCTGTGTCTGACATTGACTGAAAGGAGCCCCAATGGCCCTGGGCCTGGTGTCTCAAAGAACTGTTTGTTGTTGGTATAACCCAATAACTCACAAATTGCTGTTAACACTGGTGCCTCTGACACCACCTCTCAGGACCAGTAGTAGCCATCACTACTGGCCAGTGCAGTCCAGCACTCTTGGTAACTGGTGACAACAATCACTGACTCTATCTGGATGAAGCAGCAGGCATTTGTGAATACAGTAAGCCTTTTATTTCCCCTGTTTGTAAAATAAACCCCATGGTTGTATTTCCAGGAGCCTGAGGTTTCTTGCAGTTGTGCACATGGGTAAGAACCCATAGACAATGTCCTGTATTGGGCACTGTACTTTGTTAGGCTATAGGCCCTATTGCTATAGCTCTTGGTTCTGGTTTGCGACCTTTTTGGCCTTAGGAGGCTTTTTGGTGGCTCTCTCAGAGCCCTCTCCCCTGCCCCTGTTTCAATATGACCCAGCAATTCCATTCCTAGGTACCTATCCAAAGAATACAAAACACTGCTTTTAAGCAATATATATTCTTCTATGTTCAATGCAACGCTATTTACAATAGCTAAGTTATGAAAAAAAAACTACATGCTCAAGGACAAAGGAATAGATCAGAAAAATGTGGTGTGTTTGTGTGTATATATACATACAATAGAATACTATATGGCTATAAAAAATTAAGAACTCGCACCATTTGTGACTATATGGATGGAAATGGAGAGGATACCACTAAGCAAAATAAATCAGAAGAAGAAAAACAAATATGAGATGGTGCCACTTAGATGAAGAATATAGAAACAAAACAAAGATGCAAACAAAACAAAACCAATAACAAACCCTTGACATCTGATAGGTGTTCAAGACAGAAGACTGTTAAAGTGAGGAAATGGTAGCATATTTGTTTTAGTCAATGCACAGATTATCTACAAAAAGAAGTGCTGAAAGTTCTTGGAAAATTTAGGCATAGAATTAGCATATGTTCAACAATTCCTCTTCTAAGAATATACCCAAGAAGTTATAGAGACTTGTAAACAGATACCTGTACACTGATGTCAGTAGAAGGTAGGCACAATCCCATCCCCATTAATAGTGAATGAATAATAAAAATGTGCTGTGTACATACAATGGAATATTAGCTAGCTTTAAAAGGAGAGGAAGTCTGATAAATACTATGCCATAGGATGAACCTTGAAGACATCATGCTGAGCAAAATAGCCCAGATACCAAAAGATTCCACTTATATGAGGTGCTTAAAATAGGCAAATTCACAGAAACTAAAAGAGACTATCAGAGGGGAAATTGGGAGCTATTATTTAATGGATACAGAGTTTCTGTTTGAGGTGATGAAAAATTTCTAGAAATGGATTGTGGTAATGGTGGCACACATTGTAAATGGATTTAATGCCCCTGAATTATGCTCTTAAAATGGTTCAAATTATAAATTTTATGTATATCTCCCCACAATAGAAAAAAGAAGTGCCCAAAACATTATAGTCTCTGAAATAAAACAAACTTTCACAGCAAACAGAGAAAAATGTATTTTATAACCCCCTTCTCTTTAACAAGTATCTCCTGGAGGGAAAATTCGAAGTGGGAAATTCCCAACAAAGGTAGGCATCCTGAGTATCTTGGAAAGAGCTTTCCTCTTAAACTTACTTCTAGCCTTTCTGGTTACACAGTCACACCTCATTTTACTAGTACTAATATGTCTGTGAAGTTAGAAACTAAGTTGTATTTTCCCAATATCTTAGGTTACATGGGCAAAGAAGTTTTATCTCATTTAAAATTGCTCTTCAGATGCCATTGCTCCAAAAGTTTTCCCTTCTGGTTCTTCAGTCCTCTCCTACCCTTATCCAACATGTCTCTTTCCTGGAGGTCATTGATTTGTAAACAAATAAGTAAGCAAAGAGAAAACACCACCTTGTAAAGTCAGGTAAAAACAATATGTGTGGTATGAAAGTCATGAGTGGTTGGCAAAAGGCATGTAAGTCCTTACTCTGGTGAGCACAAATTCACAATATTTTATTGAGCACTAAGTTCACTAAGTTTTCAATGACCCCAGTTCTCTGCCACATATATTTTAAGATTGCATAATAACCTTTGTCTGTAATGACCAACCTGCTTGTTCCCCATGTCCAGATGTTCTGTAACATCTGGGAGCCAAACCAGTAGAGGAAATTTCTCTAATCTCTAATTTTTCAAAGGTAGTACATTATTTATTTGTTGGTATTCACTGACCATTTACCATTTTTTGACTCTAAGTTCCTCTCTCCAAACCTTATAATACACAGACTCTGAATTTGCTGTAAGTCTGTAAGAGAAATCCCCCCATGTTTCAAAGCTTTTATTTGGTTTAGTACCTTTTGGAAGCTCCTTGTAAAATTCTTGCTGAAAGCATAAGTAAGATGTTCAAACTTTGCCAAGGGTGATTTTTACTCTTGTGAATTCTGTAAATTTGAGCAAGGATAGATGAAAGTGTTGAGACTTTTCAGTACAAGTTGTTAAAAGTTGTGGTAGTGGAAAAGAATGATTCCAAAAATACTAAAAACATGAGAAAGGAGGTATCTGAAACATTTGATTCTCCCACCATCTTCCCTTCTCTAAGCTACCTGGTCACATCTAAGAAAGTTCCTCGTCAGAATAAAGTTAAAGGAAACCACTTTCTCACATCTTTCCCCTTAAAAAATTTGCCACAAGAGCTCTTTACTTCCATGGAATTTCAAGGCGATCCTATGAAACTGTACAAGAATTATGCCTCCTCCAAAGACACTCCCTCATGCACACGACGCTGGCCGGATTTTGTAACTGCATTTATGACTGATTTACGGAACTTTTACTTGGCAGGCCCTGCTGTTACTGTTAGCTGGTTACTATGGATCTTTCAACATGCCACTCTGGCATGTTGCATTAAAAATAACCTCCCAAGACTGTACAGAATACATAGAACAACAGAAGTACAGTCATAGCTGCAGACTCCAGGTTGGTGCCTATGTATTGACATGTATTCCTATAGGAAGCAACTACAGGAAAAAAATTCACACACCATCTCAAATGTCTGGTTACATTATAACTTTTCAAAGCTTCCCCAAAGCAGAAGTTCTCAGAGGTCAACCATTTCTCCCAAAACACTGTAGACCGAAAGAATAACAAAGTAGAAACTATGAGTGTTTGTTAAGGGCAAAGATCCAAAGTCAGACTGGGTTTGAATCCTGGCTCCAATACTTAACTAGCTGTGGTGTCTTAGTAAGCTATATACCATGATGCAGCTATTTCATCTGCAAAACAGAGCAATAACAAAATCACCGTCTCGGAAACATTTTGAGGATTAAGGAAGATATTCAGGTAAAAGTTATTGCTTCGGTAATTGCAAGTAGATTTTGCTCAGTGAATAAATTATTATCCTTCCAGTTCCATCCTTTAGCATTTAGACTTACACAGCATTTATCAGCATGAAACTCATGATATAATACCTGGCATTGATTAGGTACCTAATAAATATTTGTTAACTGGAAAAGTGATGCTTGTTATTTATGTATGTGTCTGATATACTCTTCTAGACAATATACTTCTGAAGATCAGAGCTATATGTAATAATCTTTATATATATAGAAGAAACATCAATTAGAAAGAAACACAAAGGCTGTTATAATGTAAGAGGTAATGTTTTAAATTAAATATAGTTACTTATTTTAATTGTGGTAATTTGGGATACCCCCCCATCACCAGCACACCATATTCACTACCATATACCATTGTGCTTCCTTCTTTGTTTTTACCTCCCCTCCTTCCTCTCTCTCCTTTGTTGCTTTAGTTCTGTGGTCAACAATAAAGGGTTGGTTTTTAAGTTTGACTTTATCTATTAGTTTATTTATTTTATATTCCATATATTAGTGAGAATATTTATCTCTCTCCTACTTATTTCATTTAACATTATTATCCCTTCAAACCCCATCCATATTGCTGAAAATAACATGAGTTTATCTTTTTTGATTACTGAGTAATATTTCACTGTGTATATTTATCACTGCTTTTGATCCTCTCATCTGTTCTGGGGTACTTAGGTTGTTTCCATAATTTTTCTATGGTAAATACCACTACAATAAACATAGAGTACAAATTTCCTTTCAAATTAGTGTATTTGAATTTTGGGTGTAGCTGTCTATGTGGGTCAAATGACAGATCTATTGTTAACATTTTGAGGCACTGCCATACTGCTTCCCAAGAAGGCTGGACAAGTTTGCATTCCTACCCACAGTGTAGGAGAGTTCACTTTCCTCCACATCCTAGCCAGCAGTTGTTGTTTCTGGTCTTCTCTATATGGCCTTTCACCCAGGTGTGAGATGACATCTCATTATGGTCCTGATTTGCATTTCTCTAACAATAAATAATTGTGAACATTTTATCATGCTCCTGTTGGCTATTTGAATACCTTCTTTGGAGAAGTATCTGTTTAGTTCTTCTCCAATTTTTAATTGGATTATTTGTTTTGTTTTTGCAGTTTTAAGAGTTGATTGTATCTCTTTGATACCAGTCCTTTGTCAGATATATAATGTACAAATATTCTCTCCCATTCAGTTGAGTGTCTTTTTGTTTTAGTTATTATTTCTTTCACTTCACTATTATTTCTTTCACTTTTTAGTTTGTGGTAGTTCCAGCTATTTATGTTCTTGTGTTTCCTTTGCTACTGGGGATGAATCTCTAGAGGCATCATTAAAATTTATGTTGTGAAATGTTTTGCCTATATTTTCTTCTATGTACTTTATGGTTCCAGGTTTTACATCCAAATCTTTGATCCATTTTGAGTTGATTTGTTTTATTGTGTGAGCGTCATGGTCTAATTTCATTCTTTTGCATACAGCTGTCCACTTTCTCTAACACCATTCATTTAAGAGGCTATACTTGCTCCAGTGTATGTTTTGGCTCCTTTGTCAGAGATTAACTGTCTCTCTACATATGGGTCTTTTTGGTCTGTATGTCTGGTTTTCTTCCAGTATCAAGCTGTTTAAATTATTAGGCTTTATAATGCAACTTGAGATCCTGAGGTATGATACCTCTAGTCTCATTTTTCTTTGTCAAGATTGCTATTGCTATATGGGATCTTTTGTGATTCCATATGAATATCAGTAGTATTTGCTCCAGTTCTTTGAAAAATGTCTGATATTTTTATAGGGATTGTATTGCTCTGGGTAGGATCACCATTTTGATAATGTTGATTCTTGCAATTCATGAGCAAGAAATATTTTTCCATTTCTTTGGTGCCTTCTTTTAGTTCTTTCAACAATGTCTTCTAGTTTTTGGGTATAGATCCTTTATCTTCTTTGTTAGATTTCCTCCGAAGTATTTAATTTTTTTTGATGTAATAGTAAATAGGGTCACTTTCTTCCTCTTCTATCTGAATGTTTGTATATAGGGACACAATTGATTTATGTATGTTGATCTTATACCTTGATACTTTGCTAAACTGTTTCAATTAGTTTTCCCATGGAAGCTTGAGGGTTCTCTATGTATATTACCATGTCATCACCAAATAAGGAAAGCTTTACTTCTTTCCCAATTTGGATTCTTTTTATCTTTCTCTTACTTAGTTGCTATAACTAGAACTTCCAATACTATGTTGAATGGCAATGGTGAGCATAGACATCCTAGTCTTATATCATGGAAAAGTTTTCAGTTATTCACCATTCAGAATGATATTAGCTATGGATTTGTTGTAAATGCCTTTTATTATGTTTATCCCAAGTTTGTCAAGGGTTTTCATCATAAATGAATGTTGGATATAAGAGGTAATTGTTAGAATGTAAACTGGTAGGAAAAAAATCACAGACTTCAATTGCAAGTAGAATCCAGTGCCAAGAAATCACTGACATTTCCTGAAACTAAATGAATATATCGAGCTGCATATGAATACAATATTTGTAATGCTGGGTCTGGTACAGTGAGCCTGGTTCTAGCTGAATACTGCAGAGGGGAGAAAAGCTTTTATCTCTGTCCCACCCCTTGCCTCAGCCCATGAGCTAAGCTTGCCTATGACTCAAGAGAAGAATTGCTCTCCAAGAGCCAGACACCACAGTCACCACAATCAAAGCATTTTCCTTATGCCATTTCAAAGTGTCATTGGATTCAGTGGCAGCAGCGCAAGCAGAAGAATGTGCTGAGAGACATGGGGGGTCAAGATAGAGAGATTTTGTTCCAGTTCCTACCACTTACACTTGACTCAGCATGCCATGCCCATGCAGATGTGAAAGAAGGCTATCTCTTTGTGATAGGAAACTCAGGGGGCCATTCTGGAGTATTGGTAGGGAAAAGAGTAGCAGGTAAAAAACTCTTTTGTCTATGGATTCAGGTCAAATTTCCAGAGCAAAAGTAGAAATAATAAATCTCGTATATTATTTCTATTTCTGGGGGGTATGTGGGGAAGGAGAGGGCTAAGAAAGCAAGAGGGAGAAAGAATATTGATCCCCCCCTTTTTTTTGACAGGGTATCAGTGCTCTCCAGCAAAGGCCACTAGGAACATACCTGTAGTTGGCTAAGTTGGGTTTATTACTCATTGCAATAAGGAATAGTACTAACAAATGAGGAAACCCTGGGGGATCTCAGTAAGAGGATGTTAGAAAGGACATATTATGGGATTTGGGCTTCAGTTGGGTGATCTGGGGAAGCGCCAGGGATGTGGGAGTTTGTTGGGTTTAGGTGCTGTAAGAGCAGGAATAATTCTATGACTAGTATCTCAATAGATTGTGGGGCCTCCCTGGTGGCACAAGGGGTTAAGTCACAGCACTATGAAGCTATCTATGAAGCTATTCACAGCCACTACAGCACGAGTTCAATCCCCCACCAGGAAGGTGACTCACATGGCCCAGCAGACCTCTCCTGCCTCACCTACTGATCCCCTCAGCAGTGTATTTCAGTGGATCTGCCTGTTCTGTTCCTCACTCTATCTCTGGTGAGTCCTCTCACCCCTCACACCTCTGGCTTGTACCCAAGTTCTTGCATGCATACATAAATGAATCTAAAAAAAACTGTTTCTGTAGGAAAGGTAGACTATAGAGAAGTTAAAGTTGTAATTACCAAGAAAGCAGCAGCCATATTAGCTGAGGGAGGTGTTTGACAGTTTATGACTTGGACAATGTTCATGTTTTGACTGTGTTCAGACTTTACTAGAATTATTGTGTTAATCTATCATGGTCTATATATCAGGTGGTTGTTCTGGTTGTTGACACTCTGTGAAATTGTTTATATTCAATAGATGGACCCAAAACCTAGCTGTACGTACCAGACTAGTTGACAAACTCAAGCCTCACTGATTATGCTTGGCATGGAGTAGGATGTCAGTTACTAATGTCAGTAACTACTGAAGAAAAATGAAGTGTTATTTCAACAGGTCTTTTGTTAAAGGCAATCATATAGCATTTTATCAATTGATGAACTGATACCAATGTGAATTGATTATCAGGTTGTCAACATGCACTATTAACTGATATGCCACAGGACACCATCCTATGTTCTGTCTTTTCAGTTTTCTTTTTGTTAAAGATCACGGGGTCTCCCTGGTAGCACATGGGTTAAAGTCTCAGCACTATCAAGCAATCGCCAGCCACTGCAGCATGAGTTTGATCCCCAGCCAGGGAACTGGCCCATATGGTACAACAGACCTCTACTGTGTCGCTTGCTGCTCCCCTCAGCAGTATATTTCAGAAGATCTGCCTGTTCTCCCCACTCTGTCTCTGATGAATCCTCTCACCCTCCATACCTCTGGTCTGCACTCCAGTTCTTGTATGCATAAATAAATAAAGTAAATCTTTAATAAATAAAAGTATATGGTCACAATCTAAGCAGATAGTAAATAAATTAGGTGCAGATTCTGAATTCCAAAAGAGAATCTCCACAGGTATTAATGATGTCCAGGAGCAAATAAGATAGTGTTTAACAAAAATAACTTGAACAAAAAAGGATAAATTTTAATAATAATTAGTATAAAGTTCTTAATTTGGTTTAATAAAATTAAAACCAAAGGCAGGATGGGAGAGATCTGGCTCTAAAAGAAGGGGGAAAACTAATGGCTTAGCTGCCTATATATTAGCTGCCTATATATTAGCTGCCTATATATTGAAGATAGCAATGGTCATTAAAAAAATAATGCAGTTTTCTACTATGGAGATTTTAATGTGAAAATTGACTATCCTATTCACTCTGCACCAGTTTGACAATGCCTAAAGTACTTTGTCTAAGTCTGAGCATCACATTTTTGAAGGGCATAATGCCTTAATAAGAGAAAGTAGCCAAGGTTCTCCTCCATTTACTTAGAAGCTAAACATAGATCATACCAAAACAACAACACAGAATCATAGGAGGGGTGACTGAAGAAATATTAGACGTTTTGCATGCAGTACATGAGTTCCAGGGGAAATATGAAAATTGTCTTCAAACATTTTAAGGACCAACATATGGAAGAGAAATTAGGCCATATTTGTCTGGTTTACAGATCAAAGTTAAGGGAAGGCAGATTTAGTTTTTAAATACACACACGCACATGCATGCACACATGCACAATGACATCAGAAATCATCTTTCTATTGAGTTAGCAAAACTCCATGATTAGAACTTTACAAAAAGAAGCTGAAGGACCACTGAATTAGGCTATAATGGGAGGGATTTAGGTGTAGAAGACTGGATTTCTAACTTCTTGAGTAGAGCTTTTATAATACATACATTATGAGATTTTCTTAATGCCTTCCCAGATTCTCAATCTGTTTGGCATGTTACTAATAGAAGATTCTTCTCCACCCCCAAGTACACATCCCATTCAGAACTTTATAAGACAGTCTGCTAGTTTATCAAATTATGTATAGCTCAGCAAAAATCTTAACCAAAACTTGTTTATTAAAAAAAATTCAATGGTTTTAGACTGTCTAATTCATTTGGCTTAATTAACATGTCTAACTTATGTCTATTTGTATCTTAAATTATTTACTTTTGGGGCCTCTCTGGTGGCACAAGTTGTTAAACACTGCACAATGAAGCATTTGCAGCCACTGTATCACGAGTTTAATCCCTGGGTAGGGAGGGGACCCACATGGCTCAACAGACTTCTTCTGCCTCGCCTGCTGCTCCCCTCAGCAGTGTGTTTCATTGGATCTGCCTGTTCTGTTCCCCACTCTGACTCTGATCAATTCTCTCACCCCTACACCTCTAACCTGTACCCCAGTTCTTTTATGCATAAATAAATCTTTAAAAACTTATTAACCTTACATATAAATATTAAATGGTTTGCATTATAAGTGTCTATTTATTGTTTTCATGGCTATTCTGTTCTATACTATTTTCTACTTTGTATAAGAATTAGATTTACCTTCATTAACGTATGCTTCTGGCTTTATGGAACTTGAGAGTTGTAAACTTTTATTAGCTCTCAAAGCTCCTAAAAGTCTCTATTCTCCCCTGACTTGACAGTGAAGGATTGGAAAATATAAAAAGGAAATCCTCATAGTGGTTTTGATTTGCATTTCTCTGATGACAAGTGAAGTTGAGCATTTTTTCATATGCCTGTTGGCCATTTGCATGTCCTCTTTGGAGAATTGC
>JAGFMF010011463.1:2748798-2776112 GCA_019455555.1 Galemys pyrenaicus
TTTCTCCACATCCCCGCCAACATTTGTTGTTGCTACTTTTTTTGATATGTGCCATTCTCACTGGGGTGAGGTGGTATCTCCTAGTGGTTTTGATTTGCAAGGGAAATGCAAATTAAAACCACAATGAGGTATCACCTTATACTGGTAAGAATAGCACACATCAAAAAAACCAACAACAATAAATGTTGGCGAGAATGTGGAGAAAAAGGAACTCTACTACACTGCTGGTGGGAATGCAAGTTAATCCAACCACTATGGAAGGCTGTATGGAAGTTCCTTGGTCTACTAGGGATGGAACTACCATATGATCCAGCCATCCAACTCCTAGGGATCTACCCAAAGGACACAAAAACACTGATCCAAAAGAGTACCTGTACTCCCATGTTTATTGCAGCACTATTTATAATTGGTAAGACCTGGAACAACCCAAATGCCCAAAAGTAGATGACAGGATCAAGAGAATGGAACACTATTCAGCAATCAAAAATGATAAATTAGGGCCATTTATAGAAACATGGATGGAGCTAGGAGGAATTATGCTCAGTGAAACAAGTGAGAAGACAAGAGAAAAATATTGGATGGCTTCACTTTTGGGAGGAATGTGAAAGAACAACCATAACAAATAATAAAAAAGAAGAAAAAAAAAAACAAGAGAAAGCTCAAGGAAATGGGCAATTACAACCAAAAACAAACAAACAAACTCAACAAGATCAAAAGGTTAAAGATAAACCAAAGGGAACAAGGGGGCGTGGTGGAGGGAGAGGAGGGCAAAGACAATGAGGAAGGCATAAAGAGTACAAGCGTCTGAGGTGATGGTGTACAGATGAAATGGTGGTGGGAACTCCCTGGGGATTACAAATGTTGTCAAATACAATTAAATAAATCAAATGAGAAAAAAAATAAAAAATAAACATTCATGAGAAAAAAAAAGGAAATAATGCCATTGTGTAAAATCAATGCCATTGCTATAAAATCAATATACATAAGTCTATTGGGTTCCTCTGTGGGAAAACTGAAAAAGAAAGAAATCAAGGAAACCATTTAATGTATAATTGCATAAAAAGAATAAAGTACCTTAAAAAAGCTATGAAGTATATGTATAACAAAATGATAAAACACAATAGGCACAGCACACTACGATATTGGTTTTAATGACATCTTTATGAACTCAACTACAATGGCAAGGAAAAAAGTAAAAATAAACAATTGGACTACAACAAAATAAAAAGCCTTTACACAGCAAAAGAGACTCACGTAAACAAGACAACACCCTATCTAATAGGAGAAAATATTTGCACATAATATATCCAACAAGGGGCTAACATACAAGATCTACAAAAAACACATACAACTCAACAATAAGAAAACAAATGGGTAGAATATCTAACTGGACAATTCTCAAAGAAGACATACATTGGCCAACAGATCCTTGAAAAAATGCTCATCATCACTTATCATCACCTTATACCTGTAATAATGGCTCTTTCAAAATAACCAAAAACAAGTGTTGATGTGGAAGTAAAGAATCCCTCATCCACTGTTGGTGGGAATGTATACGAGGTCAACCTCTTTGGAAGGCAGTATGAAGGTTTCTTAAAAGAGTATGGAGGTTCTAAAGATAGATCCACCAAATGATTCAGGTAGATATTCTTAGGTGTCTACCTGAAGATTGGAAAACCATTAGTTTGAAGGGATATATACACTTCATTGAAGTACTATTTATAATAGCCAAATTATTGAGACAACCTAAGTCCCGAAAGATGAGGAGATAAAGAAGATGTGTTATATGTAGACACAATGGAATATTACTCAGCTATTAAAAAAAGATGAAATCTTTTCATTTGTGACAACTTGGATAGAACTAGAGGTGATTATGCTAAGCCAAATAGTGAGAAGAAAGACACATAGTGGATGATTTCACTCCAATGTGAAAAACAAAACAAAGCAAAGGAACAAACAAAAGCAAAACCAACACTTGAAATATGACTGCAGAACTGAGAATACAAGAGGGGGAGGGTTGGAGGACCTAGGATTATGGGAGAGGGGGTCCAATAGATTATGGTGCAGGATTATTGGGGCTTTGGTGGTAGGTATAGTGTGATAACATACATTTGTAGAAGTGTTAACCTATACTCCTAAAAGATATGCTGTGTTGTAAACCAAAGTGACCTCAATAAACATGATTTTAAAAAATATGCACAATGAAGGCCAAGTTATCATTTGTTTCTCTCTGCTTATAATAAATGAATTTCATCTGTTAAAAAAATGAACTAATGTCATTGTGAATTTGAACGGTGATTAGAATAGCATTTCCTTTGGTGGTTTACTAACCACTAACAAAGCAAAAAACATTTAAATGGAATATTTTCATATTTTTAAATAAGTTTTGGAATCTTTTGTCAATGGTAGTGGGAAATTCTGGTTATAATTTTTGACAACCTGGTCATTTGTTATTATAGACATGTTCTTCATTTAACATTAAGTCATTAAGTCTTTGCCTGGAAAAGTCAATTTGTAACATATTATTGATACCTGGAAAGATTATTTGGACATAATTAGGAACACTGCTTCTCATATATGTTTACTTTCTCTTTTTTTTCATACTTACAATTTATTTTTTCCTTTATTTATATATATTTGACATCAATTGTAATCCCCATGGGGTTCCCACCACCATTTCACCAGTGCACCATCTCCTCAGTCCCTTGTGCTCTTATCTGCCCTCAACCCTCTCACTACCCCCTTCCCCACCAAGTGTCCCCAATTTTTCCTTGTCTTTTTGTTTTTGTTGTTTACCTTTTCTTGATGGTAATGGGAATAATATGATTTTCTGTGAGGGTTTTTTTGTATGTGTGTGCTATTTTTACAACCAAATCTCATGTTCAACAACAACTATACACACACACACACACACACATACACATATATATTCTAAATATATTTAGAATAATTGATTTTTCTTGATTTCAATTTTTATTGAAACATTCACTTATTCAATAGATATCTGTACTTAAAACAGATCAGACACTTTGTCAGCTGCTGTAGATATTTAAGAATCTTGTAGTCTTATGAGAAAAGCCTTATTTAAAAACTATAAGATAATTATAAGTGCATAATAAAATTATGAATATAGAACAGTGATCAGACCATATGGAAGAGTCAAATTCATGAGGTTTTTTTGAATTGGATCCTACAGTATGGGGTTGAGCTTGATGGATGGGTGACTAAGAGTAAGAGATTGAAAGTAAGAGAGAAAGGGCACTTCTGACAAATTTGTAACTATCTTACTTTTATTTATTGAGTGGATATATTTTGTTAATTGCTTTAAATACTTCTGCAAAAGAGATGGGAGATGATAAGGAAGACACTGGATAGCCAGGCAGACAGACTTCTATGCTGATAAATTCTTATGTAGTACAGCCAAAAAAGACACATAAACCAAAACACAACCTGATCACAGACTCTAGAATGAAGGGACCTTTGCTTGCACATCCAGTCCTTTTATATGTACACATCTTGAGACAGTTTGAAGCTGATCCTGCTCATTTTTCCTTATTGCTCTTTTTATCAAAGGTTATGACATGTATTTTTACACTGACTGCTCTCCCAGGACATGGGCATAAATTTCAACATTTTTCTTTCCTTACTTCCTATCATCACTCTACTTTTTCTCACTTAAGGAAATTTGCTACCTTGCTGAAATGCCTGCACTGTTGTACTGTCCAAGGTCTCTAAGTATTCTGTGTTCTAACCCATCTGTCAGTTACTCATTCCTTCATGGTATCTTTGTTTTGGGGGGCAGATAGAGCAAAATGCATGGACTTTTGGAGTTAAATCTGACTTTGAATTCATGCTTCTCCACTTACTAGCTATTTCTTTCCCAAAGAAACCTAACCTCTCTGACTTTACATCCCATATAAGTAAAGTGATGACACTGAAGTCAGCCTTTCAGAATCAGTAAAATAATATATGCAAGAAATCTAGTTTATGGTAGTTTATGGCATATGGTAGCTTCAATACAGTTTAACTGCTCCAAACAGACTAATGTTTCCTCATCATTCATCTTGTCATAGTTGGATTTATTTTCTTAACCTTATCTGTTCCCATAGTTTTTTCCAAGTGCATTATACTGACTTAACAAAATTCTTACTTCTAATGATTTCTTTAAAAGTACTCTGTTATTTCCACTTTCACATGCCTACTTTTCTGGAGTTTTTACTTTCTCTTCTCTCCTTCCTAGGCAGCCTCTCTCTACCTGCCAAATCTTCCTCAAGCCAAGATCTACCCCTTGTTCTGTTTGTCCACATTGGAACATAAACTCCCTAGGGCAGGAAACTTGTCTTTCTACATATTTGTAAAGTATCGTGTACATTTAGAGAGCTGAATAAATAACAAATATTACACAGGTAGAATTAATGTGTTTAATAAATACCTTAGGTATTATCTGTAGACTCTAATTATCCCAAATCTATGAACATGAGATGTATAAACAGAGGACTGGCTACAAAATTAAAATTACAGTTTTGGCTGCTCTATATCAGCAAGACTGTCAATGTGAATAGGTAACCAAAGTTTCATATCCTCCACTTCTTAAGAGCAGAACCTCAGCTGTCACTCATACCAGGGATCATATTCAAAGGGCTAGCCATAGGTCAAATATGAGCCCAATACAGTTTTCCTTCTTCTGTAATATCAACCACAGTCAAGTTGCTGTCAAGTGAAATTCCTCCAGCAAGAGTAGGTTTTGCTTCACAGTTCCTTGCCTGTGTGTATGTCTCCTAATTATTGTATGGGTCTGGCTCTGCCTCCTTCACTAATCTCTAAGCTTCAAGACAGTACCTTTCCTTCTTTTTTAGTCCCTCAAAGTATTAAGCACTTAATCTTCACTTAAGATTAGTATTTTTGACTTGAAAAGCCACAAATATGATGGTCTCTCCCTATAAAAACGTTGACTGACTTCTGAATTCTTTTTAAAATATTTCAAGTTGTATATATAAAATATATCCAACATACAGAAAAGAACAAAAAAAATGATACTTATTTGCTCAATACTTATTTAAAAGTATTAATATTGTGCTTATTTTTATTACTTTCTCTTTTGTTTTTACATATTTTCAAAACAGAGAAAATCACCTAACTCCTTCTCTAGCTCCATCCCATAAGATGTCTTTCAGTTTATCTGTTTTTTTCACCATAAGGTTTTCAACTACTAAGTATGTAATTATCTATAAACTAGGTATTGTTATTCATGTGTTTTAAACTTGTTAATTTTATATTTGTTGCTGCACATTGCTTTTTTATGCAAGATTCGACTGTTGATATGATGTATGAATTGTGGATTCAGTTCATTCATTTTAGCTCCTGAGTATATCTACCCATTCCCTTTGGAAGGGCAGACTGGCTAAAACTTTGCTGCTTTAACAGTGCTGCAGTGAGCATGCATAGGCATCGCTTTTGGAGCATGAGCTTCTCCAGGCAGAGTTTCATGGGTGACATCGTAGACTCTGAAGCTCAACTGCCCCAATCCAAAACCCAGTTCCACCACAAAGTCACAGTGGTCTGTCCTTGGGCATTTTACTTAATTTCTCAGTGTCTTAGTTTCCTCTTTAGTAAAATTTGGATAATAGCAGCACCGCCTTCAACAGAGTAAAATAGTAGGAATAAAGTCTTGAACAAAGTAAGCACTTAATATATGACCACAATTACTGTTACTGGGACAGATACCTAGGAATCTAGAACATAGGAAGAATTTTGGCTATACCAGGTAGTGCCAAATTAATTTCCAATTGTTTATACCAGTTTATACTCTAACCAGCACATATGAGTTCTTGTTTCCTTACATCTTCACCAGGACTTGGCATTATCAGTGTGACTTCTGATAATTAAGATCCAAAAATGAAATGAGGGAGTTGGGGGAAAGAGCAGTGTGTTAGTATGAAGTACTCAGAAAGGTTGGATGACCAGATGAGGCAAGGGAACTGGTGGGATAGCAAATTATTTTAAATGGAAATAAAAAAATTGTTTATAGTCAGACTTAGTGGAAACTTAGGAGACATGTACTGAGGAATGAAATGGAGGGAGAGTAGAAGCTGAGTGGAGAAGGAACTTCCCTTGACAACATGCTTTTAGGGAAACTGTTAACTTCTCAGAGAAAATGAGCTCTCTGGTGGTGAAAGCAGAGATAAGGGAAATTTTGGGGGAAAGGACAAGGAAAGAGAGAGAGAGAGAGTAGTAAAATGCCAGGTTTGTAGACTAGCCAAGATGAGGATGGAGTTTCAAGAGAAGTAGTCAATTGGAAGTATTATTTTTTTCTGGAGACTAAAAGACAGTCAACTATATAATGCAGTATCAGCCTCTGAGCAGCTCTCTGATTTGTTTCGTGCACTCAATTTCTTTAACCACTGCCCTCCATCTGCAGTCGCCCAGATACTGATTCCATCACACTTGTGTGTATATCATTGGTGGGCTGAACCAAATTGCCAAGGCTATATTCCTATTTCATGAATACAAGATCCAAGGTTAAGACTAATTGACTAATTTGCTCAAGACTGCATGTCTTAAAAATAGTGAAATCAAGACCAGAAACTGCATATTCTAAATCCAGAGTTGTTTGCATAAAAAGAAACCCTGATAGTTATCTTACATCTTTCCTTTTCAACTCAAAACCTTCAGAGGGTCCCATTTTTCTCCTAAGACAATCACAATTTGTGTTTTTCTTAACTGTACTTTTTTAGTGAGGCAGCATTGGTTTGCAAATCAATGTTTCACACCTCTTCAGATATATATTACTAACCCAAAAAATGGGGAGTATACACTTTTCCAAAGAAGACATATAGATGACCAATAGACAAATGAAGACATGCTCCTTGTTACTTATCATCAGGAATATGCAAATCAAAACTATAATGGTACTACTTCATACCTGTGAGATTGTCCATAACAAAAAGACAAGAAACAGTAAGTGTTGGTGATGATGTAGAGAAAAAGGGACCCTCCTATACTACTCATGGGCCTGCAAGCAAGTCTCCATGGAAAATAGTATGGAGATTCTTCAAAATACTAAAAATGGATCAACCATGTGATTCAGTAATCCTCCTCTTACATTTCTATCTAAAAAATATAAAATCCCTAATTTGAAGAGATATATACACTTCTATGTTCATTGCAACGTTATTTACAATAGCCAAGTTATGGAGGCAGCCAAAGCATTAATGACAGATGAATGGATTACAAAGATGTGGTATATCACAGTGAAATGTTACTCAGCTGTAAAAAAGAGATGAACTCTTGCCATTTGTGACAATGTGGATCAAACTGGAGGGGATTATGCTAAATGAAATAAATTGGAAGGAGAAGATTTCATTCATGTGTACTATAGAGAAACAAAACAAAGGAACAAAACTAAACCAAAACAAACCCTAGATTTCTGAGTGTAGAGTTGAGGCTACCAGAGGGGGACAGTCGGGGTAGGGAACAAAGGGGAGAGGGGACCCAGTGGATGGTGGTGGAGGATTATGTGTGCTTTGGTGGTGAGTATATTGTACATAGAATCACAATTTGACTTTATGTCTTTCTGTTAGTGGGTTCTTATAGCTTTCTCAATCCTACTTCCTACTGTACTCTTAGCTACACTCTTACCTCTAAACCTAAAATATATTTTTGACTGATTTTGAATTCATGGAGAACATACCTACCTCTGTGCCTTTGTTTATACCATTCTCCTGTTTTAGAAGGTTTTCCCTCCTTTCTCCATCTCCCTCTAGGCTCTATTCAATTCTTACACATTCTGTGATTGCTTCAGTGCACACACTTTGAACTGCGATGTTGGCTGTTTGATCATGAAACATGACACTATTATACATCCTCTTCGATTGTCCTCAGATTGTTATTATATGCAACAAAGTGAAAAGCAAATCACTGTAGGCAATTTTTTGCTTGCCTTGTATTCTTGTGCCAACTATTTATTATACAGGGATTTTCCAATTATTCTTACCTGAACATACGTCAGGCCCTCCATAAATAATTGATAATTATGAAATATGGATAAAGCAGAATTAATAGAAATTAATTATTGAAGACTTGAAAGTTATGATAAAATTGGTAGTCAAGATAAGACATGATGAAAAATTTATTTTTTAATTAATTGCCTATTTTATTTATTTTAATTATTACATTTTGCAGGGAATCAGGGCTCTAAATGTCCCTCCCAAAACAGTTGTATCTGCATCTTGTAAGTTGCATTCTTTTACCACATGATGAAAATTTTAAATGACAAAAGTTATAAGATAAGCTAGTTTAAAAGGTGCAGATAACAGTACTGGACTGAACAATAGCTTTTTCTGTTTTTCCGTGATGATTTTTTCTGGCACTTTGCAAAACAAGGGAAGTTACTTCCTCTTTTACATTTATTTATTTCAATTTGGGGTTACATTTTTACTCCTCCATATGTGCACATATTTTACTCATCCTCTACAACCACCCATGCCAATATGTTATCTACATCCCTCTCCCATGTCTTCCCAACTACCCACCCCTCCTCCACTACCCCATTTCCTCTGGTAACCATAAATATTTCTAAGATTTGTTATCATTGTATTTTGCCAGTGTATGTGTTATTTATATTTCATAGATGAGTGAAACTATCTGATATCTGTCTTTCACTTTCTGACTTATTTCACTTAACATAATCACCTTAAGGTGATAATGTCTCAAGAAGCACTATTTCATCTTTTTATAGCTGTGTACTATTTCACTGAGAATATATTTCATAATTGCTTTATCCATTCATCCATTGTTGTCACCATTGTTGTTCATGACTTGGCAATTTTGGACAGTGCTTTTATGAACATAGATGTACATAAGTCTTTTTGTACTAAAGTTTTCATATTTGGGTGGATAAATATCTAGCAGAATATTGTTAGATCATAAGGGATTTCCATCTTTATTTTCTTAAGAAATCTCTATAACTTTTTCCATAGAGTTTGCTCTAACTTACATTCCTACCACCAGTGGATAAAAAAATCCTTTTTTTCCACATTCTCACCAAACATTTATTGTTCTCATTTTCTTTTTACATTGGCCATTCTCACAGGTATAAGATAATATCTCATTATGGTTTTGATTTGCACTTACCTTACAGTAAGCGAGGTTGAATAATTTTTTGTGAACCTGTAGGCCATCTGAATATCTTTTGAAAAATGTTTATTTATAGACCTTTTAACCCATTTTTTTAAATTTAGTTTACTTTTTTACTGTTGTTGTTGAACTGTATAGGTTTTGTATATTTTGGAAATTAGCCCTTTGTCAGACATATAACGCACAAATATTTTCTCCTACCTTGTAGGTTACCTCTTGTGTGTGTGTGTGTGTGTGTGTGTATGATGGTTTCTTTTGAGGTACAAAAACCTTTCAGTTTTATGTAGTCCATTTGTTTTTGCTTTTGCTTCCCTTACTATTGAAGTTGTGTCCCCAAATACATCTTTGCAGTAGATGTCCTGTAATGTGTCCCTATGTTTTCTTTCAAGTGGTTTATGGTTTTGAGTCTGATATTCAGATCTTTAATCCATTTTCAATTAATTTTTGTGTATAGAGTTAAGTATGGCTCTAGTGACTTCCTTCCTTCCTTCCTTCCTTCCTTCCTTCCTTCCTTCCTTCCTTCCTTCCTTCCTTCCTTCCTTCCTTCCTACCTTCCTTCCTTCCTCCCTTCTTTTCTTTTGCAATATATATTATCTGACACCATTTGTTATAGAGGCTTTTTTTTTTCCTCACTGGTTATTGGGATGGTCATGGCTCCTTTACCAAAGATTAACTCTCTATATTTGTAAGGATTTATCACTGGGTTTCCTATTCTATTCCATTGGTCTGAGTTTTTGTTTTTGTTCCAGTACCATCTCTTTCATTATTGTTGCTGGGTAGTATAATTTGAAGTTAGAAAGTGTGATACATCCATTTGTCTCCTGTTCTCTCAGAATTACTTAAGCTATTTGGATCCTTTTGTGGTTCCATACTAATTTTATGATTGTTTGTTTGATTTCCTTGAGGAAAAAGTCATCGGGTTCAGTAGCATAAGCAGTAGGCTCTCTTTGTCCCTGATTACCTTTTTTGACTAAACATCTAATTAATCTAATATAAGAATAGCAGTTCCTGCTTTTTGCTCTGCATTATTGGCTTGTAAGTTCTGATAGAACTTTTAACTTTAAGGGTTTTTTTGTCTTTTTGTTTTATTTTTTTAAAAGATTCATTTATTTATTCATACATTGAAGAATTGGGGAATAGACCAAAGGTGTGGGGGTTGAGTAGATTCATTAGAAACAGTGTGGGAACCAGAACATGCAGATCTACTGAAATACACTACTAAGTGGAGCAGCAGGTAAAACGGGAAAGGTCTGCTGTGCCATATGGGTAAGCTCCCAGGCTGGGGATAGAACTCAGACTGTAGCTGTGGGTCATTGGGGTAGTAGCACTGAGACTTAAACCTTAGGCCATCCGGGAGGCCCCTGACTTTTGGTTTTAAATAAGTTTCTTGCATTCAAAGTATAGATGCCTGAAACTTTAAACCAAATTTGTCATTTGTGCCTTTTATTTGGTGAGTTCAGGTCATTCTCATTTAGGGTGATTATTGACATGAATGATTTATTATCAGTCATTCTGTTGTTTTTTTTGATTTCTCAGTATTTTGTCTTTCTGTTATTTCTTTTTCTATGTTTCTCTCTACTGTTTCATTTGGATGACTTTCCCTTTGCAAATTTCTTTATTTCTTTCCCTGTTTTCCTCTAGTCTAGATTTTTGGGTAATTATCACTATTGGGGTTTTACCTAATTTATTATGTCTAAAAAAGTCCTTTATGAGCTGCTCTGACACTTAACTGTACAGGCTCTGTCCATTTCTTCCTCCCCTTTAGTGTTTTGTTCTTCAGTTATACTATCCTTGCTCACACTTCTGATTTTGTATTACTGTTGTTATTTTTCTCAGGGTTTTTTGTTTGTCTGTTTATTTTTTCTTATAGTAGAACCCCCAAAATAATTATTTTGGGACAGGCCTGGCAATGATAAACTCCATTAGCTTCTGTTTGTCTGGTAAAGTCTTTATTTCACCTTTTTATTTGAATGATAAATTTGAAGGATAGAATATTCTTGACTGGCAGTTCTTGTCTTTCAGAACTGTGACCACTTCTTTCACTTACTGCTTGCCTGGAGAGTGACTGAGGCAAAAATCTAAGGAACATCTAATTTGTATGCCTTTCAAAATTGTGTTTTTCCCGATTGCCTATAAATACACTTTCTCTTTGATTTTTTATAATTTAACAATGATGTATCTTGGTTTAGGTTGTTTTGCATTTAAAAATTTGTTTTTCTGCTTCCTGGACATCTATGTTTAATTCATTACTTAAATTTGGGAAGTTCTCAGTTATCACTTATTTGAATGGTGTCTCTGTGTTCCCTTATTTTTCTCTTTGCTTTCTGTAATACCCATTATCCTGTTTTTCCTCTTCTAATTGAGTCTGATATTTCTCATCTTTTCCTCATTTTCCTATGTATTGTTTCTCTTTTTCTAATTGGGTGATTTGTACATCTGCATCTTCTATTTATAAAATTCTTCTGTCAGTTTAATTCTATTTTAAGTGCCTTCTATATTTGTCTTCATTTCATTCAGAGTCTCTCTTTTTTTTTTTATGTATTCTTTTAATATTTTCAATTTCTTTGGTGAGGAACAGTCTTTGGTTCCTTCATCTTTTTTTCTAAGATTTGCACCTTCCTGTCTGCCTTTGACCTTCCTGTAATTTAACATTTTTAACATTTTTGTTTTAAAGTCTTTGTCTGATAGGCCATCTATTTCTGTATCGTATATTTATGTCCCAGAACTTCTGTTTTTCTCATTTTGCTTTTCCATCTTGTATTCAGATGTTCCTTGTCTCCTAGGCATATGTCTTTCCTTATTTGCTTTTTTGTGATTGGGGCACTGTAGGTTTTCCTTTGTTTCTCTTCTTAGTTTATTTGGGCATGATGGGGGCACAAGGGAATTTTGGGTCTCAAATACTCCGTCTCAGTTATATGGGGAGGTTGGTCACCTCTGTTCCTTTCCTCTCTGCAGCAATCTTTTTTGGTGTTTCAGTTGTCCTAATTTCCCACCTTGCAGGGGATTGTGATCTGCAAAGGCTGGATCTCTTATTGAAGGATGCTAAGTCTAGTCCATGAGGCTCATGCTCCAGGACTCAGTTGTTTCAGGCAGGAGTTATCCTGTTTCTTGACTATGGTTGTAGGCAGTGGCTATCACAGCAGTCTCCACAGCTGCTCACCTACCTCTAAGAGACCTGGGCTACAAGTACTGTGTGCCCCCTTGATATTTTTAAGGGGTTGTTGAATTCTCTCTCACCAGTCCTTCTCTCTGATTTTAAACCCCCAATAGATCCTGGCTTTACTCCATCTGGTAACTGCTTGATCTCTTCCTTCTGGAAGGGGAGTTGGGGCAGGGAAAGCTTTCCTTGCCCAAACTGGTCTCAGAGCTCCCCAGGTCCCAAGTTGGACCCACACCTGAGCATGACTGCACTCCCTCTCTGAAAAGTTCCTCCACAGAAATTCACAATGCCCTGGAGTGCATTTTGTCATGCTGTAGTTAACCAATCCCAAGCTTTGCTGGCTGGGTTATCTACTTTCCTGGCCATGCTCCCCTTCACCACTTCCCTGTCTTTCCCTGAAGCAAGCTACCAACTTTAATACAAATAGTCAATGAAAAAGTCCTAGGACTCTGTCAGGGAAATTCTGTATCTTCTGTGAGGCAAATATATTTTATTGTTGTTTTGAGGGGAAAGGTGATCCCAGCTTCTACTCTACCCTGATGTGGAATAAGGGAAGTTACTTATCACTACTTAACAGACAGTCTTGCCCATGCTCAGTTACAATCAATATTATCATGTATAATGGTGGCACTGTAGCCAAAGTTGTGTTTGGTGTTTTATGAAATGATACAAAAGATTGTGTTCATATTCCGTTTTTCAAACTTAATGTTTATCTTGATAGTGGAGAGATATCAAGAAGGTCATGATCCTTGCCCTTGGGGAGCTAAAAATGTGTGTATTTAGAGGAAGGTTCTCACTTCTTTATACAACTAATAATTCCTCCGAAGAGTAACATGTGAACATCTGCAAGTTCATATAACACTGATTTAGTCCATGCTGAGGTGAAATTGATAAAAAAGGAATAGACAGAATTAGGTGGAAGGTTTCCCCAAATATATATCCCCAATAAAAAGATGAATTTAATTTCATGGAGAGGAAGGGGAAAGCATTCTAAAACATGCTTTACTTACCTCCAAGAGACCTAGGCTGCAAGCAGTTTGTGCCCCCTGGATATTTTTAAGGAGGAAGTAGAAATAAATACCTTATCACAGTAGACTTGGCAGAATTTAGTGGCAGTAGTGGTAATACTAGTTACCACTTAACATTTAAATTAACTTTCGTTAAACCGTATGGTAGTTTACTTTTATAGTTAAAACAACATTTTAGCAACAGTTGACATCATGAAACACTAAAGCTGATATTCGTCCCCTACACAAACACACTTAGGTACTTCTTAGACAATGAGTAGAAACTTAAATATATCCTGAAAATGCTTGTTTCATAAATATTGCAAATGTCAGGGTAAGGTACCTTCTTATCCCTAAAGCAGGAAACCAGAGAGTATTCAAAACAAAACAAAACATGAATCATTAGCAGTATTTCTTGAGGGAGAATATAGACTTCTAGCTTAAATCAGAAGTCTATATTATTACCTGAATTTAAAGATGAAGGGTGTATTTTGCTCATACCCTAAATTTTGGGAAGCACAGGCCTTGTCATTATGTAAGTCTTATTGAGGAGGATAATGCAACTCCTCTTCATGGGATAGTCCTTATTCTGAGTGTGTGTGTGTGTGAGAGTATGCACGAGATGCAATATATATATATATATATATGTGTGTGTGTGTGTGTGTGTATATATGTTTAATCTATATTTCTAAATATACCTTTTCTGTTAAACAAACTGACAGGTTATCACCCAGATTCACACATATCTTTTTAACTTCTCTATTGCCTACTCTTATAAATGGCAGCACTTCCACAGGAAGAAAAATTTCTTGGAATGACCAGTATAGTTGTTTCAGTCATCTGTGGAGCCATGAAATGGGAAGGATTCAAAATACAGAAGTGGTTTTAAATACTATTTAATTTTTCTCCCAGACCACTATTTAGAGCCTTAGCACACTACTCTATAGTATGGCCCTTTGTTGAGGCTTATATTTCCCACCTGTACTTCTTTTTCTTTTTCCAGCAACACTCTGTCTTTGTGCCAACTCCTAAATAACCATAAATTTTGTTCTTATAAACCTTAATGAATGCTTGGCCAAGATGCTGTAACTATTGGCGTTCTAATCGGAGCATAAATGGAAAGGGGGAAAAATGTCTGCACTGTGAAAAACTGGATAAAATGGAAAAAAGATCACAGCAAACCCAAAGTCGCAATTTGCCTTTAATGTGAAGGAGGCCTTGTTTTCACGGTGTGGCAGCTTTCAGGGGTTTTAATCTCAAAGTGGCTGATCAATTTAAGGTAAGTGGCAGGCATTTGGCCTGGTTCCCAGGCTTTGCTTTGCTGCTCTGAGAAAAGAAAGGATTCAGTCAGACACACAGACAACAGGCATCATCAGCGGCTCCCACATTCCAAGCATTTTAACACAGATTAGGTTGGCATGATTCTACTGTTTACTGAAATCTCCTAGGTGTTGCATTTTTCCTTCTCCTTGCAGTGGTTATCCAAGATGGTTTTCTCAGGTCAGGACCTTCATATGCCAAATAGCTTGCAGGACTATGAAGGGAAAAAGAAGAGCATGGGTCAAGACTTCTGATTAAAATGCTATTTTACTTGCTCACTGCAAAATATGAGACTTCAGACAGCAGGTAATTGAGAACTGAACTTTTTGCCTAAGGCGTACATTGAGACAGGAACTGTTTTATATGCATTCCTGAGGAGGGGGGGGATGAAGATAATTTCTTTAACAAGGACAAACTTAATTCAGCTAGAAATGCCCAATGGATTAACAGGGCGATTTGTAGTTATTTTTTCTTCTGATTTTATAAGCACGAGCTTTAAACATATGTTGAGCTATATTGCAACCAATATAATTCATTTTAAAACATTTTCACATTAAATACTTTTATTTTTTCAGAAACTGATGTTGAATGAGCTTAACAGATCTTTTACCACTATCTCATTTTCTTACCAAAAGTGACTTTTAAAAATCCATTTGACTTATTACCTAAGGTCAATAAAATACATATTCAATTGATCAGTTCCCCAAATTTGTCAATTATATCTCACATATTTTTGGCTGTATTATGCTTTATGGAAATTTTGTATTTTAAAATACATTTTCACAGTTCTTAAAGAGACATCATCTTCATACATTTAAACTCTTTCCCTTTAATCATTCTCATGGCATTCTCTTAGCATTCCTAGCAATGCTAAGAATTTTACCAAAATAAATAACCCATGGGTCTTTTTAAAATTAAATTTTCATTATTAAACTTCTCAAGGTAATATTCAAATGATTACACTTGCTATACCCAGTAATTCCTCCTTAACATCTTATAGATTTGACATATTTCTTTCAAAACTGACATTCTTGCCACTGAGTAATTTATATTAAGAATACATATTTTTGTCTATAAGGTTTATCTTAATAACTTACACACTATCTATATTTACTTTAATTACAGTTCTTATATATGCAACTGTAGCATTAAAAAAATAGTTTATGACTCCTCATCGATTAAGGAAAAAGAGAGAAAGAAATGACAAACAGATGGCCACCATCATTTTGCTGCTTATGGATGTATCTTGTAGAGTTGTGGGGCCTGGAATTGCAACAGCCATGTTGTAACTGAAGGAAAATAGTCCAAGAGTCCAAGCTAGCAGCTTAGAATGGCATATAGGAAAACTGGAGAGACTATGGTTCTTAATTGTGTCATTGAGGCATAGAACCATCATTCCTAGAGATTTACTTACCCAACTTGAGATTTATTATTTTCAAAAATATTCATGGGGAAAATTTATTTATTTTTCCTCCACCCACCACCATTCCTTGTATCCCTTTGTCAATTTCCCTTCCCCTCTCTCTTAACATCTGAGCCCTTAGGATATCTATTGATATCCAATAATTTTGGAAGTGTTTTATACTGACAAATTATCTGTTCTATAAATGTTGAGATTTATTCTTACGTGAGATATTATATTCTCTTTCATTCATTTAACAATATTCATTAACTTACTACTATTTGGGATGCTCTAGTTGCCATGTTCTATGTGCTTAAAATACCTCAGTAAATAAAATACACCAGTGCTGTCTTTTGAAATGCACATTCTAGCCATGAGAAATAATTAACTAGGGCCCTCCCTGGTGGCGTGGTAGTGGGTTAAGCAACGCACTATGAAGCAAACCACAGCCACTGCAGCACGAGTTCGATCCCTGCCACCAGCTGGGGAGGTGACCCACATGGTGCAGGCAGACCTCTCCTGACTGGTCCGCTGCTCCCCTCAGCAGTGTGTTTTGGTTCATCTGCCTGTTCTGCCCCCTGCTCTGTCTGGTGGATTCTCTCACCAGACAGAACACCTCTGGCCTGTTCCCCAGTGCTTGTATGCATAAATAAATAAATCTTTAAAAAGAAATAATTAACTAAAAACACAGTAAGAAGAGCTACAGTATTTAGGAAGTAGTAAGTGGGAGAAATTAAAAAGAAGAGCATGGTAAGAGATTAGCAGTGTTGTGGTTGGTCTGAGAGGAAGTAAGAATTAAATACATATTTAAATGAAGGAGTTATTCCTTAAGTAAGAGGTGGATTTTTGTTATTTTCATTTTTTAAAAAGATTTATTTATGCATACAAGAACTCGGGTACAGGCCAGAGGTGTAGGGGACGAGGAGATTCACCAGAGACAGAGCGGGATACAGAACAGGCCCATCAACTGAAACACACTGCTGAGGGGAGCAGTGGGCGAGGCAGGAGAGGTCTGCTGAGCCATGTGGGTCCCCTCCTCTGTGGCAGCAGGAATCGAACTCATGCTGCAGTGGCCGCGGTTTGCTTCACAGTGTGTTGCTCAACCCATGGTGCCACCAAGGAGGGCACCTATTTTCTTTTTCTTATTGTTAAATATTCTTGAGAGGAAGAAGTAGAGAGAGAAAGAGGAAGAGGGAGAATGGGAAGAAGAGAAAGGGAGTGAGGGAGAAAGGATTGTTATATGCACCCTCTGATGCCAGTTCCAATTCAGCTTTTTATATTTCCTGTGAACCAAAGCATTTCTTCCTTTACTTGAGTTCGAAATAGGTTTTTGCTACTTGCTATTAAAATAGGAAAGACTAGTATGTTTTAAATTAGTCACAAATATAATATCTGTTTCCATGGGCAAAAAATCCATTAGGTACTGGGCCATACTTCTTTTGTCTATTTAACGGGTTTTACTTCTCACACGGGGAACTCTTAAACATCTAAGAAAACCTGACTTGGAAATCAAGAAAGTATAGTATTTGTGATAGAATGAAAAAATATATCAGTGGAATAGAACTGTGAGCTCAGAAATTGATCTATAAAATATAGTTAGCCCAATTGGACATCCATATGCAAAAAAATTAATCTGGACACAGACATTACACCCATCACAAAAATTAACTCAAAATGAATCATGAGCTAAATGTAAAACACCAAACAATAAAATTCTGAGAAGATAACATACAGAAAACCTAAATGACCTTGGGTATGGAAAAGACTTTTGTGATACAATACTGTGTGAATGATCTATGCCCCCCACCCCAAAAATGGATTAACTAAACTTCACTAAAATTGAAAACATGGGGCCTCCCCGGTGGTGCAAGGTTTGAGTGCAGTACTATGGGGCTTCCACAGCTATAGCAGCACAAGTTCAATCCCCAGCAGGGAGAAGGAAAATAACATATGACAAGATTCTCCACATCAGGGCCTCCCTGATGTTGCAAGATGTTAAGTCTTAGCACTATCAAGCTATTAGCAGCTACTGAGCACAGGTTTGATCCCTGGCCAGGGAGCTGACCCACATGGTGCAGCAGACCTCTCCTGCCTTGCCCACTGCTCCCCTCAGCAGTGTATTTCAGTTGATCTGCCTGTTCTACTCCCCACTCTGTCTCTGGTGAATTCCATCACCCCTCCACACCTCTGGCCTATACACCAGCCCTTCTATGCATAAATAAATAAACTAAATCTTTAAAAAATATATTCTGCATATGTTATCAGGAAAAACAAATTAAGACAGGAAGAAGCTACCACTATATATCTATTGAAATAACTCAAACCCAGAACACTGACATCAAGTGGTGATGAGAATGTGGAGTAATAGGAACTCTCATTACTGGTGAGAATACAAAATGGGACAGCCACTTTGGAAAACAGTATCCTAGTTCTTAGAAAACTACTTTACAATTCAGCAATGATGCTCATTGATATTTGTCCAAAGGAGCTGAAACTCCAGAACCATAGATTGTATATCAATCACCAAGAGTCATCAGCAATGTAAACTATGAACTTTGATTAGGATGTGCCAATGAAGGTTCATCAATTAAACCAAATGTACCACTTTGGTGGGGGATATTGATAAAGGGGTAAACTGGGCATATATGGGAACAGGGGAATATGAGAAGTTTTTGTACCTTCTTCCCCTTAACTTTGCTGTGAATCTAAATTTCTCTAAAAGATAAAATCTTTACTTATAATAACAACAGCAAAAAAAAAAAATGACCTGGGGAAACATTCTGGACTTGGGTGAAGCTAAAAAAAATCCTCTATTGGAAGTTGTAATAAAAGCTGACAAACATATTCCAAAAGTGGCAGTTCACAGGAAGAAAGAAAATAGCGAAGAAAGAGATAGACAGCTAGAAAATATAAACCGTATGTAAGGGGTGTGAATAGACAATTCCAACTAGAAACCATCCAGTCTACCACTAAGACACTGATGTGTTTCTTTCACTGTATGTGTGCTATGGGAAAAGTTCTAAAATATGTTTTTCAAATATACACAAATGACATAATATCAATACATTGTCATTTTGTCCCTGTCTCTTAAATGTAAAAAAGTGAGATTTGTTTTTCTGCAATTTCTATAAACTTTGCTTTGTGGTAACAAAATACCCCCATACTAAAGATTCAGTAAAGCAGTGCATAGAGTATACTGATATTTCTAATTTCCAGTGGCGAGACAAAGCCAGCTCTCACCCTATGATTGGGACATCTTTCTGTGCCTGTGTTTCCATCTTGTAAAGTAGACATAATAAGAATACTCACCTCCTAAGAATCTCACAGGTTTATTGTGAATAAATCCTCACCTCCTAAAAATCTCACATGTAAGGCATCTAGACACAGTGCTAGGATTTGGTAAGTTCTCTATATATATCAGCTGTGTACTTTTCTGCTGTTTGTGTTAGTTCTCATTGAAAGTGTTTGTACATAAGTTCATTTCACACTATTGGGGTCATATGAGACGTGCTTACTATATGATTGTGGGCATGAACTAAGAAGTATGTGTGTTTATTATGTATCTTGGAGGATGGGGACAGTATGTATGCATGTGTGTGTTTGTACATGCAAGCTTGTGCATGTGCACATCTTGACTTCCTAATGGTATCTTCATGTTCTCATTAATCCATCCATGTCCATTTAGTCATTAAGTCCAAGGAGCAGTTGAGGCATCGTTAAAAATAAAAGTTTTGTCTTGGATCCAGGACGCCAGTTTAAATCTATTACTAGTTGTGTAATACTGAGCAAAATCACTTAATTTTTCAGAGTCTCAGTTCCTCATCTTCAAATCAATGAAAAGACTAGATAGCTTCTAGCATGGCAGCTAGCAATGCACCTTTTGCTGAGTCTGCTTCTTTCTCATAATGCCCTTCTTCTGTTCCTTTGCCATAATACAGCAAACTCTCGCTCACTCTCTCTCAACCAAGCTGCACACTCCAACCTGAGCACCCATTTTTCTCTCACCTAATCCAAAGTGCCACAGTATTAAAAAATAATTTCCCATTGCATTCAGGTTTATTTATTGACAATTTTAAGCAAATTCTGACATTTCCTTTTCATACTTTCAGGTATGTAGGTAGTTAAAACTGCAAATCTCTGACCATAAGATCACTGCTTAAATATACCGAACTATTCTTTGCTAACTAACAACTGCACCCTATGAGTGTTCTCACTTCCCAAGCCTAAAGATATGATAAAAAAAAAGTCCAAAAATTTCCTGACTCTACCTGTCACTTTCTGTATTAATAAAAATTATTGTTTATTGTATTTTCTCTCACATGCAATCTGCTAAGATCTTGTATGTGTTAGCTCATTTAATCATTAGGCCAACCCAATGAGGTATTCTTATTGTCACTTTACAGGTGAGAAAGCTATGATTTTAAAAAGAGTAAGTTTCACATTATACAAACAGAGAGTGGTAGAGCATAGATTTGAATCCAGATCAAAGTCTCAACTCAAACTCTAAGCTGTTTAGCCTGTTTCATAGCTAAGCAATAATAGAAGTAGCTCTGACATCAGGTTAGTTACGTAAGAGTAAACTAAGGCTTGCAAGTAGCATTGACTCCTTGTAAATGATCTATTTATACATAATTTCCTCAAAAATTTTTGTAAACATTTTGACATCTCCTAGGTTCAAATATAAAATGTGAATAACATTACCTAGTTTAGAGAGTTGATAGCTGCATAACACAAATTATTACCTCAGTATAGCTAAGCTAAATTTCTAGCATCTCGTAGACACTCAACATATACTAGTTCCCAACACATACTAATCTCCCCTGATCAGTTTAAATATCTGCTATACCATCTGGATTGTTTTATTTAATACTCTCTGTATTGATACCTTTCCACTGCCTGGGTTTCAACCACTGCTTATGCAATGACTCATAAATCTGTCTCTCTAGCTGAGTTCTTTTTCTTGATACATAGCTCCATCAGCCCCCTCGACTATTCTGTTCTCAAACCAACTTGTTTTTTTGTTTTGTTTTGTTTTTTAAAGAACTGGCATACAGGCCAGAGGTGTAGGGGGTGAGGAGATTCACCAGAGACAGAGCAGGGTACAGAACAGGCAGACTGATTGAAACACACTGCTGAGGGGAGCAGCGGGCACAGCAGGAGAGGTCTGCCATGCTATGTGGTCAGCTCCTGGGTGGCAGCAGGGATCGAACTCGTGCTGCAGTAGCTGCGATTTGCTTCATGGTGCATTGCTTAACCCACTGCACCACCAGGGAGGGCCCTCAAACCAACTTAATATTGGTTCTATCACTCAATATTTCTGGACATCAGTTTTCTGGTCTGTAAGTTAAGAACATTATACTAGATGGAAAACATGTTACCTGATCCAACTATTTCACTAAATACTGTGTCTAGCTTTGGTCAGCATATCAGAAAGTTAATTAGAAACTTAAAAGAGTAAATACTAGGAAGAAAACACCAGGTGTACTCATTCTAGACCCAGTTCAATTGGAGCTTGATGATGCCCATCAAACAACTGAAGAGTTTAGAGAGTCACTAACTCTTTGGTCTCCAAATATACAAAGGAAAAAAGAACAAATGAAGCTCAAACATAATGCTAGAGATATTTTATCATAGAGAAGAATTTACTGATGTCAAATCAGAAAAAAAGTTATAATAAGACAGAAAAATGTCTCAGATGATCTTTGAAACTTAATCTACATCTCAGGTAATTTATAAATGCACTAGTCTAAAGCCACAGATTGAACCACATAATTGATCAATATTTCTTCTAGTTTTATGAATCCAGAAAAAATGAATACATATGTTTGCAAAAAGATAATTACAAGGATTTTGTTGGTACCTTATGCTTAATAACATCAAACTGGAAGCAATCTAAATGTCCATTAACAGTACAATGGATGAAGTGTGGTGTATATATAAGGAAATAATTACTACCCATCAATGAAGAAAAGTATGTCCAATGATATCTTATTTAGCAACAACAACAACAAAAAAAACAGACTACATTGAATTATGCTATGAGAAGTCTATGTAGTAGTTACCTTTAAAGGAGGCATTAATGAGGGCCTCCCTGGTGGCGCAGCGGGTTAAGCAACGCACTATGAAGCAAACCGCAGCCACTGCAGCACAAGTTCGATCCCTACCTCCGGCCAGGGAGGGGACCTACATGGCATAGCAGACCTCTCCTGCCTCATCCGCTGCTCCCCTCAGCTGTGTGTTTCAGTCAGTCTGCCTGTTCTGCTCCCCCTCTGTCTCTGGTGAATCCTCTCATCTCCCACAACTCTGGCCTGTACCCCAGTTCTTGTATGCATAAATAAATAAATCTTAAAAAAAAATTACAAAATGGCAACATTTAAAAAAATAAAAGGAAGCATTAATGAGAACAGGAGCACAAAGCAGACCTCTGTGGTGTTATGAATATTCAGTATCTGATATATCTGATATGGTATGATAATCAAGCTATAAACTTAAGAGTTATGCCCTTTTCAGTCCATATGTTAAATTCAACTTAAAACTAATACAGAATAATGACTAATTTCTGACCCCAAGCAGTCATTCATAACTCTAAGACAAATGGCAAGGACCTTCTCATACCATGACCCACAATTACAGTAGACCCGTGTTTTACATACTAACCTGTTCTATATACCGTGATATACAGTAATATAGTGAAAATATTGTAATGTGAACCCAATAATACACTCATATGCATAATTTATTCTAAGCAACATGATTTGAAATTTTCGGTGCATAACTAACGTTTATAGAAGACTATAATTTATACAAAAAGCAAAAAATACCCAGAGAATTTTATTTTTATTGAATTTAAAAGATCAAATTAAAAATCAGTAACTTAAATTGGAAAAGGTTTTTTCAAAATCACTTTACGTTTGCTAATGGAATAAGTGGAAAAAGCAAATTCTTGCATGAATTCACTTTTACATCATCGTTGTGCTTTTTTATAATCTCTTGTCTCAACTTAATTGAAATTTTCTTTTTATTTATTTATTTACTTATTTTATTTTCTTTCATCAGGTGTAGTCCCTGTAGTTCTCCCACCACCATAGCATCACTGAACTGTCACCATAGTCCCTTGTGCTCTTCCCTCCTATCTTTTGACCCCTTTCCCTCCCTTTCCCTTGTCCTTGTTGTTTGCCTGGAATCTATGGTCAGCTTGCAAGTTTTGTCTTCAAATTTTCTTTTTAATACACTCTTTAGGCACCATGGTTTCAGTTACACCATATTTCTATTTAACTCGGCAAACACTTTTATGAAAGGATACATAGCAACAAAAATATTTCTATACTTATGGAAAAAAAATCATGAACAGTGTGACAAAAGATTCAAACCTATAAATATGCCATTATTTTTCTATGCTAGCAGTTATTCAGATGCCCCAACCACATGGTCTAGTTGGCAGCAATTGCAATGTGAATATTAAATTGTAAAGTGATTTATTTTTACAGGAAGGACTCCAGATAAAGTGATATGATCATATATTGAACCAACGGTAAAACAGGTCTACTTTACAGACAGACCAGTGTCCTTCCTATGCCCCCAAAATTAATAATCATAGCTAATATTTTAGGAACCCTTACTATGTGCCAGCACCATACTGAGTGCTGGCATGCATGAACTTAATTAAGTTATCCAATATCCTGAGAGATATTACTAATTTACATACATGAGAAAATGGGTTAAAGAAAACTTAGTAAATTTTCCCAAGTTCATTGTATCAGTCAGTATTGTCAGTTATAGTTAAAAGAAACCAAAAGTTTCATTTAAGCAAAAAAGATTACATTAAAAGCTCATTGTATAATTCCCAGAATTGCTAGAGTGGTGGAATTGAGGACTCTGAGGTCATGAACACTACTCCAAATCAAATCATGGAAAGTTACAGTGGGCAGTATAACCATGTGCTACACTGCCTGTCCTGGAATGCAGACATGGCCATCAGTAGAACTTCCACTGCTCTAGCAGAGCTTGCTGTAAACTATACCACCTTTGCACTAGCAAGTATGACTCTCAGTTCCTATTGCGCCAATCACATTGAGAGCATATGATTCATACCCTGGGACCAAAAAATGTGTATCTGTGTACACTTCCAAAATCACAAGTGCAGGCATGGCCAACAGAGATTTGAACTCATTTGGTTGACTCCAGCACCCAGCGGCTCAAGTAGGATGCCTCCAGACACATACTTCTGAAATCACCAAGTGCTTTAATGAAGGCAAGTCAGGAGTGCATGGTAAAAGAGCTCATTGAAAGCCCTCACTGCACCCCGTGGGGCCATGTGGCTGCATGCTGACTCAGATTGGTGGTGGAGAAGGGGGGCTACTTCTGAATCATCAACACCACATCCTGCCCCTCCCTCCTTTTTTTCTTCTGGAAGCTGCCCATCAATCTTCTTGCTAAGATCTCCACCCAAGCATGGGACTCAGGTATTTACAACAAATATCTGTGAAACTAATTTCTATTTTCCAGGAACATTTGGCCCTTGTTCTTTCAGTGACATCTATGTGTGAAGTTGACTATGACTAAGTGTGAAACTGATAGTCTGTGCATGAAGACTCAATGTTTGATTTGGGTCACTGTGTTTTTTGTGGGCAAAACTAATATCTAGCATCGTGTATATTAATATTTTTTTTTCTTAGCTTAAAGTGAAAGAAAATTCTTAATCTAAAAAAATGCCAGGAGATAAATACTTGGGAGCAATGTGTTTTTTCTGAGAACTGTGTTATAGACATATTCATTATAGCCAAAGACTAAGCAGGCATTTCATCCTATTGTGATTCATCTTAGAAAAACTTGTAATAGGTACTTTACTTTCAAAGAGTAAGAAGAAAGGTCATTTTTAAAATAAAGACAACTTTATTTTTATTTAAAAGTAGTATTTGTTGGGACTTTTTTCAGTATTATTTTGTTTGGGTTTTTTTTTTTTTGGTTTCCACTGAAGACAGTAGTGGGGGGTTAGGGTTAGAAGACTGAGGTAACCAGTGTATGGAGAAATTTGGAAGTTCAGACTAATGAAAAAATTACTATTAATTTAAGTTTCATTTCTTTTTTTTTTTTAAGATTTATTTATTTATGCATACAAGAGCTAGGGCACAGGCCAGAGGTGTGGGGTTGAGAGGATTCACCAGAGACAGAGCAGGGAGCAGATTGACTGAAATACAATCCTGAGGCTAGGCAGGAGAAGTCTGCTGTACCATGTGGGGCCCCTCCCTGGCCAGGGATTGAACTCACACTGCAGTGGCTTAGGAAGCCCCATAGTGTGCTCAACACCTTACCACAGGCAGGGCTGTAGGTTTCATTTTCTTAATTATTGAGCTTGATCATTTTCTTACATTTTCATCAGACTATTTTGTGTGTGTGTGTGTGTATAAATTGTCTACTCATATCCATTACCCATTTTTCTACCTGCTGTGGTTTGTCTTTTTTGTCGTTGTTGATTCAGGGAACACTTAAAAAACCTTAAATATTACTTGCACTTTTTATTACCTATATCATAATATATTTTATGTTACCTGTCCACAGTGTCTTTTGCTGTACATATATTTTTAATTTATATATATGATGATGTTTTTTAATGTGTTAACTTGACTCAATTATAATACTCAGTTATTCAATCAAATATGAATCTTGATTTTGCTATAAATGTATTATGCTGATATAATTAAATCCCTTTCAGTTGGCTTTAAGTAAAGGAATCTATCCCAGATAATCACATGAGCCTGATTCAATCAGTTGAAAACCTTTAAAAACAGAACAGTCTTTTGTCAAAAGGTCTAATTCCAACCTGCCTGTGATAGTCCTTCCTGAAGCTCCATCCTACTGTTTCAAACTTGTTTAGCCAGTCCCAGCATATACATCTATCATATTTTATTTGTGTTTTTATTTCCCTTATTGGTTTTGTTTCTGAGGTTTAACCCTGACTGATATGACATTTTGATATAATCACCATCCTGATTTATAGCATGTCTTTCTAAGTTGGTTTTAGACAAAAATGTTTCATATTCTTGCAGCATTGGTAGTAGTGACTAAAATGTAAAACTCCCTGCTCCAGGGAGGTACCCATTATCAATACATTAGTGTTGTATTTACTCAATTTAATTTTTAATGTAGAAACTAATAGTTCATGTATGTGTGTGCAAAAGTCTACAAAGTATGCCAGAAGAATACACTCTAATTTAATGACCCTATAGATGGGGAAGAGGTGGAAGAGAGAAGTGAAAGAAGATTTCAGGACATTAGTACTTTTGATCTTCTAAATCTTATACAATGAGAATTTATTCAAATTTAATTTGTGATTTTCCCAGCTTCCTAACCACTTGTAAGTGATATTAACTACATAGGGTGCTATTTTTAAAGGGAAAAAAATTCCTTATAAAAATATAAGGAAAAAAAAAGTCGACAGTGACTCTAGGATATAAAGCTTGGGTGACCAGAAGATAATGGCTCCATTGAGATAAATTAAGAGATAAATTACAGACATTAAAACCCCCCCAAATTTTAGGGACCTGGCTTAAATGTAGAATAGTAGGAAGAGGGGCCTCCTTAGTGGCTCAAGAGGTTGAGCACAGAACTCTGGAGTTCCGCAGTCACTGCAGCATGAATTTGATGCCCTGCCTGGGAGGGGACCCATATGGTACAGCAGACCTCTTCTGTCCCCCCCACCACCCACTGCTCCCCTTAGCAGTGTATTTCAGTCCATCTGCCTGTTCTGTTCCCCACTCTGGTGAATACTCTCACCACCCCGCTCCTCTGACCTTTACTCCAGTTCTTGTATGTATAAATAAATAAAATCTTTTTTTTAAAAAAAGAATAGTAGTGATAGTAGGAAAATTGAGTTTGATGTCTACCTACAGAGCACATGCTTGGCCTAATTTTCTAAAGCCTATGGACAGAAAAAAACATGCCTACAAGCCGAATTTGGCTATAAGTATATCACCCTTGCAGCTGTATTTTTAAAAAGAAGAAAAAAAAGTGAGGTTGAGGTTGCTTTGAAACCAAGAACAATAGAAGGTAAGCCTTAAGGAACCTTAAAAATTATAAGTTAAGGCCCTAGTAAAAACAGTATGTGTTCTGTTTGAGAAGTATATTACAGATACTTTCATTTTGTGTTTAAGAATTTAATCCTGTTATGATCCATTTATTTTTTTTTCTTTTCTTCTTTTTTTTTCTTTTTATTAAAATATTTTAAAATTTACATATACTTGCCATTAATTGTAATCCCCATGTATTCCCCATCACCATCTCACCAGTGCAC
>JAGFMF010011463.1:2776162-2866003 GCA_019455555.1 Galemys pyrenaicus
TATATGTACCACAGCTTCCCGATCCACTCATCTGTTTTTGGGCATTTAGGATGTTTCCAGGTCTTACCTATTGTAAAGAGTGCTGCTATAAACATAGGGATGATCCATTTTAGATTGAAGTGCTAGGTACAATATAAAATCCTCTTCACCTATCTTCAGATAAACAAGAAGAGAAGACACCAATTTCTTACAATTCCTAAAGAAAACTTAGTAAAAGCCTTATAAACTGAAAAGAGGTGAGTGGTGGATTTGACAAGTGTAATTGTCAATTGAAGATACCATTATAATAAACCCCATATTTAGTATCAAATATTAAAAAGAATCTTTGTTTAAATGGAAGATAGCAATATAGTCAAAATTCAGGACTGTACTAATACTTGTCAAGACAAAAACCTGCGTTGAGCAGGTATAAGAATAGATAACAACCTTGGAATGCAAGATTGGTTTAAGACCCAAACATCTATTAACATAATCCATTATATTAATAGTATAAAGGACAAAAATCACATGATTTTCTCATTAGATGCAGAAAAAGAATTTCACACTATCCAACACCCTCTCATGATTGAAAAAAAAAAAAACTATCAAGGCCGGGACAGGATAAGCACAAGGGACTATGGGTGAATTGCTGGTGGAAACTTTATGGGGACTACACCTAGAAAAGAAAGCAAACATTGCAAGAAAATAAATAAATTAATTAAGAAAAAATAAATAAAAGCTTAAGAGAAGAAAACTTCTTCAACCTAATAAATTACAGCTATAACCAAACCACAGCTAATAATATTATAATTAGTGGTCAAAGACTGAAATTTCCCCTAAGATCAGGAACAAAACAGGGATGTTCATTCTCACTTTTATTTATTTATTTTTATTTTTAAATTTCTATATATCCTCATTTATATTTTTACAATATAGAATTGTGAAAAAAATCCTACCCTTAAGTGCAGTAACAATAGTTTTCCCATCATCAAAGTGCCCAAAGCCCTCCACCACACTCCACCCTGCTCTCTAGAACTGGAGGTTCTAGAGGAGTCAATTAGGCTGGGAGAAATGAAATTAAAAGACATGTAGATTTACACATGACCTGATATTGTGTACAGAAAATTCTGAGCAATCCACTAAAAATTATTAAAGTCGATGAATGAGTTCAGCAATGGTACAGGATACAAAATTAATAAACAAAAATAATTGTGTGGCTAAAATATACTTGCAATGAATAATCTGAAATGAATTTAAGAAAATTTCATCTGCCACAACATCAGAAAGCATATTATTAGAAATATATTTATCAAAAAAATGCAAAACCTGTATTCTGGAAACTATGAAGCATTGTTTTTCAAGTAATTAATAACAATCTAAGTAAATGGAAAGATGTCTCATTTGCCTGGATTAGATATCATGGATACACCCATGTTCATTGGCAATACTACCCAAATTTATGCTCAGATTCAATTCAGTACCTATCAAATTCCCAGTTGGCTTCTTTGCAGAAATTTACAAGTTCATCCTGTAATTCACATGGAAATCCTAGGACACAGAATAATTTCTTCTGTCAGTGTAGTGCGTATAAGGCAAAACCACAATAACAAAAAAAAACTTTTTTAGGGAAAAATAAGAAACTACCCCCTCACAGAAGAGAGTTTCCTGCTATTATTACATTCTTAACTTCATTGCTTATATCCTAAGGACAAATAGGCTTTCTTACCAACTAGGCCTTGCTACAACCAAATTAGCCAAATATATTTACTACTTATGTTTGTAAGTTTCCTGTGTTTTTGTGTGACTAATAGTGTTATTTAGGTTTTGTTAAAACTGTTTGTCAAAGAGACATCCTATCGATTGGGAAAAAATTTTTGCACTCCATACAACTGATAAGGTACTGATCACAAAAATACACAAAGAACTCACACAGGGGCCTCCCTGGTGGCGCAGTGGGTTGAGCGCCACACTGTGAAGCATCATGGGTACAGCAGCATGAGTTTGATTTCCAGCCTGGAAGGGGACCCACATGATGCAGCAGACCTCTCCTGCCTCCATCCACTGCTCCCCTCAGCAGTGTATTTCAGTCCATCTGCCTGTTCTGCTCCCTGCTCTGTCTCTGGTGAATCCTCTCACTTCCCACACCTCTGGCTTGTACCCCAGCTCTAAAATGTGTAAATAAGTAAAAAATCTTTTAAAAAAAAACCCTCACACAACTCAACAAAAACAAAGTAAACAATCCAGTCAAAAAATGGGGAGAAAAACTGAAAAAACACTTCTCCAAAGAGGAAATGTATATGGCCAACAGGCATATGAAAAAATATTCAACATCTCTCATAATCAGGGAAATGCAAATTAAAACCACATGAGATACCACCTTATACCAGTAAGAACAGCATATATTTTATATATATTTTTTATATTATTTTTCATTTTTGTACAGTGTAAGTTTCTCATCCCCATGAAATTCTCATCACCATCCCATCCCATCCCATCTCATGCACCATCATTCTAGTCCCTTGTACTTTTCCCACCCATTTTGTCCCTTCTCCCTCCTCCTCCCCCAGAAATGTGTCTGGTTTATAGTTGTCTGTTCATTTTGATTTTCTATTTACTATAATTGATTTTTCCCCCTTAGTCCCTTGTTTGTTTCCTCTACATTCCTCCTATAAGTGACACCATCCAGTATTTTTCCTTTTCTTTTTGGCTTATTTCGCTCAGCATAATCCCTTCTAGCTCTATCCATGTTGCTGTGAATTGCATCAGTTTATCTTTTTTGATATCTGTGAAATATTCCATCTTCTTGATTCAGTCATCTATTTTGGGGCTTTTGGGTTGTTTCCATAGCTTGCTTATTGTAAAAAGTGCCACGATAAACATAGGTGTACAGGTGTCCTTTTGAATTAGTGTTTTTGTGTCCTCTGGGTAAATTCTTAGGAGTGAGATTGCTGAATCATATGGGAGCTCCATTTTTAGTAGTTTGAGGAACCTCCACGCCACTTTCCATAGTGGTTGGACCAGTTTGCATTTCCACATCCTTTTCTTTTTCTCAACATCCTTGTCAACATTTGTTGTTGCTATTTTTTTTTTTTTTTGATATGTGCCATTCTCACTGGTGTGAGGTGGTATCTCATAGTGGTTTTGATTTGCATTTCTATGATTACAAGAGATGCTGAGTATTTTTTCATATGCCTGTTGGTCACTTGCATTTCCTCCTTGGAGAAATGTTTTTTTAGAACGATGGCACATACTAAAAAAAAACTAGCAACAACAAATGTTGGTGAAGATGTGGTGAAAAAAGCAGTCTCCTACACTACTGGTGGGAATGTAAACTGGTCCAACTACCATGGTGGCTGTATGGAGGTTCCTTAGTCTACTAAAATATGGAGTTACCAAATGACCTGGCAATTGCACTCCTAGGGATCTACCCAAAGGACACAAAAACACTCATTCAAAAGGATACTTGCACCTCTGTGTTTAGTACAGCATTATTTATTATAGGCAAGACATGGAAACAACCCAAATGCCCAAAATTAGATGACTGGGTTAAGAAGATGCAGTATACACATGATGGAATACTATGCAGCAATCAAAAAAGAGAAAATTATGCCATTCACAGCAACATGGATGTAGCTAGAAGGGATCATGCTCAGTGAAGGAAGTCAGAAGGAAAAAGAAAAATCTCAGATGGTTTCACTTATAGGAGGAATGTAGGAGAACCAAATTAGGGACCAAGAGGAAAAAGTAACAATAAAAAAACACAACAAAACAAAACAACAATAAAGAGACAACTATAAATCAAAGACATTCTGCAGGGAGAGGGAGTAAAAGAGTCCAAAGTGATAGCAGGAAGAATACAAGGAACTAGGTGATGGTGCACAAGTGAATTGGTGTTAAGAATTCTATGGGGATTACACCTGAGAAAAGAAAGCAAACATTATAATAAGTAAATAAACAACTATGCTATTTCTTAACCATAGGCTCAATTTAACTCCTCTCTAGTTTGTTATCATGTAGTTCTTGCTTTAATTCCTTTAAATTAAATGTTTCAGTCCCCCCTCCCAAAAGACTGACTTCAGTATACTACACAAATAAAACACACTACATATTGATGAATGCATGATGAACTTTGAAGGTATTCAGAGATATTTGGAAGTGCTTTTTCCAATGTAATTTGGCTACAAGCTGGGAGCAGGACAATCCTGGGCTTAAATTAGTACTGAAAGTTTATAGGCCCTTGTACTAGTAACATATAATTGTTTCACTGAAGGCCAACTGAGTCATTGGTTTTATATGACCAATATCCTAACAGGCACAAAAGCAGAATGTTATTTATTTTCATATAAAAGGTTATTGCACATGACAGTCTAAGAATTAAGCAGAGAATGGGATGGAGATCATCCAATTAGGAATCAGCAAGCCACTGACCCACATTACCTGCAACTCTGTCCCCTCCCAACCCCCTAATTCCTGCCATAAACACTAGCCAGTACTAGTCTAAACACTTCCCCAGAGTCCTTGTACCAAGAGCCTTGAAACCAGAGCCTCTCCCTGGAGCCCAGAGGCTCTCACAGAATAAATCCAGACCAAGAAGTTAGTCCATGCTGGCCACCTCCTTTCAAAGAGGCCAATAATAGACTCTTCTAAGTGCATGGTTCTTAGAAATTTGGTCAGTCCACATCTTGGGGGCTCCTTTCAAAAAATGCTGCTAGTATTTACAAAGTTTGTGAAAAGTTCAGGAAGTTGCCTAGAAGGACCAATCCTGAGAACATGTCAACCCAGGTCAGTTAGACATGTTTCAGATAATTTCAGACAACCTGTATCCAGTAGTCATTTTATTCAGGTTTATCTTCTGTGCAGCAAAAAGTTGAACTTTGGTAGATTATGCTGGCTATAAGGAGCCCATGAGAGATCACATAGCAGAATGGCCAAGGGTTAGAGCTCTGTACCCAACTGTAGGATGTCTGTGCCCCCTACCTTAATCTACAAAATGTTAATAAAAATATTATAGGTGGTTTTGTGGAATTAATTATTTAATATATCTAAAAGTGTTTATAATAGTGCCAGAAATATAGTAAACACCACAGAATTATTTGCTATTATTATTTTTAGCACCGCCTACAGACTAAGTTCTTTAAAAATCAAATTAAAAAAAGAATGAGGTGCCTCCCTGGTGGTACAAGGGGTTAAGTCTCAGCACTGTGGAACTATAGGCAGCCACTACAGCATGAGTTCAATCCCTGGCTAGGGAGCTGACCCACATGGTGCAGCAGACCTCTCCTGTCTCCCCCGCTACTCCCCCCAACAGTATATTTCAGTTGATCTGCCTGTTCTGCTCCTCACTCTTTCTCTGGTGAATCCTCTCACCCCTCACACCTAGCCTACACCCAAGTGCATAAATTAAAAAAATAAATCTTAAAAAAAATGAAATTACAGGGGAGGGGGGAGGGAGAGGGTTGAGGGCAGATGGGAGCACAGGGGACAGAGGTGATGGTGCACATATGGTGATGGGGAATACATGGGGTTTACAATTGCTGTCAAATATATATAAATTAAAGGGAAAAATAAAATAAAAAATAAATAAACTTCAGCCTTGATTAATTTCCCTATATACCTTATTGTACTGTTATAGCATAAGAACAAATTTGATTATTGCTCAAGAGCAACTATTCAAATACAGGACTGTTTCAGAAAGTGTTAATTGTGCCAGAAATTATTTTTCTCCTATAGAAAACAAAACTTTTCATTTACTAAAGGAAATGGAAGTGATTTTTTGACTCCATGACTTCTCAGTCTTTCATGAGAGATTTGGTATGGAAGGCTTACCATGTATAATTGAATGCAGAGTCCTTTGTTCTTAAAGAGCTGGTATATTACCTAGTTCGCTCAAGTGTTTCCCAAAGTGGATGCTAGTAGATTACTATGTTAAGGAATATTAAGTCCTGCCTTCCTAATTCCCAATCCACACAGCAAATTGTAACATACTGAAGAAAATATTCATAAATAGGAGCCAATGAGTGGTATCCAAGATTTGGAGATTTCAAAGACCAGTAAAATCAATAGGTTGTCATTATTTTATCTTGCCAAAAGAGTAATAAAATAGTCACTTATTATTACCACTACAACTTAAGACTAAAGGGCAGTTATTAGAATATATTTAACTGTACAGAAAAATTGCTATGTTGTTTGCATTTTTGTCATTTTGACTTAAATGAAGGAAAACTTCATGTGTTACTAGAGACTCACTGATGCATACAAAAACATGTGGAACTTGTGCAATTAACACTGTATACTTCAGATTTACTTTGCAAAAGATTGCTTTTTGTTTTGTATTTTTACTTATTGGCTCTATTGGTCACTGCATGGAGTCCACACCTCTGGATTGTTATCATATGTATGACCCATTACCATGCTGAGATATGGTACTTTATTTTGCTGTTCTGTTAGGAACACTGGGCAATGTAGGAAGGATGGACAGAGCCACTCAAAGCACGCCACTGCCCTATAACCTCATCCCCATGCTTTTCTGGGCATTTTCTCAAACTTAAAACTGTGTCCTCTGGAAATCTCTTGTATTATAAAGGGAAACCCACCTTTCCTCAGACTCTTCCCTGAATGTATAACACTGTACCTTTAAAGATAGGGTCTCCTTTAAGGGGGCAATAACTTCTTTGGTCTCTCAAGGAGAAGTTATTCATTTCTCCCATTCTTTCTGGGTTAGAAGCAGGCAGCAGAATTTTCTTCATTACCCAGTACAATTTCCAGACCCTTCTCATTCCACTTCTATATGAAAATTGTTTGAGGCATTCTTCTCAGAATTCAGGAGTCCTCCCCTCTCTGGTTTTTCTCCTACTTCTCCTACTTTTCATATTCCTTAGTAGAACTTTTTCCACCATTCCTTCAAATGTGGCAGTCCCTACTCTATGTCACCTTACATTCTTCCCCTAAAATTTCTTATGCAATTAACTCTTGTCCAAAATCTTCTTCTGTGCTCCTGCTCCCTCTCCTCCCCCTGCATATCACACAGTCTCCTCAAATCCCAAAGTGATTGTAATTAATTCACTTTTCTTCTCCTTAATTCTGTGTTATCTATCTTCAGGCATCTGTATCCTCATCCACCTACCCAATGCTGAAAATTAAGAGACACCACTTTTTCCTTCACTTCCTCCAATTTCCAGAGCCAAAATCCTGTATTTAATTTACAAACATCTCTACCAATTTCTTTTTTTTTTTCTGGTCCAGCCCATCTCTTGCCTACACAACAGGACCTCCAGTCTCCCTCCTTCAGTATTTTCTCAACTCTGCAGAGTTCTAAATTAAAATCTAATTACAACATCCCTAGACTTAAATCTTTCAATGACTTCCCTACTCAAACACTTTAACATGACAGCTAGATCCATCATGACCTGCTGGCATCCACAGTCTGTACTATCTCTCCTCTAAGTCCAGTGGCTCTCAGGGTTTTAAAAAAAGCCACATTTTCTTAGGCCTCAGGACCTTTGCACATATTACTCCCTTAACTGAAACACTTCCCACCATACGTATACACAATCTACCGCCTTTGCCTGGCTCATTTTCCTCCTACTTCAGACTTTGACTTGGTTTTCTCTTCCTCCAGGAAGTTTTCCCAGAAGACTTAACTCAGTATTAGATTAGAAGCTCCTCTGTGCTCTCATGACATGCTGTCCTTTCCCTACTGTAGTAATTGCTGCACAAAACAATTTTTGTTTGTCTACCTCTTCCACCAAACTATAAGCTTATGCAGCTATGGATCAAACTGTTTTTATTAATCATCATATCCATGAGCCTGGCACTTAGCCATTTCATAACAGGCACTCAGTAATATCTTGAATAAGTGAATTAATTGTAATTGATGATTTTTTAAGTGCTTATTAGTGAATATTTCCATTAAGACCCAAAAGGAAACAGCACAATCAAAAGAGGATAATTCAGGGATATGAACCTTACAAAGGGATTATGCACAAATATGTGCATAGAAATATGCACAAATATGAGCACTAGTAACAATACAAAAATTTAGGCTGTTGCTACCCTTAAGCCAAAAGCAGTTACAGAACAGGAAGAAGAGAGTCATGTTGAGTCAGCCACTTGAGAAAAGCATTGGTTAAAAGACATAATCAATTCAAAGCTACTGTATCAGTCAGGGTAAAACTAGAGAAAAAGCTAGTAAGAGATAAACATTAAGAAATTTACTACAAGGAATTGGCTTATATAATTGTGGGGTTTGGCAAGGTAAGGTCAAAATCTGTAGGGCAGTCTCTCAGGAATGAAAGACTGGAACTTTTAGGCATAGGATTAAGCTCCTGTCCACAGACAGAATTTTTTTTTTTCTAGGAAGCCTTGACCTTTAAACTGATTGAGTCAGGTCTGCTCAGACTACCTAAGATTATTTCCCTGATCTGAGTCAACTAAGTATGGACTTTAATCATATCTATGACATACTTTTAGAGCAACATCTAGATTATCACTTGATTGAAGGGAACTATAATTTAGCCAACTTGACACATAAAAGAGGTCATCTCAGCTGGAAGGATGGGAGTCAGGGTATACACCTCCTGACCTCACTTTCCAGGGCTTTCCATTGGCTGCAGGCCAGTCCTGCTGATAAGGTCCTCACAGGTAGCTAGAGTCCACATATTGGCTGGAGTGTGAGAGAAGGAAATAGAACCAAGCTCCAAACCACACTTTGGGTTGGAGGTCAGATTTTTCAAAAAAGTGAATGAGGATTCAGACTACGGTTTTGAAGAAAGCTCCCTAAAGATTAGATGAGTCACTGAATAAAGGAGGAAGATTAGAAAATGGGGGTATTTATTTTGAGGGATCTCATAATAAGAAGTGTGTCTTATTTATATATTTTCTTTTTTCATTAATTAATTTTTCTTACACTGTTGTGGTCTGCATAGTTCTCCTGTCACCATATCACCCATGAACCATCACCATATTCCGTGTTCTTCCCTCCCCTGTTCCACCCACCTCCCTCCTTTCCCTTGCTGTATACCTCAGGTCTATAGTTAGCTTGTTAGTGTGGACTTTTTCTTGATTTTTGTCTCTCTCTCTCTCTTTTCTTTTTTTTTTTGTATGTTTTCTTGGGCAATGGGAACAGACCCATGTACTACACAGCTTCACATGTTACCCCGGTAAATCAGAAATCTTATTAATCACAGCAGGTCTTCTGATAATTGAGAAAATTTCAAGACATCCTCTTTCACCAAGGCATACAGATGCTCATTATGCTATCCCAAAGATACTTTAAACCTTCCAAAACTTATTGTCACTATTGATACAGTCAGTCAAAAAATATGCCAATATGTGCTGGTTCAGAACCATCCTGTTGACCTATGAGAGAGAATTTATGGGTTTTTTTGCTTTTTTTAAAGATTTATTTATTTATGCATACAAGAGCTAGAGTACAGGCCAGAGGTGTGAGGTGTGTGTGTGGGGTGGGGTGGGGTTGGGAGAGGGTGCTGAGAGGATTCACCAGAGACAGAGTAGGGAACAGAACAGACAGATTGACTGAAATACACTGCTGAGGGGAGCAGTGGGTGAGACAGGAGAGGTCTGCTGCTCCATGTGGGTCCGCTCCCTGGCCAGATCAAACTTGTGCTGCAGTGGCTTGGATATCTTCATAGTGCTGTGACTTAACACTTGCACCACCAGGGAGGCCCCATAGATGATTTGTTTTCATGAACCATCCTATCACATGCATCCTGAGGAACATTTAGGTTGACTAAATAGGGGCTTATCTGATAGCTGAAGTCAGTTAGGAGATTGAAGAATTATTAAACTACTTAAAACCCTCTCTTCCGGTAACCTGTGAATTCTATGTGGCAATGTTTTTCCTACTTTCTACTTTATTGATTCTAAATACTCTTGAACTTCACTTGTATAAACTTGCTTTGCATCCTAAATTCCAATTTAAACCTGGCTACCTGGAGGCCTTCCTGGTGGTGCTAGGGGTTAAGTCTCAGCACTATGTAGCTATCTGCAACCACTGTAGCACACAACATTCGCTTCTGGCCAGGAAGGTGATCTGCATGGCACAGCAGACCTCTCCTGCCTTGCCCACTGCTCCCCATCACCAGTGTATTTCAATCAATCTGCCTGTTCTGCTCCCCAGTCTGTTTCTGGTGACTCCTCTCACCCCCTGCTTCTCTGGCCTGTACCCCAGTTCTTGTATGCATAAATAAATAAATCTTAACAAAAACAAAAACATGGCAACCAGTTTCTGATGGCCATCTTTCCTAGATTCTCCTTTCCTTTTCATTCAAATCTTGTAACTTGACCCTGATTTTCTGTTACTTCCTTTGTTACTTGATTTAGGAGAGGGATGAGTCCCTCCACACACAAAAAAACAGTCCTCCAATGAAAAACAACCTGTCAGTGCAAATAGAATTAAATGTAGAAAATGTCAGATACTAAGTATTGTAACTCCTAGTTCCATATGGTAGTCAGTATCACACCCATGATCAATGTGCCATAAAATCTTCACATGAATTACATATATGAAAAACAAACATTTGGGAAAATGCTTTATTTCTAAAACACAATGTCCTATCTCTTAGCCAAGCACACGTATTTTGAAGAGCTGGTAAGCAATTAATGTATTTGAAACACATGACTGATTAAAAATAGCAACACTGTCAAGTTCTGACTTTGTTCTTTTGCCAATTTTGAAGTTCCATGAGAGCAAAGGGATTTAATGATCATATTAACTAGATAAAAACAAAGCTTATGTATGTTTGCCTGCTTTGTCTCATTGAACATGTCCAAATCTGCATATTGTAATCCAAATCAGGTACTGCTACAGACATATATTCTCAGTTCAGTAGATTATTTATGACACTTAGAGTTTTCTAATATACTTTACATACTACCTTACTTTATTAGATACACTTGTTCTCAATGGAACTGGACTTGATATTAATAACACTGAATAATTCAGAGGGTTGCTCAACAGAGTGAACCTTTATTTTTCAGGTTTACCATACCTTAAACCTTATGCTTACCAAAGCTCCTTTTCAATTTTATTCTTTACAACAGGGGAAAATCTTGATCTATTAAATTATATTTTACTTTATTTTTGTTTGGGTTTTCTGCGAATCTTTAAAAGCTATATCTGCCTTGCCAATTCATGAAACCAAATGTACCAAAATATTTTTTTCCTTTGCTTCTGGGATCCCAGGAAAATAAAATAATAACTTTAGTAGTTGGTTCAATTAAAAGTTTGTTGGGGGTTCCGGGGTTTCCCTGGTGGCACAGTGGGTAGAGCGCCGCACTGTGAATCATCTGCAGCATAGAAGTGTGAGTTCAATCCCTGGCCAGGGAGGGGACCCACATGGCGCAGCACACCTCTCCTGCCTCGCCCACTGTTCCCCTCAGCAGTGTATTTCAGTTATCTGTCTGTTCTACTCCCTGCTCTGTCTCTAGTGAATCCTCTCACCTCCTGCAAAAAAAAAGTTTTTTGGGGCCTTTCATTTAACTAAATATGATTCTACTATCTTTAGTAAGCTCCCAGTTATTCTCCATGACTTCTCTCTTGAACTAAACTCATCTTGGAAGCTCCTGCTTCAGAAAAAGTACATTTCATGTTGCTTCCAGTCAACTCCAGACCGCAATACTGTTATTTTTTCTTCTCTTTTAAACCCTTCCTCTTTATTCTCTTCCTTAAGGCTATAAGAAGGTTTCACTTTCTCTTACTTAAAAAAACTTTTAAATGAATACATAAAAATAAAATAAAAAATAAACTTGTTTCTTCTATACTCCCCCTCCACTTCTAATCGTCTCTCAATTTTAATGTGGCTATTTCTTAGAAAGGTATAAAGGTGATCTCCTTATACCAGTAAGAATGGCACACATCAAAAAAATCAACAACAATAAATGTTGGCGAGGATGTGGAGAAAAAGGAACTCTACTACACTGCTGGTGGGAATGCAAGTTAATCCAACCACTATGGAAGGCCATAGTGGTAACGCTCCTAAAAATAGAGTTATCAGATGACCCAGCAATCCCACTCCTAGGGATCTACCCAAAGGACACAAAAACACAGATCCAAAAGAGTACCTATACCCCTATGTTTATTGCAGCACCCTTTATAATAGGTAAGAATTGGAAACAACCCGAATGCCCAAAAGTAGATGACCGGATCAAGAAGATGTGGTGCATATACACAATGGAATACTAGTCAGCAATCAAAATGATAAACTAGCACCATTTATAGAAACATGGATGGAGCTAGGAGAAATTATACTCAGTGAAATAAGTCAGAAGGCAAGTAGAAAATATTGGATGGCTTCACTCTTAGGAGGAATGTAAAGGAACAACAACTACCAAAAAATAATAATAATAAGAGGAACTCAAGGAAATGAACAATTACAGCCAAAAACAAACAAACAAAAAGCACAACAAGAACAAAAGGACAAAGACAAACCAAAGGGATCATTCAGAGGGGAGGAGAGTGAGATAGAGACCAGGATGAGGCAGAAAGAGCACAAGGGACTGAGGTGATGGTGCACGGGTGAAATGGTGGTGGGAATTCCATGGGGACTACAAAAGACGTCAACCATAATTAAATAAATCTTAAAAAAAAAAAGAAAGAAAGGTATAACAGTGATCTCTATTGTCTTCCTTCCAATGTATTCCTTAAATATGTTTTCTTCCCTACTGTCTTGCAACCATTTCAGACCAGGTAGGTTCATCATTAGTTCAAGCAGTCTCCCTGTTGTCTTAGCCATCTTCATATTATCCACCATACTCCACCAATCTCCACTGCGTTTGCCATACTCCAACACCACACTTTGGCTTCTCCTCTGCTCCTAGCGTCTCCGTGCTGCTAGCCTTGTACTCCTCCTGTCTCAGCCCAGGTGCATCCACTTGCACATGCCCACTTAGGCAGGACCACAGGTGTTCATCATCCACATTAATAGTGGGATGGCGGAAAATCCTGATAACTTTTCCATTTTCTCTATACCTACCATTCCATAAAAATTCTTTTGGTGCTTTTTTCAGTGATCTTTCTATGGTATTTGACATAGTTGAACACTCACCAATGAGTGGGTGGAGTGGTGTCTCTATTTTTTTCTGGCATGATGTTTTCATGGGAAGTAAACACCACAAGGATGGCATAAATTTTCTGATTGATGAATTTAGGAGAAATGGAGTTTATTTCCTTGATATTAGGAAATGGTTTAAATAAATCATGATAAATCGGAATGATGGTATAGGGTTAGAGAAATCAGTTCTTTCCACCCTCCCACCACTGATGATGGACACCTGGGGTGCTGCGAGCATTCCAGGGTGGGCATGTGCAAGTGAGCGCGCCTGAGTTGGACATGGGCTTAAATGGGTGGTGTCATGGGGACCCCAGGAACAACAGGACCGACCCACAGTACTGACCAATGCGAGCAGCAGTAGCAAAGCAGCCGAGAGGGTGAGATGCGCTGGGGGCTAGGAGGCCTGCCAGCCTCCCGCACCCCCCCACCCCCCACCCCTGCCTGCCATGTGCCTGATGCCACCTCTGATGTAGAGAACAATAAAAGCATAAAAAGCCACCAAGGGCTCCAAGACTCCTTTCCTTTACCTCCCTGCCCCCCTCGTCTGCTAAGAACCATCTCAACTGTAGAGTTAGAGAAATCAGGTCTTTTCACCCTCCCAACACTGTGATGATGGACACCTGTGGTGCTGCGAGCATTGCAGGGTGGGCATGTGCAAGTGGGCGCACCTGAGTTGGACATGGGCTTAAATGGGTGGTGTCATGAGGACCGACAGTACTGACAAGCAGCAACAGTAGAAAGCAGCAGAGAGGGTGAGATGCACTGGGGGCTGGGAGGGCTGCCAGCCTCCCGGCCCCCCAGCACCCATGCCTGCCATGTCCCTGGCCACCTCTACTAATAAAAGCATGAAAAGCCACCGAGGGCTCCAAGACTCCTTTCCTTGACCCGTCTGCCCAGAACCATCCCGAACTTGCTCCTGTGCTGCCTTCCTGCCGCTACAGATGGAATATTGCTTATTTGGCCACTTCCTTCCATGAGAACACACATCTCCCTTAATTTCTTTGCTCTACGGTAGTTCGAAGGCAGTCATTAACTGATGCAAAAGTCATCTCCTTTTAGCAAGCCTGCTTAACTAAAAGCAGGCACTCCTTTAAACTTTGTTAGTAATAAAAGTGATTGTTTTGCTCTCTTACTTTCTTCACTGATGCCCAAAGTCCACGGGCTAGACAGATGTTTTTATTGATTCCTTTCCCCAAACTCCCTCTGTGACTTTTATTTCTTCTCCCTTTGCATGTCTTTATTATTATATCCCAACACAAAATACATCGCATTTTACAACTTTTTTCTATGATAGTAAATCTTATAGAATATTTTACATATAAATATAAATGCAAAAATGTATAAATTTATAATTTAATTTTAAAAATTTAATTTGTAATTATAAATTTATAATTCATACATTTTGTCTTTAACATTTTGGAAGCATCTAATCTATTTTCTAAGGGTATAGTGAATTATTATTCATATCTACACTTTTTTCTACATGACAATCAAACTGTACTTTTATACCCAGATTTTAAAATTTTTTATTGTGAACATTTTTCCATATTTTTAAACATTTCTGTAAAATATTGTTTTCAGTGCCTGTATTAATATTCCATCATATGAACTTGTCATAATTTATTTAAATCATTTCCTATTCTTGAACAGTATTACTTTTTTCACTGTTAATATGTTAACTCTTATTTATTCATGTTTATTGCATGCCAGTAAATATCTTGTGTCTCTTTATAAAAGTTAGTTCATTATTTATCACAATAATCAAAGAAGGAGGTGGTTTTGGGAACTGAGGCTGAGTAATTTGCTCTACTCACACAGCTAACAGGTGACCATTTAAACCCTGACCCATCTGATTCCAGTGCACATGTTCTAAATCACCTCTCTATTCTTCCTCTCTAAACAATCATGTACTAAACATCCTAGCACAGGAATGATTATAATATTACTCTTTTAAAACATTTTCTGATCACACGAGTTCTTCTATTTTTCTTATAGAAAATCATAAAATCAGGTAAGCACACGTTTTTAAAAAGCTATCAATCCTTACATCATACTATTCACAAACATAAAACCCAGATAAATATCTTATGCATATACAATTTGGAAGGTAATATAGGAAAATAAATTTGGGAAGTTAACATTAAATGAAGTGCAAACGCCAGATGCAATAAAAGAAAGTGTAGAGAGATACTACTACAGAAAAAAATTCAATTCTAGTCAATTAAAATTCACACAGTCTAGAATCCAACTATCCTCCTTTAAACAGCAGTTAATTCCTGTTTTAACATCTACTCCTTTGGGCCTCCCTGGTGGCACAGTGGGTTAAGCAACGCACTATGAGGCAAACCACAGTCACTGCAGCACGAGTTCGATCCCTGCTGCCAGCCAGTGTGGGACCCACATGGCGTGCCTCTCCTGCTGTGCCCGCTGCTCCCCTCAGCAGTGTACCTCCGTTGATCTGCCTGTTCTGCTCCCATCTCTGTCTGTGGTGAATCCTCTCACCCACCCCCCAACACACACACACACACACACCTCTGGCCTGTGCCCCAGTGCTTGTATGTGTAATTAAATAAAATTTTTTTTTTAAAAAAAATCTACTCCTTTGCATCACCTGTCTCTAATTACAGTTGACTGCACTTCTGGTTCCAGGATGGTCAGGTGATCCATGCACAACTGATAAAAACAACACAGCTATCTAACAGTGATTGCTTGAGGAAGGGGCACAAATCCAAGTCAGAAATAGCAGTCAAGTTTGATTGTTGGCTTCTGTTTCATGTGTCAGAGAAATAAGTTGTCCCTCTTTTACTGGAATTGTTGAATGATGTGACTTGAGAACTACAAAGTAGAACATGAAAGTGAAGCTATAAACAATTAAAGTTAAAATGTAAGCTCCATAAAGACAGAAATTTTTATTTCACTTATTGGTTGTAGCGGCAGGATGGGAGCACAGGAGTAAGGTTCGGGATGGTTCTGGGCAGACGGGTCAGGGAAGGAGAGTCTTGGAGCCCTCGGTGGCTTTTATGCTTTATTTAGTAGAGGTGGCCAGGTACATGGCAGGCAGGGTTGCCGGGGTGCTGGGAGGCTGGCAGGCCTCCAGCCCCTGGCACATCTCACCCTCTCGGCTGCTTCTTCTCTCTGCTGCTGCTGCTGCTGCTGTCGGTTCTCTCCGTCGGCCCTCACAGTTCTGTCTGTTGGTGCTCGCAGTTCGTCCTCACAGTTCTGCCGTCCTCATGACGCCGCCCATTTATGCCTGTGTCCAACACAGGTGCGCCCACTTGCGCATGCCCACCCCGGAATGCTCGCAGTACCACAGGTGTCCATCATCAGTGGTGAGAGGGTGGAAATACCTGATCAACCTTTACGCTACATTGGTGAATTTTCGGTTCCTGGAATATTGCTTAATATATAGTAGGCAATTATTTGTCAAATGAATGAACGAACTGAGAGAGAAAGAACTGAAGTCTTGTTGACATAATTTGAATTCTGATTCAACTTGTATTCGCCACAGTTCATCCTTGTGCTTTTTAGACATGAGAGTCAATACATTTCCATTTTTACTTATACCCGTTATTGCCGACTTTGATGTAATTTGCAGCTTGCTATGATCTGAAAGTTTGCAACCTCCCCAAATTAATATGCTGAAATCCTAACCCCAAAGATGACGGTGTTAGAAAGTTGGCCTTTGGGAGGTGATTAGCTTGGAAGCACTCAGGAGCCCTCCTGAGTGTCATTAGTGCTTTTATCAAAAGAGATCGCACATTATGATGGCTGTTTCATACAGTCAACATTAATTTAGGTCTCTCCATACATTTACTTTTGCCATTGCTTTTCTTTGTACCTTCTGCATCTCTGCTTCCCATCTGTTATTATTTTTCTTCAGGGTTTTTTTTTTTTTTCTTTGTGGTGTAGGGCACTGTAGGGTCAGAGAAAAAAGATATCAGGCTTTTTCACCCTCCCGGATTGGTATAATGATGGGCACCTGCGGTGCTGCATGCATGCCTAGGCGGGCATGCGCAAGTGGGCGCACATGGTTTGGACACCAGAGTATAACAGCGGTATCATGAGGCTGCCAGAGAGAGCAGCAAGAGCAGCAGCAGCAGCAGTAGCAGCAGTGGAACGGACGCCAGAGGAACGAGAGAACAGCAGAAGCAGCAACACAGCCAAGAAGGTGAGATGCGTGGAGGCTGGGAGGTCTGCCAGCCTCCTGGCCCCCAGGCACCCCTGCCTGCCATGTACCTGGTCCTCTGTAAATAAAACCAAAAAAGACATTGAGGGCTCCAAGACTCCTTCATTTACCCTCTGTAGGGTAAAGGTTGATCAGGTATTTCCACCCTCCTACCACTGATGATGGACACCTGAGGTGCTACGAGCATTCCAGGATGGGCATGCGCAAGTGGGCACACCTGAGTTGGGACACGGGCTTAAATGGGCGGCGTCATGAGAACGCCAGGACTGTGAGAACCAACAGACAGAACTGCGAGGACCGACCGACCGACAGTACTGACGAACAGCAGAGAGAGAAGAAGCAGCCGAGAGGGTGAGATATGCTGGGGGCTGGGAGGCCTGCCAGCCTCCCGGCCCCCCGGCCCCCCTGCCTGCCATGTACCTGGCCACCTCTACTAAATAAAGTATGAAAAGCCACCGAGGGCTCCAAGACTCTCCTTCCCTGACCCGTCTGGCCAGAACCATCCCGGAACCTGCCTCCAGTGCCGCCTCCATCCTGCCGCAACAAGGAGCACAAGAGTTGGATCGGTCAAGGAGCTGTGGGACAAGACCTCAAGTGGAGGAGGAGATGCCTGCGAGGACGAGCCCACGACCCGAGGCAGCAGACTGAAAGAGGACCACGATTCAGAGCTCGCCACTGCTGACAGAATGAAAGGACTGATGGACTAATGGACTGACAATCCTGTCAGAAGGCAGGTTGTGTTTGTGGGACCCTGGGGGTGGGTGATTGTTTGTACACCGCAGGAGGCATGGCCAGTGGACCTTGGTGGCCAAAAGCAGCCTGGGCGTAGAAGAGCCCAAGAGTGGCAGAGGCAGGAAGCCCTCTGCAGCCAGGCAGAGGAGAGGTTGGCAAAATCTGGCACAAGTTGAGGAAACCCAGAGTGGCTAGTAAGCAGCCTGTTTGATAAAGAAGGCCGATGAGTTTCTTAAAATCACCTGTAGGTGATGTCCTGCTTGTTTAGTGAGGGTGAGGAGCTGAGGAACCGTCCTTGGGGGGACGGGAAGGAAACATGACTTGTGGTGGAGCCCACAGCCGGAAAAGGGGACCCAAGAGAGGCCGCATGTGGACTTGTATCCACGGATCCCCGACCTGTGTGTGCGTGCACAGGGTTGGCCTGAGTGCAGGGTTTGCGTGTCACATGTGGCTATGAAAAGCCAAGTGTTGGAGTGACAGCAGAGAGTACCCTGGGGATTGGGCAATCAGTTTGGAATCGCCAATCCCGAGAGTGAGAGCACCCTGGGGGTGGGTGCGGTGTGAGGCTTGTGGCTGAGACCACAGCCAGAGAAGGCCAGGAAGCCTGATGACTCCTGGCGTGAGACGGCAGATGCTGTGAGTGGTTCCCGCCTCATATGTAATCGGTGCCTTCAGCAGCAGATGTGGTGGATCATCTGCTGGTGCCAATAATGTCTTTTGCCCCTAGGTTGGTGCTCTGCCTAGGTGTATTTGTGTCTATTTGTATGATACTGTATTTGCTGCATTGCTTTATGTATAATTTGTATGGTGGAAAACCTGAGGGGGTGGACTGTAGGGTAAAGGTTGATCAGGTATTTCCACCCTCCTACCACTGATAATGGACACCTGCGGTGCTGTGAGCATTCCAGGGTGGGCATGCGCAAGTGGGCGCACCTGAGTTGGGACACGGGCTTAAATGGGCAGCGTCATGAGAACGCCAGGACTGTGAGAACCAACAGACGAACTGCGAGGACCGACCGACCGACAGTACTGACGAGCAGCAGAGAGAAAAGCAGCAGCCAAGAGGGTGAGATACGCTGGGGGCTGGGAGGCCTGCCAGCCTCCCGGCACCCCCCCACCCGGCCCCCCTGCCTGCCATGTACCTGATAACACCTCTGATGCAGAGATCAATAAAAGCATAAAAAGCCACCGAGGTCTCCAAGAGACTCCTTCCCTGACCCGTCTGCCCAGAACCATCCCGAACCTGCCTCCTGTGCCACCCCCATCCTGCCGCTACACCCTGTATGCTAGAATCATCCAGAACTTGCTCTGTGCCCCTTGCTGACACTACAGGCACTTAGACTTAAGTTCTCTTAATGTATGCTTGTCTGAAAATGATTTATTTCACCTATACTTTTAAATGGTATTTCAATAAAGGTAGAATTCTATATTAGCATTTTCTCCCCTACACTTTGAAAACATCATTCCATTTTTTTTTTTTTTTTGTAGTTGTAGCAGCCAGGAAGGGGTGGCACTGGAGCAAGATTCGGGATGGTTCTGGGCAGACGGGTCAGGGAAGGAGAGTCTTGGAGCCCTCGGTGGCTTTTATGCTTTTATTAGTAGAGGTGGCCAGGTATATGGCAGGCATGGGTGCCGGGGGGCCAGGAAGCTGGCAGGCCTCCCAGCCCCCAGCATATCTCACCCTCTTGGCTGCTGCTTCTCTCTCTGCTGCTGTTGCTGCTCCTTCGTCCTGTCGGTTTTGTCGGTCGGTCCTCGCAGTCCTGGCGTTCTCATGACGCCGCCCATTTAAGCCGTGTCCCAACTCAGGTGTGCCCACTTGCGCATGCCCACCCTAGAATGCTCGCAGCACTGCAGGTGTCCATCACAGTGGTGGGAGGGTGGAAAGACCTGATCATTCTCTGACCCTACAGTAGTCCAGTATCTGGAGAATTTAGCTGTTATTAGAATTTTGTTTCTTTAAAGATAATATGTACTTTCCCCCACTGCTGACTGCTAAAACTTTGTAAATTGCCTTTTATTTTTCAGCGGTTTTACTAAGTGTAGGGTCAGAGAAAACTATCAGGTTTTTCCGCCCTCCCGCCATTGGTATAATGATGGACACCTGCAGTGCTGCACGCATGCCTAGGTGGGCATGCGCAGGTGGGCGCACCTGGGTTTGGACACAGGCATATAAGGACAGGGTCATGAGGACACCAGCAGCAAGAGCAACAGCAGGAGAACAGGACACCAGTAGCGGAACAAGAGCAGCAGTAGAAGCAGAGAGAATAAGCAGCCAAGAGGGTGAGATGTGCCCGGGGCTGGGAGACCTACCAGCCTCCCGCAGCCCCCCGCCCCACCCCCATCCCTGCCACCAAGGGCTCCAGAACTCTTCCTTTATCCTGTCTGCTAGAATCATCCAGAGCCTGCTCTATGCCACCTTCCTTGGCACTAAACTAAGGCTAAGTTAGTTTTAAAAAACTAAGGGATAGTTTTCTATGCAATTTATCCTGCTTGTCATTTTGATAATTGCTTGAATAACTTTCATTGGTTGTGAACATTTTCAGTCATTATTTTTTCTAGGCTGCTTCTGCCCTACTCTATTTTCCTTTCAGAAGTTAGACATTTTCACTCTGCCTCCTATAGTGGAATAATATTTTTTACATTCCATTTTTGTAACTCCCTGCCCCATTTTGGACCTTTTTTTTCCCCCTACCTACCTTCTAGTTCTTTCTTATTTACTTCTCTGAGTTTATAGTCCAGCCTCTAAGGAAAGCTGTATGGAGGCTCCTAGTCTACTAAAAATGGATGGAGCTTGAAAAGGTTATGCTCATTGAAATAAGTCAGAAGGAAAAAGAAAAATACCGGTTGGTCTCACAGGAGGAATAGAGGGGATTAAGGGGAAAAATAATCACATCAAAAATAACCAAGAAAACACAACAAAAATAAACAGACAACTACAACTATAAATCATATATTCTGTAGGGAAGAGGGAGGGATTGGGATCAAGGCAGGGATGGGAAGAGCACATGGGACTATGGTGATGGTGCACAGGTGACTTAGTGGTGGAAATTCTATGAGGGCTACACCTAGAAGAGAAAGCAAACATTGTAAGAAAAAATAAAACCTGAGTTTATTAGTGAATTAAATATATATATAGGCCTGCAGAGCTCCTTAGACCTTTTGCCATGTGTGAATACAACAAAAAGTCTGCTACCTAGAAGAACCCTCAGCTGACTGTGAAGAGACCCTGATCTCAAACTTCCAGACACCAGATCTGTGAGCAGTAGATTTCTGTTGATTAATAAGCTTCTGGTCTATGGTATTTTGTTTTATCAGCCCAAACAACATAGACAGAAATTGTTAGAAAAGATGGAGTTGCTGTTACAACAAAATATAAAACTGTGGAAGCAATTTTGTAACTAGATAAGGGATAGAGACTGGAAGAGTTTTGTTAACTGTACTACTTTTTATTGAGGTAATGTTTTAGTTTATAACACTATAGATGATTTTGAGGTATAGGTTCCCATCTCTTCAAATGTATTACTGTACATACTATACCCAACATCAAAGTGCCAATAATACCCCACCATAGTTCATTGGATATTTCCACCCTTAACTCCTAGGGAGTTGGCAGAGTTTTTTGTATTTATCAGAAAAAGATGATATTGCTGTGAATGAACTGTTAAGAGTGATTCTGGTGAGAACCCAGAAGGAGAGTGTTTAGAGAATTCCTCAGTCTTCTTTGAGGATAGCTAAGTGGTTGTGGACAGAATATTGGTAAAAATATGGATGATAAAGGCCAGTCTGTTGGAATCTCAAATGGAAATTAAGAACATGTTGTAGGAAACTGGAGGGAAGGTGATTCTTGTTAGAAAATAGCAAAGAACATAGGTGAGTTCTGTTCCTACCTTAGCGTTTTGTGGAAGATAGAACTTATGAACAATACAAGTAGATATTTGGCTGAAGAAATTTCTAAGCCAAATGTTGAAGTAGCCCAGTTTGTTCTTGAGAAAAGAGATGATTTAAAGGTAGAATTGTTAATGAAAAAGAAGCAAAGCAGGATTTTAAAATTTGGAGAATTCCCAGCCTGTATTTACAATAAGCTTTTTGGAGAGAGAACACAAAGAGGGTGTCAATTCTCACCTGCTCTGGTGTGAATTGACCATCTTAACAGAAAATAGGGAACTCTTCATGAAAACAATGCAGAGATTGTTCATTTGTCTAACGACCTGTCTTTCAAAGTCAGTATAAGAATGATTCCAATGGGCATTTGGGACTGGCCCTACCATAACAGACTGGGGGGCAAATAGCTTTCAAAGGAGGGACTCCTGGCTGCCTCACCTTTTAGAATCCACTCCCTGTATTCCCCCAGTGTTTCTCAGTCTCAAGGTATCATGCAGGGGAGCCTCTGTAGAGGGCACAAGGAGCAAACCTTAGCAAATTCCCTGCCGAATCCACAGTGCACTAGCCGTATGGGCAGGAAGTGTCCACCCAGATTTGGAAAGTTGGAGCCTCCCATTGCAGCAGGTTCAGGAGAGGGAATGGCAATGGCAGAGTCCCCACTAGAGTAGTGACCAGTAGAACAGACCTGTGAGACAAAGAAAAGCAATGGTGAAACCATCACTGAGACCCAGGCCCTGACAGGGGCAGGCAGAACTCCAAACTGTGGAAGCTGCTGCATGGGCTATACCCTGCATAGTTGAGAGGGCAGGGCCACTGGGAGCCTTAGAGACCCAACCCCCGGTATGTCTAGAAAATAGAACCTCTGCAACAATGGACCTTAAAGTTTGGACTTGCTTCCAACCTATTAGTCTTTTGTTCCTTGGTCTTTCTTCCTTTTTGAATGGAAATGTCTACGCCATGTCTGTCTCCACTGTATTTTGGAAGCACATACCTTGTTTGGTTTCACAGGTGCATGCCTAGATAGAAGTTTGCCTAAGGATAAATGTCTCACCCTTATCTTACTTAGATATTTAGCTGAGACTTTGGACCAGCATTCTGAGTTGTTGCTCAATGAGTTAAGATTTTTTTGGTTGTTGGGGTGAAGCTAATGCATTCTGTATGCATTACAGACATAAATTTGGGGAACCAGGATGGTATGCTATCATCTAAATATTTCTGTCCTCTCCCTCGAAACTCATGTATGGAAATCCTAACCCCAAAATATGACAGGATTAGTAAAGTTGGACCTTTGAGCTTAATTAGGTAAGAAGAGCAGAGTCCTCATGAACTCAGCTACTGCCTGTACAAAAGAGGTAAAACCCCAGAAAGATTCTTATACCTTCCACCTCATGAGAACAAAGTAAAAAAGCAGTGGAAATTCTTTGCCTATTTTGCTACTTGAGATCTCCCCCATTTTATTACTTTCCATATCTCTAAAAGAAACATACAGAGGGTTAAACTTTTTATTTTTCCCACAGGTGATGCTGTTAGTTTTTGTTTGTTTTAATTTTAAGTGGGTTATATTTTATTTATGTATATTTGACATCAATTGTGATGCTGCTGTTTTAGATTTTGTTTGTTTGTATAGGTCTTGGCTGGCTTTTGTATGTACCAGTTCTGTTTTGTAGTTACTGAGTCAGTTGGGTGGGGAGGAGCTTGTAGGGATCCAGATATTATTGTAGATGAGTTGGGGTGGAGCTGACTTATGTCTGTAGCAACTCCCCATATCCCTTCTCTCTGGTTTGAATGAGAAACTCAACAGTCCCTGTGATGTCAGTGCCCCTCACAAGCGAACATGTCTCAGCGGTTGGGAAGGCCAAGTGCAGAGCAGGATGCTTACTCTGCTATTTACCAAGGTGTACCACAACTCCTCCATAAGGTTTCCTCCCACTTTCTCCTCACCAGGGCCTCTGAGCGAACTGACAAACCAGCTACCAATGTCCCCTACTCCAGATTGCAAACCCTAGGTCCCCCTCTCCACCCACCTCTCATTCAACATCATGAATCTCCTCAGTGTCAATCCTGTTGAAGTCTGCACTGGTCTCTACTGTCCAAGGGATAATCAGTCCCACCACTATCCTTGAGAGTATTTCTTCCAACAATGTCCAGCCAGTAGGAACCAAGAGCCATTGCCTCTGACTTGCAAGTTAACTTCTGATTCTAATTCTTGTCTTGGTTTTTCCCCAGGAGGCTTCTCTGGTAATTTATATATTCAGTTAGTGCATATGGGTATGGTATGTATACAGAACGGACTTTTTTGACTTGATCTCTAGGATATTCTGTTTTTCACAACAAGGAAGACAAAAGCAAAATAACATATTTGGGTTTATAAAAATGAATACTCCTTGGATTAAAAATACCAGAAATTCAACTCAAACTGCTATAATACTGATTCCCCATAATCAAGAAAGTACTTAAAATTCCTAACATATAGGGTTGATGGGAAAATAAAATAAATTAATGCACATAAAGAACTTAGTTATGTGCTTACTTCATAGTATACAGACAATCAATGTTAGTTCTTATTATCATGAACATTTTAAATCATAACATTGGCTTATTAGTACCACATGTATGAATGTTATTTCTAAATATGTACAATCTGTTATACAGTTACAAAATAAATCTTAGACTTATTTATCATTGCTATTTATATCACTTCTTGGACCTTTTGGCTAAGATCAAATGTATCATTTTTATTTATATATTTACTAATTTATTAAATTTTTATAGGACAAGGAAAAAGAAAGTTCACAGCAAATTTTTAATTCAAAATTTTGAAATGGTTAAAAAAACTTAATTTAAATTTTTAAGTATAATTGAGCTTAAAGTCTATGGAAATGCTAAAAGGAGAAAATAAGAGATTCCAAATGGTGTTTGATAAATACGCATTTAATTTCACAAATACTTATACAGGGAAAAGATGAATGATTTGATTGGGCAGCAGTTATTGTTAAGGGAAAATAAAGTAGAAGAAACTGAAATATTTAGGTACCTATCAAGAAGTGATGAAAACCAGCTGTGGAAAAAGATTCTGTAAGGGAGAGTTTCTTTATTACAAAGGAAATAGCTGCACAATGTCAAGAAGGGAATTGGTAAAATGGAAAGCCAAGAAACCCACCACAATAGGATGCCATATTCAAGAAAGCATTATTTACATATGAGCTCAACACCACTTCTTATTTTACCATGGTTTGAAAAATTTGCTTTATCATACTCATGAATTCATTGCTAAACATTTGTGCCTGCCTCATTTTAATATTTATTTAAAAAATATCTCTTGGGATGTGAGGAATGTATTATGGTATGACTTGTTACATAGGCTGTATTTATTGGTTGAGAAGGGAAGATGTCTATGGCAATTTTCTCCATTTACCCAGTCCTCTAGGTTCACAGCTACAGTTGAGCCCTACAACCCCATTTGTACCCCCACACACTGCCCTGGAGCATTCTGATGGTTCATTCATAGTACATAATGAGGCAATCTATAAATGCAAAACTCCAATCTATACTAACCTAAATAGGTCGATAGGTCAAATTTTGTACTCTTCCCTCAAATTGTGACAGAATCCTGAATGTTGATCTGAGAGAATTCCAGACCAAGCTACTGTCCTATTGCCACATCCAATTCCCTCTGGGCACATATGGCCTTGACATCTCTGCTTAGAAAGCCCACCATGAACAGTTTTTGTTGCAGGGATCACTAATGTGTGATTTGAACTGATCAACCAGATGGTGAAAATCACACCTCCCTGTGGTAAGTACATGGCTTGCTGCCTGCTGTGCTGTGGTGATATGGTTCCAAAATGTCAATGCTGCCATTGCCAGCAGACATCCAGTTAAGAACAAGCCTGCCACCCAGTTTGTGGATTGTTTGTTGACCTTCTGGTTTCAAAGTTGGCATTAATTATGATTGCCACTGTGGTACCTGGTGGAGACTGAACCAAAGTATAGCGAATTATGTGCATGCTGAGCAACATGATAGCCATTGCTGAGACCTGGGCTTGCCTGGACCACAAGTTTGACCCAGTGAATGCTAAATGTGCCTGAGGAGATGGCTGCCCTTGAGAAGATATGGAGGACAGTAGTGTGGATCTGTTGAAGGATCAGGTGAGGAAGAAGGAAGGGGATGCTAAAGTTAAAATGTCACCTAAATACTGCTTGTACAATGAAACCTTTTCTGTTTTAAACAGTGCTAAGTTGTGACATGACCAGTTGATTTGATGTAGCAGTGTGTTTTCTCATACTCAATTACTGAAGCTGTGCTTAAAAACATGACATGTTCTTATAGATCCTAGTTGTCCATTTCTGTAATGAGTTTGAAAAAAGTATTCACTGTCTTAAATTTCAAAATATTCTGAATGTGTCTGTGAGGGTGTTTCTTGATGATAATAATATTTGAATCTGTAGGTTAAGTAAAGTAGACTGTCCCCTTCCCATTTTGTGGAAGGCCTGAATAGGATAAAAGTTTCAGTAAGAAATAACTCTCTCTGGCTGACTGTCTTTGACCTGGGACACCAGTCTTATCCTGCCTTTGAATTTAGATGTGGAATGGGACTCACATCATTGGCTGTCTTAGTGCTTGGACTCATTCTGAAATTATACCACAGGCTCTTCTGGATGTCTCAGCTCCATAATTATGTGAGTCAATTCCTTGTGATAAATTTCTTTTGGGATTATATGTGTATTTTTAGATTGGTTCTGTTTCTCTGGAAAACCCTTACTAATACAAACATAAATAATTTGGGGTCTTAAAATCAGACTGAACACCATGAAGAAACAGTTTTGCAAGATTTCCAGGACTTCCTGTGTTCAGTTAAAGCAGCAATGCCACGAGATGTGTCTTTCTTGTTTATTTTTGTACTTCCACTTCCTGTGAAGTGCTGTTAATCAGAGAATTCAGAAGTGCAGGAGCCTTTAAATATATGCAAAATGTTTAATACCCCCCAACAAGTTTCATTTCTTTAGAGGGTGGTTTTCATTGTACTTGACTGATTGGCAGAACTTTTATTTAAATTCAAAGGTGATTGACATTGCCTCTGTCATTTCTATAAAGACATGTAAAAGTAGATGTTCTTTCTTGGAGAATAACTGCAAGGACAGAAACAATGCCACCACCCATTAGTCCTTCTTGGTTTATACAATGTTTCTCAAATTCTAGTCCTCAGACCAGCAGTATCATCAACATAGAATGGGAAATGACTAGACATGCAGATTCTGAAGATCCATACCAGAACTTCTGAATCAGGAACTCTGAGGTGAGGATGAGAAATCTTTCTTTTAATACACTCTTTTGATGATTCTAACGCACGCTAACATTTGAGAGCCACTGGCCTACATTATCACTTCATAAGCATGAAAATCTGATGAAAACATCACAATATGAACTTGTTAAGATTACCCCCATTTCACCAAAGAAGAAAACAGGGCTCCCAGAAGCTGAAATGACTTCCAATGCTCACATTATTAAAAGGCAGAGCTTTTTAAGTTCCTGTGACCCACACCCATTGTTTTTGCTACAATATTTCTCTCCTCAAATAACTCAGATATATCCCTAATATGCACCCTCACTACAGATAAGACCTAGGATATTTTACATAATGGCCCTCATGCAATAGGAAAATTCTGTAAGTGACCCTCTCTTGGGGCTCCTTTTGTTTCCTCCTTATTTACGCATAGCAATGAGACAACAGAGAACTATAACCTAAAAGTTTTTGGTTCCAATGAGAGCAACAGTCTGTTCCCTCCAACACTGACTGATTTCAATTCTTCCATCAAGAGGTTTGCATGTTGTTTTTTCTGCTCTGTCATGATGCAGGATAATTTGTATCAGAAGAATGCAAATAAATTTAATTTGTCCATCAGAAAGGAATGGTTAATTAAATTTTGCAGCTTTTTACGCTAAGACGCATTGAATAGAGGGAAAAGTAAGGTGTGATGTGGTAAGCGTACCTTGTTTGCTATCAGTCATGTAGTGGGGGGGAAAATCACACACATATATGTTTGTAAAAATATAGAATTTTTCCAGAAAGATAAGTGATAAATAGGTAATGGTGGTTTTGTTCAGTAAGAACTAGCAGGAGGATGAAGTGACAAAGGAGACAATGGACAAGAAAGGGAAGGAAGGGAACTTTTCATTGTATACCCTTTTGTATCATTGAATATTTTTTAAGCAATAAGTAAAATGACCTATTGGAACTTACCTTTAGTATACATATATATTTATATGTGTTATATATCGAAAAGAATAATTATGAACTCCCAAACATCCCACCATAATAGTTATGGATTCATTGCCAGGGAACTTCTGAGAATTTTAGTCTAAACCAACTTTTCATACATATCCCCAAATTCCATCTCATTGGATGAAGTTGAATCATTCATTTAAAACTTGAGTCACTACTTCCTAGTGCTGGCATACAAAGAGTACTTTCTCTACCCTTCAGAGGCTGTTAAACTCCCCAATCCAAAATTCTCTGGCAGGCGTGGGTCATATCTTTCTGAGCCAGAGGTTTCTCCATCTCCATTCTATTCTAATACAGAGATATTGGAGGAGCCAGGACTGATTCCTCCTGTCTCAAATACCAACCTACCTAATTCTTTAAATGAGCCAGTGTCCAATAGATAATTAATGAGCTATGAAGTGCCCCCCATAGCCAGATATGCATTTTCCTTACCAGGGATACCCCCCAATCTTCCCCTCTTACTACCAAAAAATGAAAGGAAGAGCAAAGGGAAAAGAAACAAAGTCTGGATAGTTACTTACAACAGCCAACTATAATTATGCAATTTAACATGAGCAATGGTGAGTTCATTTAGCAGGGATGTCAAAAATGTTTCTAAAAAGGGTGCATGAGTGGCAGCTATATATTGAAAAATAAAAGCTCTGTTTCTGGAAATGTAAAAATTTGAGTGATTCATAAATAAAGCTTAGAAGGGTGTAGGAAGCAGGATATGGGCTAAGTGAAAATATACATGTACGGTTTGGTAATATTGGGAAATACCCATAACACAGTACATATGACTCAAGAGGGAAAAACAGAAAGGGGAAAAGTACAGTGATAGTCATTATATTGGGTTGGCTGAAATAGTCCTATTTTCAGAGGGTTAATCATCCAAAAAGAAAATGTAGAGCTATTTTACAGAATTATGAATTATTATCACTAATGCCTTAAATTACCTAAATTAAACAAGTAATGGGGAGTTCATCAAATCATTCATTTATTAACACGTAGATGATGGGGTTCTGAAACCAGACTTCCTCAGCTCAATCGTTTAGTTTATAGCCAAAAAGGATTATCCACGTTACTGATATTTATACCGTGAATATGCGTGATGTGTGCACATCTACATGGCAGGGCAAAAGAGGGAAAGAGTGAAGAGTTGGTTCTTCTGATCTTCACTTCCTCTGTAAATTTTCCCCTCTTCCCCCGTAACTCAGTCCCACCTCAAATGATCAAAAATATGATTTTTTTTTCTGTTCTGTACCTTTGCAATTTTGAGAAAAACTCCAGTTAAAAAGGCACTCTACAGGGACACTATGGTTTTGGGGACTAAGGGGATTTTTTAGTGTAGTTTTTATCTGGTCTTTTAGCATAAATTTCTTAATTTCACTTACCTTCTTTGTATTCTTTTCTAATAGATGTGGTTAATAATTGTTAAAAATAATAACTCTAGGGTGTGGGATATTACATATTTATTGACATTCCAGTACCATGAGTAAGCACTATATATATCTTTCTTTGTTCATTCCTTTCCTTTTAATTCAGCATTCTCTCAGGCTCAGTTATCAAGATGGATTTTTACAACTTAATATAGTCCTTCTTTAGCAATAGAGAATTTTCAGTTATCTTTGCAGGTGTACTTATTGTAGGTGAAATGCTCATGTTAAGTAAAATGTGCATAATTAAATATATGCTCAAAACAAAAGTACCATTTAATGCCTATATACAAATAATAAACATTTACTTAGAACCTACTGTGCACCCTACTAACCACCTGAATGGCAATTATGAATAAGATGAGAGCCCTACTCATCTAGATACTAAGTTGGATGGGAAAGAGATGGAAAAATAAATATATAACTTTAATATGATGAATAGGAAATTGCAGGAGATGGGAGGACTGATCATGCTGCCTGGGGTGGTCAGCTAAGGCTTTATATTTCATCTTTGAGACAAATTCAGAGCATCTTTCACATAGAGGAAAAGGTGAATGTGGCTTTAGAGAAGCCGGTAGTCTGGTGGGAGAGACAGCTCAGCAGACAAACAGCCATGAGACAGTGAGATAGGCACTTTAAATGGAACCACACATAATGTGCTCTGGGAACACCAAAGTTGGAACAATTAATTGTGTGGGAGATATGGGACCCCTTGGGGGCAGTGGTCAGTAGATACCACTGCAGCAGATAAGAGGTGACATCGGTGTTCCACCAGAATTGAGATTTGCTAGGCAGGGCTGAGAAAAGAAAAATGAAGATTTCAAGGAAAAGGAGCACATCGAGCCTAACTTGAAGAACATTCCTTTTTTTATTTTTTAAAAATTTTTTTTATGCATACAAGAGCTGGGTCACAGGCCAGAGTCATGGGAGGTGAGAGGAGTCACCACAGACAGAATGGGGACCAGAACAGGCAGATAGACTGAAATACACTGCTGGGGGAGAAGAGGGCAAGGCAGGAGAGGTCTGCTGCGCCATGTGGATCCCCAACCTGGCCAGCGACAGGGATTGAACCTGTGCTGCAGTAACTGTGGTCTGCTTCACAGTGTGGTGCTTAACCCATTGTGCCACCAGGGAGGCCCCTTGAAGAACATTCCTAAATAAAGGTGTCTGGGAATGGGAGATCAGCAAGCAACTAGAAAATTAGACTTGGTCACACTATGTAGGAACCTTAATCCACACTAAGGAGTTTGAACTGTTGTATATCCCATAGGCTGCTGGAAATGGAAAATCTTTAATCCTGGTATGATTTGTTTAGATCTAGTTGTAGAGAAGCCCAGGTGCAACTTCCAGGTGTAAGGTGATGTGCTCTGCTTTAGAATGAAGCAGTAGAATGAAAAATTAAGGGACAAAAAAGCTTCACAGGAAGTAAAACTGAAAGTAAGGAGATAAGATAGGGAGTCATGGGTTACTTTTGAGAATCTGAGAGATAATGGGGTTCTGACTGAGCTAGAATGGGAAAAGGACTTTGTGTGACTATTCATAGGTAGGATGCCATGTAAATATATTATTAGGTGTTGATTTTTGAGGTGTCTCAAGGAGAATGCTAATGAGCAACTGGAGATGCAGAGCTGGAGAATTCATGTCAAAGTATGTCATTGCCAGTAATGAGGGGAGTAGGAAATAAGGATAAGAAAGAAGCCCCAGGGAACCCCAACTTCTAGGGAATGGACAGGGGGAGAAAAATAGTGGATGATGCAGAACACTTAGAAGGATATAAGAGAGGAACCAAGAGAAGGAAGTGAAACAGAACTCGGAAGAAAAGACGCTTTCCTACTGGAGAGACAAACTATTAGTGGCAAATGAAAAAGAGAGACAAGTAGAAGTGAACAGAACAGTATTCATTGATAGGTAACTGACAGTTCTCACTCATTTTGGTGAGAACAGTGGAGTGAAGGCAGAAATCAGAAGGCAGTGGATTAAAAGAGAATAGGAGCTAATTTAATAAAGTCATGCAATTCTCTTTCCTAAGAACCTGATATGAAGAAAAGGTGAAATGTAAGGCATCAGCCCAGAAAAAAAGGAAGTTGAGCTAAAGACAGAGTGGTTGTTTTTCTCATGTTTTTTATTTCTTTAACGTCTAGTGGTGTCTTGAGCACATGTGTGCCCAGAAGAGAAAGAATGAATCAACATGAGTGGAGAGAGTTACTGAGGAAGTCAGATCTTTTGTACAAGGGTTGGAGACCAAGACTTAGTAGAAGGTGGAAAAATTTCTTCTGGGTTAATAAAGAAGAAGGTAAGAATAGGGTTAGGCTTAAAGAAGTCTGAAAGGCAACCTCAGGGGGGTTATGCCTGACTCCCTCCTTTTTTCCTTAAAGAAGCACCAGCTGGGAAATCATTGAGAGTGATTGTGCTGAGAGAATGTTTCTATCAAGACACTAAATACCAGTGTCTTGTTTACTCTTCTAAAAACATTGCTTCACTTTCACTAGTGAGATAACTAAAGAAAAGTATTCTCAAGTAAGATATTCTCAAGAAAGGTGGTTAAACAATGGCTGAAAATTTCAGACAACAAACTTCTATACAGTACATGTTTAGTTGCATTAACACCAGACTTGGATAGCTCTGCCTACAGCTCAAAAAATTCTTTAAATTCTGGGTCTTTTGAAGTAACTTTAAAACCTGGACATAGAATTTAAAGTTTATTTGGAGTAAAACATTCTGGTAGTTCATGTCCTACTCTTCTCGTCCAAATAAATATCAAAGAAACAAAACAAAAGCTGATCTTTCTTAGTATTGGAAACATGCTAAAATTAGGAAAGAATTGATGTTTCTCCAGTCTTTTTAGAAACTCAAACCACTGATTATCAGATGTGGTGTGTGTTGCTTGGTTGCCCTAAGTAAATGAGCAACAGGCACAATCATAAAGAAAGACATCAGACTAGACAAACTGTCATTTAGAAAGAATTAAGACAACCATATTGTATGCTAACCATCCACTTGTCTACCGCTGCTCTGGTGTCAGTAGTCTCCAGAGGTTCCTTAATCTCATTGAGACCAGACAGCCAGCCTCAATTTATACAGCAGTGAAAGCTCTTTGATCTCATATCAAACAGAATCAGACCAAGAGAAGAATCCAACTGGCAAGATGATTGTCTCTCAAAGGAGAACTAACAGGGCAGTAAGGAAAAATGGTAATATCTTACTTTGGGATTCCATGGTTTGAATGGGCATTGAAAGTAAATTCATCCCAATGAGTAGATAGGGTTGGTTTGCTCTTTGTAACCAAGTACAGGTAGTATTGTCACAAGAAAATCTTTCAAACTATCAACATTATTACATAAGCCTGATAACAGTTATGCTAAGCATGGTAGAAGCATAATAAATGTAAGAACACCTGCCTTTCAATTGTAAAGAAAAGGTGTTTGTCAATATGTCTTTAACTGTTAGGATATACTGACACTATTAAAGAATTTCCTTTAAAAGGATTTATTATACTGTCATTTAAATAAAAATTGCTATGCTTTATAAATAAGTTAGTTAGCTACCCATGTAAGAAACTAGCTTTTCAATAGTCAAAATATTTAGGAAAACACTACTGCGCCCATAGAATTATCAGACTATTGTTAACATATCAGGAAACTCATCCAAATATGTAATGTAAAAGGTACACATTTTAATAATCACATCAGTTATATTTTACATACTATAACAGTTTAAAAAATGAATATGAGACTATGATTATGCAAATAAGATTATGAAAATTAGGGAGAAAATTAAGAGTAAGACAGTGTTTTCCTTTTAGATACAGAGTATTACTTTGAAAAATAACATGTTCTCTAGTTTAGTGGATCTACCAAGATCTCATTCTTGATCTATTTATACAGGTAAAAAACTCTAGGTTATCTGTTATTTGGGAAAATATGATTTGAGCTTTTTAAGCCTGGTGTACAATGAAGAAATCCTACAAAAGCAGTGTAGGAATCAAGCCAGAATATAAAGTAACGTCTTTTTCTTACTAGTATCCATAATGATGAATAATCAAATAGACAACAAATTAACAATATTTGAATAGCACTATTAAAAAGATGGTTGTCTGATTATATATAATATATGAATGTCTTCAAAATAAACCCCAACCCTCTAGAGATTTTGCTTTCAGTGATTTATAAGCCCAGACTTTAAGCTACTCAATGTTCATTTAAAATTGGCACCAATTTCCTGTTGGACCATCTTAAAGTCACTACAGCTATTATTTACTGAGCCTCTATGAAGCTCACTTCAACCTTTCCATATAAATACAGCACCTAGGCTATGATTTTCCTCCACATTTTCATTCCTCATCATTATGTCTGACAATTTTGAAATTCATGCCTGGAATCCATCTGTTTCCTCACCTATAAAAATCCCATGATCCTGTTAATTGCAAGCTTCCAATTCCACCCTATTTTAGCCATGCATTAGCAAGAAAGACCCTGAATTTAACCATACAATCATTTGCAATGGCTCTTTTCATATACAACTTCCATATATACCATTACATACCTTCCTGTCTTCCATTCATTCCATCCACCTAGTTCAAAAACATTAAATCCTTTAGTTTAATTCAGCCATGACCATCTTCTCAGATCCTTTTATTGACCTCTCTAACACTGAGGCTCCTGCCATGTTTGTGTGACCTGACATGTTAGTGAACAATCCCACATCACACATCCTATTCCGTTTTCATGTTTATGCCCAAGAACAGTGATAGAGAAAACTTGGTAGTGCCCAGGCCCTCTCTTACATCCTTATGCTTACTTCCACTGTGCTGGATTGCCAACAACAATCCCCAGATTTATTGCTGTGGGCATTCTCCCCAGCAGTTTTATGCACGTAAATTTCACCTATATATCCCTGAAAACCTCCTGTATTTTTCCTTTATCACTCATGGCAAAGATGTTCTGAAAACAGTCCATATATCCCTTCACATATACTCAATATACACTTGTCTTTCCACTTCCCTCAATTTCTATTTGCTTCAAAGGCAGTTTTACCATCGACCTCCTATAATATTTTTAAACTTGAGAGCTTTCCAGAAGGCTAGTACCATATTAACAGCTTATAGCTTGTTCCCTTGCTCACTACCAAATTGGCACATAGTAAGCACTCAATATTTATTGAATGAAGGAGTAAATAAATGAATCTTGATGTAGTTCTTTTGATAAAACTCTAGTTAAGTGGCATTTCTGGAAAAGAAAGAAAAGGTTCATTAGAGTGGATGACTGCTTTCTGATCTTTGGATGTTCTATAGATTTTTTCAACAGGTTTTTTTTTTTTTTGAGGCAGTTGGAACATGGAATGGAGCCCATATATTACTACTGTAAATGAAATAACAACAACCTGATTGCACACACAATATTTTAAAGGGCATAGTTAAATGTGTATTACTTAAATACACAGTAACATAGAGTAACATATTTATAAAATCAGAAGGAGTATTACATCACCCCCAAACCATCCTGATCACTTGTATTCCTTTTGCTATATTTTTAGTCTGATGACTACCGTGTTTTTCTGTGTTTTTCATATGTATAGGCTCTTTATGATAGTGTAAAAACTAGTCATCCACCACGTTGTTCTATATGCTTTCCCACATACTGTTTCTATTATGTATACTATTTTAAATTTCTTATGATCTTGCTTAAAATATGTGTTTATAAATTGTAAATTCTGTTTTTCTGGTTTCTTCATCTGTGATTTTTTTCCCTTCTAATGTGAATGGATTCCAGAAAACCCAAAACCAGTATCTAACAAGATCTGAGCAAAGGAAGAAAAAGAATGGCAAATAAACATTTTCCAGCGTCGGGCTAGGAAGATATTCGATCTTTCAATGTGTTCAACAAATGGGTTTAATAATGCATATTTCAGTATAAAACAGTTCACAACAGAAATATTTGCTACTCAGCCCATTTATCCTGGGAATTACACAACATGGACCATTTTCAATAACTCTTTTCATTGTAATGATTTCCTCCTGCTCAAGCAACAGAGATGTATGAACCATTTTTGTCTAGGAATTAATATTTCATGATACATATATATGAAGAAAAATTAAAAGGTAGACATTTATCACTTCAGTTTAGTGTTATATTGCCTTTCTCAAAGTAATTTAACAGTCTTAAATTTTTCCACCCAGAATAAAATTGCTTTTTATTCAGAATACATACAACCAGACAGTTTGAAAGGCAGATTCATTTTAAATACATAATAAAGTAGTGGTAAACCAAAACAAAAGTTGATACAATTTTAGGAGATTGGTTGTTTGATTTTAATTTTTGTAACTGAATGATCTTGAAGTGCTTTTTGAATCATAAAAATTACATTGATTAATTTGGACTTATTCAATTTTATATTCTCATAGCAATCCAGAGATAGTAATTTTTACATAATAATCCCATGTAATATGTAAAACCATTACAAACATTCTGTAAGAATGGTTGAATAACATCATTCATTTTAATCATGCATTCATTACTCAGTAGACAGGCCTTAAAGACATTTGATTTATACAGTACAACAGTAGGAACTAGTTCCCTAAAATACCTGGCAAGTAGGAGAGAAAATTAAGATATATTTCCACATCACTATGATTTTTAGTTTTATATTTGGCCACAAAAGAGATGCTGTAAAAATGCATCAAACTATAAAGATTTATGATCATTTCTTTATCGGTATGACAATTTAGTGCCTAGAATTTTGTTTTACAAAACTACCTAACCACATAAAGCCTGGTCCTTACTCATGGTTTTATTTTTTTCAGCCTTTATGTACTCAAAATGTTTGACTGTTTAATTCTCGGGGAGCAAAATTCTGGGAACATTTTTTACGGAGTCTATATTGTGAATAAGGCACTATTGTAAATTTGATAAATGAATAGTATAGTAGACATGATCCCTTCACTCAAGGAGTTCTTAATCTAAGAGAGTAAAGAAGGGAAAAATGTCTCTTCTGAACATGTCTTTCATTCCTTCATATGTTTTCACAATAGTTGGAATTGAACAATTTTTATGCACCAAAGCAACCACATTATTTATAATTTGTTATGGTTGATTTAATGCTTAGCCCATGATTATTGATAAAACAAGTCATTATTTTCTAAAGCAATGGGTGCTGCTGGTAGAACCACATGAGTTGAAATTGTTAAGGTGGCATTTCTGGTCAACTTGAGCAGCAAACCGTCTTTGATAAAGGGCCTGATCTCTAAAGCAGAGACTGCATTAGAGAGTCAAATTCTACTCAGGATGTAAAAATTTTGAAAAAGTTGCTTCTGTGATCTCTTCCTGGTGATATGACAGGTCCTTTCCCTCCAGAAGTCTTACTCTGTGATTGAAGGCAGAAAGAAGCAGCAAAATAAAGAAGGAGAGGACAGAGAGTTAATGCGGAACACGCTTACAGTGTATGGAGAGGAAGTACATACAGAAGAAAGTACAGAAAGACAGAATTTATGAAGAGAAAGGAAGGGAAGGGGGAAGATAAAGATGAAGGGATGATAGAGGTAGAACTGAAGGATGGGAGGAAGGAAGGGCAAAGATTTGAGCATGTAATGCTAGTGGGAAGGGATCTAAGGGTGTGGTGGCTGAACCAAATAGTACTATGCAGTAAATCCTGGGCCAGTGCCGGGGGAACCCAGGAAACATGGACAGTAAGAATCTAAGAAGTGACAGCTATTTCATCAAGAGGAATATTAGTAACAATCTTAGCAAACGTACTTTCAATGTTCCAATCTTTTAAGTGCTTTAATGGTCCCTTAAGATGGTCCTAGAGGCAGGCATCTTAAACCAGATAAGAAGCTGAAACTCAGAGAAATTAAGCAATTTACCCAAGGATGCAAAACTAATTAAGTGACAGGGCCTGGAATTTGAAACAATGCATTCTGACTCCAGTGCCTCTATTCTTAAGCACTATACTACACTTCATTGCTTCTTGTTAGGTATGCAGTAAGATGACAGGACAGACGTGTGATGAAGTGAGACATGAATATGACCACCTATGGTTTCCAAAGTGCTTCCCACTCTTTATAAGAGGAGAGACAAACATTTTGAACAAAAATCACATTTATTACACATACATTCTTGTATAAGAGGTAATTTCTCTTGAATCCACTGACTTTTTAGTATTAAATATAATTCTATCTATGGTGTGTGAATCAAATATTCCTTAATACCTTTATAAAAAAAACCCAGTGGAAGCGTCTAAGTATATTGATGATAAAACGTGTCAAAATTTAGAAGTATTGCACTAAAGTGTATATTACAGGTAGTTATTTTTTATTAATAAACTGTAATAAATAAAGTTAATAAATTTTATTTATTTTAATAAATTTTAGTAAGTAAACCTATAAGTAAGCCTGAGTGATAGGATGAGAGCTGTATACAAGCTGTAAGCCTGCATAATAGGAGGAGTGCTCATTTATTCATTAGTTCAACAAGTATTTATTCTTGCCCACTATGTGCCAGTTGATTATTTTATAAATCTAATAAGATAAAACAAAGTTCCTGCTCTTTTATCGATTATGTTCCTAGAAGTGGGATGCAGACTGACACAATGTGTCAGTAAGTGCTAAGAGAAACATAAAGTGCAGTAACACAAAGACTAGAGTGGATGCAATTCATATAGTCAAGGAAGGTCTCTCTGATGACTTTTGAGTGAGACCTGAAGGAATGGAGGAAGGTAGCCATGTGGTTGTGTGGATGACTGCAACCAGAAGGAATAGCAAGTGGAAAAGCTTACCAAGGCCTGGAGGCATGAATATGCTTTAAAGAATTGGATTTAAAGAATATTAAGGTAGCCAGTGTGACTGCAGCAAAGGAAGCAAGAGAGAGAGCAGTAAGAATGTGAATAATGATAGTGTGGAAAGACTATATATGGTCTTGTAAACCATGAGAGGGACTTATATTTTATTCTGAGAGAAATAGGGAGACACTGGAGGTCTTGACAATGGATATGACCTGATTTTAAAAGAATACTTTGCTGTGTGAAGAAGGCAGAGGGGCAGGAATAGAAGCAGAGAGAATAGGCATTGCAAGGTGCCAGGTGCGACTCCTAGACTGGCAGGATTCGCTGATGGAATGATATAGAGAAAGAATAAAATGACAAGAGTTAAACTCAGTGGCTAAATTTTGGACTAAGCAGCCAGAAAAAATGCTGGTTTTTATTTACTGAGATAGATAACACTGAGAGAAGCAGGTTTGGGGCAAAAAATGAGGTGCCTATTATATATGTATGTAAAAATATCATGTGGTAGCTTGGAATTCCATATATATATGGAATTCAGAGAGGATATCTAAAAAAAGACAGAAACTCTGAGTATCAGAATGCAATTGATATTTAGTAATGTTACTAGATGAGGTTATCCAGAGCGTGAGAATGAGAATGAGGGAAAATGAGATCTAATGACCAGAACACACTGTCATGGACCCAACATTTGTGTGCTTCCAAAATTCATGTGTTGAAATCCTAATCCCCAGTGTGATAGTATTTTCAGTTGGAAATATCTTTGGGAGGGGTGAGCCCTCATGATGGGATTAGTGCCCAAAAAGAGTTTGCTTCTCTCTCTGTTCTCTGCCATGTGAGGTACACAGGAGAACTACCTGTGAACCAGAGAGGGTTTCATCAAAAACCCAGCTACAGCAGCATCCTGATCATGACCTTCCAGCTTCCAACTATGAGAAATAAATGTTTGTTTTTTAAGCCACCCCAGTCCTTGATATTTTTATTATAGCAGTATGAACTGATACAGCAACCTCCAAGTAGAGAAGAAGGAATGAAAAGGAAACTGAATAAGAGTGGCCGTGAGGGAGGAAAAAAGCAGGAGAGTGGAACCTTTCATGGAGACCACGAAGAATGAATTTCAAGAAGAGTAAGCAATTGAAGTGTTCTTCTTTCATGGAAGAAATTCCACAAAATCTCCTTTGTTCTCCCCTCTGTTGCCCCCCGAGAAATAGAAAGCAAGGCATATGACAATGAAGATGGAAAGAAAATGCTGGAGACTAGAGAAGACCAAAGAAGGTGTGAAATGATCTCTGGAAAGTAGGTGAAGTAATACTGCCTAGAGGTAGTGGGGTGTTCAAGAAAGTTGATTGTTTGGCAAAGACATGAGCAAGAGCAGCATGAATAGGATGGCTTTAATGCAAAATACATTGTTAGGCTTGTTCAGTTTTAGTGTCAGATAGATTTACAGAGGATGGTAGTGGAGTTAAGGCACACTTTGTAGATGTATCACCTTCTAGCATCTGATCAAGATGAAAGATCAGGATTATTTATTATTTATTATTACTTTGCTGGATTAGGCAAAGTATTTCCCAGGGTGGAACCAGGTACACTTGGGTTCACCGATAAGTTAGTAGAAAAGGCAAAGATGAAAGCTAACAGAACAAGAAAAGTCCATCCATTTGAAAAGTTTTATGAAATAAACAGGTGGAAAAATTAAAAATAGGTAGAGAAAGTGAGACCGAAACAATGCAGGTTTGTGGTTAGGGTTGAGGCAGGGAATACTACTACAAGGACGATGGATGTAATTTTTGTGTGTGTGCCACAAGGGAAGGTCTGATAGCATGTATGGGAGTGAATGAGCATGCAGAAAAACAACTGCTCATTGAATTTTGGAAGGTAACTCCAGATGTTGGTGAGAATAAGAGGAAAATTTGACTTTGTAAAACAAAAGAACATTGAATTAAGAAAAGGCAGAATTCATGTGTCATGACAGCTAAGAGAGTAGATTTTTGGAAGAATTGAAAACTATCATTAAAAGGGCAGAGCCTAATAACTAAGAAAAAACTGCAGCTGACTGAATCAATGATGTTGGAGATAATGGTCTCATGGAAGCAATGAAAGGAGTACAAATGCTTGAAGGTGAAGGAGGACTGAACTGATATGAATACCCCTATCAGGAATGTCTTTCCCAGACTTTACATCAGGAAGGCAGAACCTGCTGCATAGTTTTCAGGGTCCATTCAAAATTAAAATATGAGCACCTTGTTCAAAACTGAGATGGCAACATCAGAGTATTATACCATGGGCAGGGGTTTTCTGGGTGCAGGATCCTCTGTGCAACCCATAAAAGTGGCCTTGCAGATGGGAAAGAAAATAAGCAGAATGTCTTAGGAAAACATCGTGCCTCTTCAAGATGATGGATTTCAGCAAATCTTTAAGCAGGACCAGGCAAAAGTGAAAAATTCTCTACTCCATGTGACCATTGAGTATTTTCATTTGACAGTCATCTCAAACTCAGAAGTGTATTTCCTAAGCTTGCTCACGCCATCTCTCATTACCATTTTTCTTTCATCTGTTGTGTGTAATAATAAAATTATTATTATTATTATTATTTTGAAACCTCCAACCCAAAACCTGGCTATAAATTGGCTCCTTTGCCACAATTTTACTTTCTGCAAAATGGAAATAATTCGTGGGTTTAAGTAGGTTAGTTTAATATATGAAATGTGCTTAGAGCTCTCCAGGCAGGCTAGATTCCTGCTAACTCTCTTGTTAACCAAATCATGTCAACTGTTTCCTTTGAATTCTCTTGCAGTCATTCTTCCCCCATCCCTCACATTTCTAACTTATCTTTTACCACTTAGGGAGCCTATGAATTGGCCTCCTTGACTTCAGTCCCTTGGACCCACTACTCCCAAAGTCATCTTCATTGTATAAGACCTCCTGTCGCTGGTCCAAGAACCAGGTTTTCTTCCCAGAAATCTTAAATGAGTTCATATTTTGCTTAATAATCAGGTTTTAGCTTCCCTGCCTGGATTTCATGGCTTCTCCTGACTGAAAGCAGACTCAGGTGGGTCAGTTCATCTGACGGACCCAGTTTAATCAGCTTTCTAGCAACCATTCTATGTGTTTGTGGGAAGGAAGAAGGTACAAGCCAAAGGTGGAGACTGGGAGTGCTGGAACAGCTGAAATGGAAACATTTACCTCTCTTCAAGGGTTCATCCTTGAAGGAGGTTGTATAGAAACCAGGAAGGGAGGAAGTAAGTGGGAAAAATGAAAAATTATGATGGCATTTCTGTTTTGTATGATGCCCTATTTTCCATTCAACAGGCACTTTTTGTTTTGTTTACTGATTCTGGACCAGAACTTACAGATAAAGAAATAAAAGCCCACTCTGTCATGATCTTTAGTAGGAGTCACTGGAGAAAAAAGACCAGGAATAGTGTGGTTGGTTCAGGTATCTGATGGCCCATGGGTGGGGGATAAAAGCTGAGAGGGAAATGACTGACAAGGAAGCATCTGAGCATCAAAGGAAAAGAAGCAGAGAAACTGTGGAGAACATCCCTTGGTAATTTTTTTAAAAAGATGAGGGTGGAGGAGTGGGGAGCTCCCCATGAGTATTTCTAGGGAGAGAGTATGGGGGTAGGAAATACAGTGCCATTTAGAGACAAATAAGCTGCTAAGCCAAGAAGACAGGGTCAAAGGAAATGATGACAAACAAGGACACTCAGCACTTCAAGAAGAGAGGTCTGAGCCAGTGACTGGAAGAGTAACCATAGGGTGCTCCTGTGCGGAGGCAGCAGAGCACAAGACTTCTAAGATAAATGTCAGCAAATATGAGCTAGAGATAGATATTTGCTTGAGGTCGCAGAAAGCAGTGGGAAGAGGAAGAGCAGCCATGTGAAAGAGAGAGAAAGGCAGGGAGGAGCAGACTAAGGAGATTGCATTGTGCTGAGGGAAGATCTGGACAAGAAAGAGAGGTCTCAGATGAGACGGTGTATCTCCCATCCTCCCCCATTTCATACATTCCAAGAGTTAACTGTGGTTTTGTCAAGGCCCAAGGTAATTTTGGATGTGGTTTGTTTCTAAGGTTGCTCCTCCTACAATGAATGGACATTTCAATCTAGTTTTTAAAAAGGCAAAGATTAGCTCTCCCTAAAAAGAGAAATAATAGTAAATATGATTTCATGAAAGTAGTATTAATCGTACACTAATATTTATTAAGTGTCTGCTTAATATAAAATGCACTTATTTCATTCTCACACCAGCTGTTGTGGCATCCCTAATTTATGGATGAGGGAAACTGGGGATCTGAAAGTTTAAGAACCTAGTCCAAGGTTTCACAGTGGAATCAGGCTTCTGTTCCAGAACTGTCACTATGTCAATGTCTTTTCCTGCCTGCACATCTAAAGAAGACCTTAAAACTATGCATTTAGGCCAGTGTGGTAGAAAATAGGAACCCAGAAGCAACAGCCTGTTCCTCCACATGTTAACAAGGACTTTAGAGCAACAGCTCTCAGGATTTCTGATATTGCTGGAGTCCTTCACAGCCTATTTATTGCCTTTGACCCACTTCCTCTGTCTTGGGTGGGGGTGAGGGTAGGGGTGGGGTGGGGTCTGGCTGCCACTGATATTTTCAATGGTTTATAGAAAAGTTACATCTTCCAAATGTACATATAAATGCCTTATGAGATCTGTGAAGAATTTCTGAGGTCACCCAAGATTCTTAAGTATTCAGGTTCTCTGCACACTATTAAAATTATTTATCATATTTTATTCATGATGATTAATTTAATTCACCATATTTAGTTTTAGTAATGTAATTAAAACCTGTTTCCTCTTTCCCCCATTTCTAATAGAAATACTAGCAAATTTCCTTTCCTATCTAGCAAATGTCTTTCTAGAAGTCTTCATTTCTATTTGGTCTTGAAAATCCAAAGGGTTAAGTTAGAAAGATCCCCGTATAATTTGCATTTGAAATCTAGACCACTCTCTGGGTTGCTGACTTCAAAGTCCCTTCCTCTTCTGTGGTGCTTATATAATGATGGTTCTGGATGTACATTGTGGGCCAGACTACAGCTGGCCATTCTAATCATCTGACAAGGGGTGATAGTGGGCTGCTCAAGTTCACACAGGTAGTTTGTGATCAACTTCAGGTAAAATTTCAGCAACTTGCATTTACCTTCCTATCTTCTCTTAGAAAGGTAAAACTTTTTCCTTCCTTTCTGCAAAATATTTTAACAACTTCTTCCTGAATGACTTGTAAACTAAACAAAGATACTGAAGGTCAGAAAGATTAAGTAACTGGTCCCTTGGGGTAATGGATATTAATTACTGAGAAAGAAAGAATTAAATTAGAAGTCTCCTGACTTAGGAGGAGAAGGATTCTTCTGTCTTTTTAGATATATTCATGTAGATATTGAAGATACTGGTAAATAAAATCAGCAATCTTTCCAGGTTCTGGGCTATATATTATCTATTTGCCTCTGAGTTTAGTATCTTCTCTTTTTTTTTTTTTTAAAAAATGTTTTTATTGCAATATTTACAAGTAGAGAACAGAAAAACTTGTCTAAGCAATTTTCTTTCATATTAGATTTTAGAATTTGTTTTCCAGACAAATTAAGAAATTTATTTAAATACATTTTTTCATACAAAACTTTTAAATGATTAATATCTGGATCAGCAGCAGAGAAAACATAACAAATCCATACAAAGTAGCAGGAAGACCTGGGTCTTTACTATCTAAGCAAAATAGGATACCTTCCTTAACAGTGGAATGTTATTCTATCTATATCACATCATCTCAGTCTGTTCCATGCCTGCTTGATTCAGTGACATTCATGGAGAGACATCTACTATGCTGCACTCACTAACCATTTACTAAGACCTGATGGCACAGCCTAGTACCCAAGTATTGCCAGAGGGACCAAGGTATGGTGATGTCCTTGGGAGCTCAGGATTACGGATAGCCAAGCATCACACTTTTAAGAAGGTGGAAGGCAGATAGTTTTATGGAGTTAAAACATGTTCAGCTGAGGGAATCTCCTAGGTTTTGAGAAACAGCTGGGCCTTGAAAGGATAATAGAATTTAGGGAGAAAAGGACCAAGAGGAAAAGGGACTGTAGGTAGAGAGGATAGGTAGAGGATCAGTACAATGATCCTTAAACTTTACTAGGATTATATTTAAAAATTATTCTAACATATCCCTATAAAAGAAACAGAATTTGTCCCAAAGAAAAAGGACTAGAGGATACAAAGCCAACTTTCTCATTGACAGACGCTTATTAGACATAAACTAATTGCCAGTTACTTTGCAAGGTATTGGGAATACAAAGATATGAGTAACTTGGAACATATTTATTGGAATTGAACTTTTTCTTCAAATTATGGTAAAATGTTTGATACACAGAGCTATTCTACTACTTTTTTTTTCAAAGAAGTCTGCAAAAACTACATTTTCACAAAAAAATCTGTATTGAAATAACATAAAATATAAAAGTTATGTAAATGTGAACACATACAATATACAATCTCATTTAACAAAACAGATGTCACTGACAGACATAGTACGCTCTCCATTCTGAAAAAATCAAGTTGCATCACACTTAGAGCATCAAAGATACACCTCATGGCCCCAGGATATCACGTGTGTTTCTTTCACTAACCTCAGCTACAAAGCCATTCCCGGACTTTTCTCCCAGTTACCTTTCTGTGTCTTTCCTCCTCTCTCTTAGATCCCACTTTATCATTCACTCCCGCTGTGCGGACCTTCATTGCTTCATTTGAAGCATCTATCTAAAACATGTACACACCTTTCAGTTCAGTCAAAGACAGTATTCAGTTGAGATGAAAGTATTGTCTTAGAAAAGAAAGTTACAAGTCAGTGAAAATTATAGGACACTATACATTGAAAGTAACTATGGGTATTGCAATGTGATTGTCTCCATCTTTATAAATTATTTCCTTAGGTATTTTTCTGATTACTCAGAATTCTAGTAAAGATGATGAAAGAACTAATTTTGAACATGTCACAACATGCTAAGAACACGCAGACATATAGGAAAATAAAGATATGTGCTATCAAAAGGAAAAGATGATTGCAATTACATAAATATGAACATAGAACTAACATGTTGCATGGAAGATAATTATAGTGTAGTGGAATCCTTAAAAAGGAATGTTACAAAATATAAAATCGTCTGCTTTTTTCTCCTTAAATTTTATAAGCCACTACATGATACATTTTTTTCCTTCAAATTCAATTTCCTTCACTCAAATATCAAAATTTTTTCAAATTTTACTGTTCAAATGCAATGCACTAGATAACGCACAACAGTAAGAAGAGAGAAAACCCAGGGTATTACCAATTGATGAGATTTCATTTAGAAGATGGAAATTTAAAATTCAAAATCTTAAAACTGAAAAGTTGATCAACTGATTTTTTTCTAGTATATTTAGTAAATTTTCAATATTATATTTTAAGAGAAAATATCTTGAAATGCCCAGATGAAAAAATGCACTGTAAAGCACTACATTTAATTATACAATTTCTGTTAAAATTATAGTTTTTCATGGTAATTATTCAACAAAGATACATTTACATGCACATACAAATTGAGTTAAAAATGAAGGGAACTGATTTCAAAGTTATTAAGCCAGAAAAGTTTTTTGTCAAAACAATAAACAGATCTTTAAAGACAAAAATTTTATATTAATATGAATATCCAATTAAAATAATTGTGTAGTAGATTATAGCAAAATCTCATCTGTGAGCATCTCGAAAATATATTTTATAAGTGCAAATAGTCAATATAATCAGAGATATTTGGAATTAGATGTACATCAATATGATTACCAATTTTAAATAAATTATTCATTACTTTAAAAGGTTATAAATTACAGACCAGAATTTAAAATTTTATTAATTTAGTGAAAACAAAAATTTGTAGTTACTTGGTAGAAAATGCACAAGAAATACATGTATATGGAATGCATCTCTTCTTTAGTATAAGTTACATCATATTTCAAGATAAATCCATGACTTCTAGTTTTTGAAAAACTGTAAGATGGTTTGCAACTTTAGACTATCATAAATGTGGTGTGAAAATACTGGTACATATCTTTATTCCTGAATTCTGGATATTTATTCATAAAAAAATCCTAATCAAAGGGTCAGAATTTGATTCATAGCTTATAAACTTTGCACAAATTTTGTTATGTTAACTTATTATTCACAGAGGAAGTTATTCATAAACAAAACAATCTGTTATTTACTAATTTTATAAAACTCACTGTAAAACTTCCTGGTTCAGAGTTTTAACCAATTGGAATTTAATGTGAGCCATAACATGGGAGAGTGGACAATGGTAAATTAACAGTATCAGAGAAAGTAAATGACACAAAGGAATTAAGATTCAGTATCAATATACATAATCAAATCAAATTTCATTTTTTATTTTGCCCGACTGTGTAGTCTGAATCATGAAATTTCTAATCTACTTTGGTTTTTGTCAAATTCAATAATTAAAAATGCAGCCCAATGCAGAAAACATTCTTTCATAAATACTATTTTTAAAACAAATTATTTACTCAAATTCTTAGGATCATTTACTTGTTTCTATGCCTCTTTATTGACAATTATTTCTGAATTAAATAAATGAGTTAATTGCTAGCAAATAAATTTTGTCTTCAAAAGATTGCTAAGTGTGAGTATGATAAATGTGAGTAACCAAATGAACAAATGATGTTTCCTATTTGTCTCTCTGTCTTATAGTCTAATTGGTGATTTGTAGTGATCCAGCACTTTATATAACTACAAAATCTAACAAATTGTTTTTAAGTCTGAGATTACTAATATTCTTCATCAATACAAATTTTGTTCTTAAATTAGATTTTACTTCAGGAGATATGCTCCCAAACAAAATGTATTTCATAAGTTATTTTAAGCATAAACACATTTATTCATTTTCTTAAGAAAAATGATAATGCACTACAAAATATTTGCGAAAGGAAATGCAATAATTTTTCATTTACTTAATCTGTTACTTTACACTGTAGTAGAGAAGCAAATTTATAATGGCAAATTTTTTATTTGGGAATTTAGCAATATGGTTTAATTTGAAAAGTGAAAAGATTATAGAAGTTATATTTCAAAAAGTTTTGCTAGGTTTTAATTTTTTCATAGATACTAAAATTAATTTTAAAACTTTACCTTGGCTTTAAGATATTTTAAAGGGTTTCAAGTATTCTACAGATACAGATTTTGAAGAACAATGAAGTCCTTCACCCAAAAAAGCTAACTGAAGCTTACTTCATTATAGAAAGTCTTGACTTTTGTTTTAAAAATCTCATTCTCACCTGAAATAATTGTATTCAGTTTTTCTCAGCAGGTAAAGTACACATTCTTACAAAGTTCCAGAGTTCCAGTAATGCATTTAAACTGAGCATCCACCAAATCAAATTGTCTCTTTTATGTGTACCTACTATTTTGCAGTTCTGTTATTTACACTAAATTTTAGTCCTTTTAACTCCTTAGATATACTTTAGTAAGCCCTCAGCAGTTGCTAACCACTGAATAATTGTGAACGGCCAGTCCCTTCAAGCAGATCGTTAACCACAAGAGTGCCAAACAATTTCCAAATCATATCCTCTGTCCTAGAGGAAAAGATAGGGCTTTGTGAGGCAGAAAGGAAGTGAAGGAAAACAAAACAAATGTAGCTCATGCTGAAAGTGAAAAGTGCTTGGGCAGATTAGTATTTTCTTTTCTGCAAGGCGTCCTGCCAAACTTTTTTTTTTAAACTACAGAAGAGTTATTTTTTGGTCTGATTTTTCAGTTTCTTTGGAAAATGTTGGCATTTACCACACCCAGCGGCCCCTCATAATTATTATTGGTTGTTTTGTTTTTCCCCTCAGACCACATCGCAGACTGCTGATACTCCCGCTTCACTGTCAAAACCCCAGCTCCGAGCGACTCTGGTTTTGGAAACTACGCCGACTCCCGACAACAAATCTCACTGTCTCACGTCTCATGTTTTAGTCGCAAGATTCCTCACTCCGGTTGCAGCAAAAGCCGGAAATTTTCATTTAACTCCCCCCACTCCTTCTCGCCCCCGACTCGGAGCCAAGAGCTGGGGAGCCGGGAGGCTCGGAGCACAGCCGGGTCTCTGTCGCCTCCCCTCTCTCCGGAAGGCTTTAATTTGCACACTTTCTCGCCTCTGCGCCGCAAGCCCCCAGCCCCGCCGCCCGCGCCGCCCGGAGGACGGTCTCCGGCCCCCCTGTCTCCCTCCCGGGCCCCAGCCCACGTCCCCGCCCCTGCTGCCTCCAGGGCTCCGACGCGGAGCCCCGGCCGGAGCCCCAAGGCCCCCATCCGCCCCCGGCGAGCGGCGCGGGCGGCGCCCTCCGCCGTCCCTCCGCCCTCCGCCGCCGCTGTGCCCACCCCCTCGCCGGAGAGTGCTGGTAACTCCTTCTTCCTCCGAGCAGGGTTACCTGCTCCGCGCCGCCGCGGACACGTGCGGAGGTCGGGCTGACACACGTAGCCCTTTCTGGAGGTCCGACGCGGCCCGGTTTCTCAGGTGAGGAACTGTGCGCTCTGGGTGGCTGGGCTGCAGGGTGGGGGGTCCCTGAGGGAGATTTGGGGACTTGGCCGGGGTCGAAGGCGAGGGTGTGAGTGGGGCTGGCGGGGGTGCTGTTTGTCCTCCAAATCGGTTTTAGTTAACCCCTTATGAACCGAAGGGGGCTAGTTACCCGGTCTGTTTGGGGCCGCTAAAGGAGTCTCGCCCAGTTGGGCGGAAGGGTTCTATACCACACGAGGGACCCCCACCCCCACCCCTGCCCCGCAACAGCGAGATCTTGTACCGGCTCCCACACAGCCGTGTGCCCGGCCACACACTCATTTTCTGTATTCTTCAAGTGGGATTTAAACTACCCTCGGACACTCATAAAGTAATTTACATTTAGGCTTTAAAACCCACTGCCTCTGGGGACTCGGTGCGGGAGACTGTGTTTCGGTGCCCCATAGCCACGAAAGCTGCCTGCAGCTCGGGGAGGTGTGAGTTTGGCTCCACCTTCCCCACCACCAGATAAAAGTTAAGGCAGGCTTCTAGCTGGTAACCCCTCCGGGCGTGTTCTGCACTTAGGAGAGAGCGCGCACGCGGCCAGTGCTCTGGTTGGAGCCCCGCAAAAACGCACGTTTACTTTAGTTTTCCGCTTTACTTTTTATACTTAAAATATCAGAGTGAAAACGCACGCCCTGCGGTGAGCACCTCCGGAGCGGCCGCGCGCCGGTCGTGTGCACGTGGGCGCATCTGCGAGTGCGCACACGCAGGAGTTGTGGTCCCCAGCGCGGCCTCTTGTCGCAGCGCTGGTGGCGACCCTTGCGGTGCTTGGCAGGCTTCGGGAGAGGCACATGAAGGATTTCATTGAGTGTGAAGACAGAGAGCAGAGACAGAAAGCAGAAGGAGGCGGCTGCAGCCTTTGTAGTCGCGGAGGAATGCGGAAATGTTGAAGCACTATGTCAAACTTTTTTGAAATGGGGTCAAGTCACATTCAGCCAGCGTGGGAAAGCAACAACAACAACAAAAAAAGTGGAGGGGGAGGCACTGTTGCTCGGGTTTTCTCCCCGTCGGTGCCCACCGTCCGGGAACGACGGGGGGAGAGCAGGGGCGGGCGGTGCGGGACGGGCGGGGGTAGCGGGCTCAGTTCCCTGCGGGGGTGGGACGTCCCTGACGCTTCCTTAGCTGCCCGGCCTCCGGCTGGGCAGGACTGGGGCGGGGCGGGGGGGATGCGGGCGGGGCGGGCTGCGCAGCCGGTGGCGGCTTCTGAGCTACCTGTGTGGCCCTAGGCCTGGGTCGGACCCCCGGGCGGGCGCTAGGGGCTTGTTTCACGGTTCCCCCTTAGTCTTCACCTTTTAAGGAGCGTTCTGAGTGGAGTGTGACGAGCTCTATCGTCGTCGTGATATACTCTGGTCGCACACCGTGGGGGTCGCGCCGGGTGTTGTTTCTTTAATTCTCGGCGGAAGGCGAGCTGGCCCGCGGTAGCGGGGCAGGTAATTCTGAGGTGTCCCGGGAATTCTTAACACGCAACCGGCGTGGTGAATGTCCTGCCGAGGCCGCGGCTGCCGAGGGGAAGGCCCTGGTTTGCAGTAATCTCCCGCCCCCACCCCCCAAATCCTTCGCCGCGCGTTTTGTCGTGCGGAGTGCTAGATGCGGGGCTGGCATGTGGATGCCGTCGTGACCCGACCTTATGCCGAAGGGGGTACGTGGGGTACGTTGCTGCCACCTCCACTGCTTATCTTGGGAACGTTACTGGGAGAGGGGAAGGTTTTGAGTCCCTGGCCTGAGAGCGCGACCCCCTTCTGTCTCACTCCAGAGACTGAGCTTTTACTCTCCGCCCCTTCCTCCTCCCCCCACGCCTCTTTTAAGGGGAGGCTGAAATGTGCTCATGTTGAAATCAGTTGAAAATTTCAGGGCGAAGTTATGCCGCTTTCGTCCTCAAGTTACTCGTTAAGGAGACGACAAGCTAAAGTGTGGCGTACACAGTTCTCCCACCCTTAGGATCCCTTAGGCAACTGCCCCCGTCCGAGGCCCCATCGTTCGCCCACCCTTGAATAGCCCGAGCTCCAGCCCTTGTGGACCTGATGGGTTTCCACCTGGGAGGTCCTCCGACTACGAGGAAGAATTTCGTTTCCAAACCTTAGCCCAGAAAGACCATTTGTGTGTGCGAGTCGTTTTTAAATGTCTCCTTGTAGAAAAACTGAAAGTAGAAAGAAAGGAAGCAATTTCCGAGCAGATGTCTGACCACCCCTTCTCGCATACTCCCAGCATCGTGTTACAGGGTCCTGGCATCCCCCACCCACATTCTCTGGCCCCACACGGGTGGACCCACGGCCCCTCCACACCATTTTGTGCGCGACCCCTTGAACGGTTGGCAGCCCAAAGGGAGCCCCTCTCTCGACTCGTCCTGGCAGGGGGAGGCGGGGAGGATGGCGACGCAACACAATGATATAGGGATAAATATTAAGCCGTGACATTGACGTGCCCGGCGCCTCCCCTCCCCCGCGCTCCCGGCACACTCTGGGCTACTCGGCACGCCCCCTCCCGCTCCACTGCGTCCCGTGCGGCGCTCTCATCCCCGAGGGGCCCTTGCAACCTCCGCGCGCGAAGACCACTCCAGCCCTGCAGGGAAAGAAACTTCGTTTTGCTGGGAAGAACCAGGAAGGATTAAACGGCCTGGGAGAGGGCAGGGACGCGCGCGGAGGGTAGTGATGGGGGCTTCGTGAAGGAGGAGGAGGGAGTCTGCAGGAGTCCGTGGAAGGCGCCTGAGATGTCTGATTGCACTTTCTTCTTATCCCCCCTCCCGTCTCCTCTTTTAGGTGGGGTGATTAGACTGAGACGCTTACGGGCCGAGAGTATGTAATCGACTTGTGTTGGTGCAGAAGACTACTTCGGTGAGGAAAGAGGAGGAGGGATCGGCTCGCTCTCGGGCGACTCGGCAGGCGGAGTTTCGCGGCTGCGGCGGCACCAGGGTTGCGCCCGCCCGCCGGGAGGTCACTCCATCCAGCCCCGGCAGCCGCTAGAGTACGAGCGCCCACCGCAGTAGTCTGTGGAGGTGAGGGAGAGTCACACCGAACTCCGAGGCTTGAGGGAACGGGGCGGGGAGCCGGGGAGGAAGCTAGCGGCGGACGCGAGCGATCGGAGCGCGCCCACCGCCCGCCCTAGAGGCGCTGCGACCCGCAGCGTCCGGAAGGCATGGAGAAAGACGGCCTGAGCCGAGCGGACCAGCAGTATGAGTGCGTGGCGGAGATCGGGGAGGGCGCCTATGGAAAGGTGTTCAAAGCCCGGGACCTGAAGAACGGAGGCCGGTTCGTGGCCCTGAAGCGCGTGCGGGTGCAGACCGGCGAGGAGGGCATGCCGCTCTCCACCATCCGCGAGGTGGCGGTGCTGAGGCACCTGGAGACCTTCGAGCACCCCAATGTAGTCAGGTGAGCGAAGAGTGGCGCCCGTGCGGCTGTGGGGGGTGCGCCGGGAGAGGGCCAGCCGGGGCATCCCAGGGCCTGGAAAGGTAGCTGGCACGTGCGCTGCTGGGGTGGCACGGTGAGATTCACCTTATTGAATGAGACTAAGTTTTGTCCGAACCAGAGCCGGTGACCTTGCCAGACTTGAGCAGACACACAAGTCAGAAAATGTGACCTGCGCAGGTTTCCCTTGCTGCTGTGTAACACTATGCAAGTTACAGGTGTTTTCTCCCTGCTGCCCCTGCTAGGGGTCTGGGAGGATGGGTTCAGAGGGCAGAATAAATGGACAGAATAAGACATCGTGAGACCCTTCGCCAGTCCTCGCATATTTTTTCTGGTCACTGGGGAATTTTTGAGAAAATGAGAGTTGAGTGAGAGCAGGATGAGGTGATGATTAATAGGGAGAAAACTTTATTGGTGGACCTAGTATTACTAAGTTTTTTTTTTCTTAATGAAGAAACTTTAAATAATATGCCAGTCACAGCCACAGTTTCTCTTTATTAAAGTTGCTTAATAAGGATTCCTAACGAGCTAAGGACTGAAGTATTGATGCCTGGTTTTAAATAGTATTTAAAATTTCTTCCAAAAATGTTGCCTGTTTGTTATTTTATGTGCGTCTTTAGGAGAGCCTTTAAACTACTTTCCAATGGGTTACATGTGAGTCCAAGATGTGGAATCTGTAGATTCTGAACGTTCTACCCTTGTTTTTCCTGTGGGTTTTGGGAATGGGTGCAGGAAGCAGTTCTTTACAGCCGCTTCTGGGTGGTAACCTGTGTGAAAGTGTGTATGATTTAGGATTATGGTTTTTTCCTAGTAAAAGCTTGAAATTTCCCTGTTGTGTGGTTGACATTTTGTGGTGTGTCATCCTTTTCTTTTTTAAACAGAAATGCATAATTTAAGTCATAAAGTTGTGCACAGAAACTTTTGCAAATTAGGATGTGGTTTTTACCTTTCTCAGTTCCTAGAATAATGTGTTAGAAAAAGGAGATGGGGTCTTCTCTTGTCTTCTCATTCATCTAGAGTGTCAAATAGATGCCTACTGTGGGGCACTGTGGATGAAATTATGTAAGTATGCACAGCTAAATATTTTTGTAAAAAGTCAAACAGTTTAATATTAGTCATTAAAGTGGAGAGACCTAAGACTGACCTTTGAAATACCAAACCCTCTATGGACTCAGGGAGCCTAAGTGTCTAACAGATTCTTCCTGGGAGGTTTTAACTGTCTCCTCTTATCCCAAGCTGGGTGATTTGTGTGGTGCTTTGTTCCTAACACACTCAGGCTAGAAGGCAGCAAAGAATCATAAATACATAAAGTAGTAAATGGTTATAAAGATTGGACACCATTACAGCTCTACTTTAGCCATTAAAGGAGAGAGGGACAAAAGATAATGGTATCACAAGAATGAGTGTTTTAGAAAGATGGTATTATATGTAAAACAATAGATTGTCTTTTGTCTGTGTGTCTGTTGGAAAACAATAAAATCTCTTTGGGGTCACCTTTGTGATTTTGGAAGGAAAAAGTAAAGGTACATTTTGTCCTCTAACTTACCTTCCTAGAGCAGTCACCTAGGCATTTATTTCCCGAAGGATAGATTTCACCACTAGACTTTTAGGACCAAAGTTCCTGTTATGTTTTATCTGTTACCTATGAAGAGTGTCCAATTCAGGGTGATTATCATGTATGTAAATAAATGGCCCTCCAACATAGAGGTGTTACAGGAGCACTCCTGTGTAACAAGCCTTTTCAAATCATAGTCTATTCTTGTAACAGAGGGAGTTTGTTTTTGCCATTTTACTGGTAGATTTTGGCTATTATGTTTTATTTTCTTGATTTATCCTCTTGAGGTTGGTGTGTCTTTAGAGATTTCTGACTGACTCAGAACTTGCATTCCGTACTAAGAAATTTCTGGAGACTATACTTATAAATTGAAAACTTAGGGGTTGTTTTCTAAAATTTTTACATATGAGTAGTGATGATGACATTTAACCTCTCATTGTTGTGAGGAGAAACTAAATAGTTATGAAAGCATCTTGTAAATATAAACATATTTTAGATGTACAGGTATTATTTATCTTCAAATTAGGGGGCCCTCGCCTTGGAGCAAGTTCTCAGTAGAGAAAAACATCAATTCTCACCTGACCTTTTCCACAGAACAAATCATACTCAAATTCAGACATTACAGGCTCTAGAACCAAAAGCTACTTGAATATATTAGCTTGTAATTTGTCAGAAAAGACCATCAATCATAAGCCATGAAATTCATTGACTCTTAAGAAAATCATTGATGATGTCATTCTCATGAGCTACAGATCTTCCATTTTTTATTTCTTTCCCTTTTCTATTTGTCCACCTCTGCCTTTGGGCAACCATCCACCCCAAGATTTGCTTTAGCTAGATTAGAAATTTTGATTTCACAGGTTGCTGATACTTGTTCAGGCAGAGTCAGGAAATCAAGGACAGGTGATAAAAGTTCTTTCCCTTCCAAGGGAGAGTTGTCAAAATTGGACCCCAACCAGTGACTTACTGTTGCTTTATAGGATCAGTTTTACAATCCTATGGCTAGTTCTTTAAAGGTTTTCTTGAAATTGCAGATGCCACTATAAATAGTGCCTTCAAGTCATAAGTAATTGATCATAATTATAGGCTTTCCCCACAGATAGTTAAGCTTGAAGGAGCATAATAAACATACTAGTATTTTCAAAAGTTTAAGTTTTAATTTTGAAGGGTTTGCTAGAAAAACAGCCTTGTTATTGCTGGCATTGACATTGCCTGCATGCACAGGGATAATGACTTGAAGTTCTTGCTTACCTGCACATGATGTACCCTAGGCTTAGGCTTGATCACCCACTCAGTATCTGGGGTATAAGTTTACTCTCATTTTACATTTGGAAATCCTAAATCCTGGTGCCAGTGTCAGAATCAGACTTCAGTAGGAATCTAAATTGGAACCTCTGTGCCTCACAAGTGAATCTTGTTTTAAAACTTTAAATATATATATATATAGATTAATTAATAACATGTTTTATCAGCAGTCTCCATTTACCATATATTTACTGAGAATCTACTATGTGCCAGACACTACTGGAAGCTAGAGATACAGGTATGAACAGTCTAAAAAAGTCTCTACTACTCTTAGAATTTACTTTGTAATAGAATAGACTGTTCTTTTTTTTTTTTTTTAAACATTTATTTATTTATGCATACAAGCACTGGGGTACAGGCCAGAGGTGTGGGGGGTGAGAGGTTTCACCATAGACAGAGCGGGGAGCAGAACAGGCAGATCAACAGAAGTACACTGCTGAGGGGAGCAGCGGGCACAGCAGGAGAGGTCTGCCACACCATGTGGGTCCCCTCCCTGGCCAGCAGCAGGGATCTAACTCGTGTTGCAGTGGCTGCGGTTTGCTTCATAGTGCGTTGCTTAACCCACTGCGCCACCAGGGAGGCCCTAGACTGTTCTTTTTTCTCTTCAGAAATTCACTTCTTTATTTTCATTGACTTGTTTTGCTGTGTTTAACCTAACCAGTTTTATGGAGCAACTGAAACTCATGATAACTTGGTTATCAAGAGTTTGCTGATTGATTAGGTGAGATAACCAAAACGCTAATCTGAATCAAATGGTTTTTGAAGATTAAATTTCATCTAGGGACATACAAATACATATCCATAAGCAGACTTTGACATGTAACTAATATGCGTAAATTAGATTTATTCAGGAAAGCTTTAGGAAGGGCCTACTATTTTGAAACTGTGGGCCTGTGTGCTGACAAAGATGCCTAGGTAAATCATACCTGGCTACTCTCCTTAATTAATTTTGTTTGAAGAATTAAGATGATCACCATACACGATACATGACAATATGGTTGTGTTAGAGAAATAAAGGTATGCGCTACCTATGTCATCCCCAGGGTTTAAATTTGTTAGTGTAGCAGTAAAAGTACTTCAAGTACTTATTTAGCAAACTCAAACGTATGGCATTTCAATGAATAAATTTCTAACATCTAAATGTTAAATTATTTTAGCATAATCCATTATATTTTAGCATAATCCATTATGCTTTAAAAAAAAGAAAAATCCATGCTTCTCAATGACTACTCAAGGAGAATTTTCCAGTTTTCTCTTCTTAAAAATCTTGTTAATAAATATCCTAAAAAGAGAATAAAAATATGATTTCCCCTAGGAAAACCTAATCATTAATAGGGTAGAAGAAACATGGCATATTATTTGATGCAGCAGAACTTACAATCCTTCGGCGGTGGTTAGTTCATGGAAATGCTTCTGAATAAAAGTTATTTTTATGGGTGAATAATACATCTGTTAGGTTTTGTAGCAGGAGGCTAAATCTCTTAAAGTTTCAGTATGTTAAAAATATGTTTGGTCCTTCATTCTTTGAGTTCCTTGAAAAGTTTCCATATATCAAGGTTATTTAGTAAATAAACATTTTCACAATGAATGTTCTTCCTGTTTCTCATTCCTGCAGAAGAATCTGGTAATGCTGAATTTTCACATTGCACTTGTATCCTTTTTACATTACTATTCTCAATGTGAAATTTTAGAATTTCTCTATGAAGGATAAAATGGTTTATGAGAGGGAAACTTGTATAAACTTGAATATTTTGGGGGGTACTTTCCTGTGTTTAAGGCATGGGTAAATAAATATGAAGACAAATTGTCCCTTAAAAAGACTCACTATTAAAGATTCCCTGGGAATGTTTTTTAAGAATAAAACATCTAATATTGTAAACTCATGGGTTAGAGTGAGAAGACACTTAGAAGTCACTGTGCCCTATGTTATAAGAAACTAAAGCCGAGAGGTCAAGTAACTTATCTACTAATGCCATTTTCAGTTTGCCGACTTGTGCCTAAAATCTGAATAGCAATTTTTAAAAATTCTTTTTGTTTGTTTGATGAAAGAAGTAACATCACATGAGTAGATTTCTAGTTTTGAAAAAATGAACTATATGTGGACAAAGGTGATGGTTTTCCAGGAATAAATAACATATTAATTCAGGAAATTCCTGAATTCTGCAATATGCCCTACTGAAGTATTTCTATAATAAAGTATGACAATTATTCCATTGATTTCTTTTTTAAAGAATTTAAGTAAAGAATCAAGATACTTTAAACATAGTTAAGAATAATACAGGTAAACTATGTACTTACATAACTAATTAATATGCTGAATTCTCTTTTTTTAAAAAGGTTTATTTATGCATACAAGAACTGGCCTGCAGGCTAGAGGTGTGGGGGATGAGAGGACACCAGAGACAGTAGGGAGCAGAACAAGTGGAAAGACTGAAATACATTGCTGAAGCGAGCAGTGTGTGTGACAGGGGAGGTCTGCTGTGCCATGTGGGTCATCTCCCTGGCCAGGGATAAAACTCGTGTTGCAGTGGTTGTGGATTCATTGCACTGAGACTTCTTGCATCACCAGGGAGGCCCCTGGATTTACTTTTAACAAAAAGAGCAGTAGGAAACATCTAAATGCTTGGTAGTTGTCTAGAGAATGAACTGCTACATAATGTTGCTCTCCCATTTACTTCCCATTTAATGAAATAAACATGATAAATAGCACTTTGTAAATTAGCATAACCACTTCCAAATACAAAAGCAAATATACCTTACTTACACTTCTTGAAGAACTTACCATACTATCACTGTTTCTTGTAAGGTTAATATGAGCTTCTCCCTCTTTATGGGAAAACTTGTGAGCTTCCTGGTGTAGCAAAACATGGCAGAGATGAAATTCGGGTACAGAGAATTAGTAATAGGAGAAGGTAGCAGATTTAATGTTGGCTTTCATTGAAGGGCCCTGAAAATGGGCACTGGTAGGTTGGTAAGAAATATGCCTAGATAATCTAGACTGTCAGTGTCTGCTGAGCAAGCAGGAGGCTGATTACAGGGCGGAGTTTCCTAAAGGCCACAGGGGAATGTGCACAAATTCAATAAAAATTGAAAGTACAATAGCTTGAGTATTTTTGATATAAGAATGTATGGTATTATAAATACATTTCTGATCAATTGCTTAAATTCTTTCACTTCTGTTTTTTTCCCTCTAGTTTTAATATTGTTGGCTTTCTATACTGGAAAAACTAAGGGAGAACAGAATTAAGTAAGACCTTCCTAATAATTTCCAAAAGGATATCAAGATTCTGAATCCCATTCAAATTTGTCTTCTATTCAAAATTTTTGTATAGAGAATTAGGATTCCACCTGGGCAAACTGGTAGGTTTAGTAAGGAATTATTCTTCCAGCCTGAACTAATTCCAGTTCTTCACAACACACATGGTTGGTGTGTGTGTGTGTATACACAGACATGCATATACACTCAATGAGATCACACCCACAGAGCAGTTGAATACAAGGTCCCTGAAAGAAGGGTCTGTGGTCTATGTTTTCTTGTTTCTGCTGTATCCCAGGCCCTTAGCGTGGTACTTGACATTTTATAGCCCAGAATAAATATTGGTGAATAATGACAAATATTTGTAGGGTTGTAAGAATTTTTTTTTAGTGAGAATTTGATAGTAATGTCTGATAGCATGAGAAAATATGGTATTCAACAAGTATTTGTTATTATCTGCTATATTCAACACATTGTTATATGTGAGTAATAGTGATTACAGAGAGTAAGTACATCTTAAAATATCTCCAAATCATATTAGATCTAAAATGTGTTCATAATAGGGTATTAATGAAACAGGCTGATCATTATAAGTTGTGGGTGTTTATTGTACTATTTTCTATCATTTGCATAAATTGAAATTTTTTACAGTAATGAGTTTTTTAAATATTCCTAACTGTAGACTAGGAGTTAGAAGATTTTGATTTTGTCCTGATTCCACTATTTATTAGCAAAGTGACCTATGGTAAATTCCTTAATGTTTCTTGGCTGTGGGTTTCCTCACACACACAAAAAATTCCTCTTATTTTCACCTTAAAGAGGTACTATGATCAAAGGACTTACATATATGGAAATAAAATATACACACTTATAAGGTATTAGTAACAACACACATTCCTCATAGATGTCTACATTACTGGTTGGTAATACTTTCATACTCTTCCATTCTCCAGAGTAAAAGTATAAATGGATCTGAGTAATTCTGAAAAGATCTATATTGGATTTATAGTAATTTTAGTAAAATGGAATCTTATACAGAGTATTAGTAATTGGTACTGGGTTTACCCAGAGCTCTAGCCTCTTCATTAATGGATTTGTTGTGGGTGCTACTGAGAACACCTGGTCAAATTGAGAGGCTAGTGTACTGTGTCACAAATATCCACATAAAGGAAGCAGTTCTCTTTGAACCACTAATCTATAGTAAAGTTCCCCCCACCCCCCACTTTTTTTTTCTTGGTTTTGTTTCACTGCTAAGCAATCTGATAATTTTTGTTTTAGATATTCCTATGGTTTGTATAAGCATTTTACTCTTCTTTATTTTTATGAGGGATAAATTACAATTGGGAACTATATTCAGCCACAGAATAAGAAAAATAAAAGACTTTGTATTTGAAGGCAGACTTTTAAACTTCAGGTTATGGATTCTAGTACATTTTAAAACTTTTTAGTGGAAACCAAGAGATTCTCTGAGTTGGGACTTTTAGATGAGGTCATCTACATTCCAGCCATGTAGAATCACTTAAGTTATTAAATAGACTTGGGTAAAAAGATATTTTCTTGTCAAGTCATAATAATCCAAGAGACAGATTTAGAGATTGGTTAAGAAGGGATGTGTAGTGCTAATCATGAATGAAGTGTATTTGAATTATGTAAGACCATTTAAATAAATGAGAAAGCACCCCTTTTGAAACATTTTTTTAAAGATTGATTTATTTATGCATACAAGAACTGGGATACAGACCAGAGGTGCCAGGGTGAGAGGATTCACCAGAGACAGCAGGGAATACAACAGGCAGATAGATTGAAACACATTGCTGAGGGGAGTAGCAGGGGAGACAGGAGAGGGCTGCTGCACCATGTGGGTCAGCTCCCAGGCTGGGGGGAATTGAACTGATGCTGCAGTGGCTGCAGAAAGGGTGATAGTGCTGAGACTTAACCCTTGCGTTACATGTTTTAAGACACAAAAGCTGTGACATCTTGGTCATTATTACACATTATTTTAAGATCTTGGTATTTAGTAAATGGTAATTTACCTGTCTATTAGTTCATTAGACTAGAACTTGTGGTCAAAGGTACTGGTTGAGTTTTCAACTAAGTCGCTTAGTTTTACAGAGGAAAAAGGTCTGTTCAGAGACATTACTTTCAACTCCTTGAATGTTGAATCAAAGTGATGGAATTATGCTCAAAAAGAACTATAGAAAACATGGTTGCTCAGTGGTACCTATTTCTAAAAAATTAAAAATTAGGAAAAACAAGACTTTTAGAAATAGAGGGGTTTTTTACATCATTCTTCATTTTTGTACAATGTATACTTTCTCTTCTCAAGTCCCTGTGAAAAATCTATCACCAATTCACTTGTGCACCATCATTTTGATCCCTGCCCCCCATTTTGATCCTTCTCTCCTGCAGAATGTCTCTGATTTAAAGCTGCCTATTGATTTTTATTTTTAATTTATTATAATTACTTTTCCCCCTTGGCCCCTTATTTGGTTCCCCTACATTCCTCCTGTAAGTGAAACTATCCAGTATTTTTCTTTTTGGCTTATTTCATTGAGCATAATCCCTTTCAGCTCCATCCATGTTGCTGCAAATGGCATGAGTATATCTTTTTGATTGCTACATAATATTCCATTGTATATGTGTATTCTATATATATTCAGTGTGTATATATATTTTTACGTATACACACACACACCACATCTTCTTGTTATAGTCATCTACTTTTGGGCATTTGGATTGTTTCTATATCTTACCCATTGTGAATAGTGCTCAGTGAACATAGTGGTGCACGTAGCCTTTTGAATTGTCCTTTGGGTAAATACCTAGGAGTGGAATCCTGAATCATATGGAAGCTCCATTTTTAGGAGTTTGAGGAACCTCTACACAGCTTCCCATAGGGATTGGACCAGTTTGCATTCCCTCCAGCAGTGTAGGAGAGTTCCTTTTTCTCTACATCCTTGTCAACATTTGTTGCTAATTTTTAAAATATGTGCCATTCTCACTGGTATAAGGTGGCATTCTGGTTTTGATTTCCATTTCCCTGATTACAAGTGATGTTGAACATTTTTTCATATGCATGTTGGCCATTTGCAAGGAAAAACAAGATGTTTGAAATTAGTCAGCAGTAACATCTTTGTTTATGAAAAGTGGCCTAATTCCCACCCTCTCCATTTTCATTGTTAAAATTAAGACTGAATAATTCTTGAGCTAGATAAAGAATGGTCTAAAGAGGTGTCTGTGATCTGAGAAGATCACGCTGTCATTAAGAGGAAGGGTGGAAGGAGATGAACAGAGTTGAGGTACAGGTAAGCGATGTGATGTTGAAGATGTAACACTGTGATGAGAGAACATAGGGTAGGATGTAAATTTTTTAGATGACAAAATCTGAAACCAGATGAGAATTCTAGCATATTTACAAAGTCTCAACTAATGTTTTTCCTTGAGGACTTGATTTTAACCAACTTTACATTGTCCATTGTGCCTAACACTCAAGTATTTGTTGAAGTAATGCATGCATTATTATAGAATATGTATTTTCCCTTTGCATATAAGCTCTGTAAGGGAGGGAGGTTTTGTCTGTTTAGTTCATTTCTTTGTCTCCATATTTAGAATAATGTCTGGCATGTAGTTCAATAAATATTTGTTGAATTAGTGAATAGTTAAACTGTGACTAAAGATTACGCTCCTTTTTTTGCAGTAATTTTGACAGTTGATAGTAAAAAATGTAAATTAATGACAAAATTTGGACACATTATTTTTCTGTTAACTCATTTGTGTCTCTTAAAAGTCCTTTAGGGTTTTATAGTTTCTAATATATGGTAAATTGAATTTTAATTTAGGAAATAAGACTTATTTAATACTTTAATAATTAGCAAGTTTATTGGACAATGAAAAAATCAGTGTTTCACTGAATTATGAACATAATATATGGATTTTATGAAATGGTATTTTAAATAGTCACATCATTTATGGCAGGATTGATTTAGATAAATTAAGACATGACCAAATTCTCTGGGATGGGAAATTTTATAAACAAGATTGACATAGTTTTATTTTCTTAGAGTTTAACATAAGCTATAAAATCACCCTTACCAGTGGGCCCCAATGGCCAGTCCCATCATGAACCTTGCCTCAGTACCCCTATTTGGTGTTACTCATGTCATGTACCTACCTTCTCTGTTTAGATTTGTTGATTTGTGACCATCTAAGGGATTATGACATAATGTCATGACGAATTATAAAATGAGAAAGAGGAAGGAAGGAAAAGGAGAAAGAAGGGAAAGAAGGAAAAGAAGGAAGGAAAAAGGAGCAATAGAACACAATAGAAAGAAAAAGAAATGTAAACATATCTAACCAATTGTCAGGTATGTTACAAAGTGTCACTGGAATTCCAGAGACTTGTGCAGTTTTTAATTTAAAGTAATTATATTTTTCTATTAAGATAGTTTTTCTGTTTAATATTGACATTTAGTAAATTACCCCAGTATTTAGGGAATTAAAACAACCATTTGCTTACGCTCAAGGATTCACAATGAAGAAAATTTATCTTTGTTCCATGATGTCTGAGAAATGATGCTGAGCCAAATTTAGGTAGTTCTTTCCATTTCTTCCTATGCAGGTCCAGTGTTCTAACCCCATGAAATCAAAAGATTCCTTGTTTCTTAAAATCCAGATATTTGAATTCTCTTTTCTTACTCTGCATCACTTTTTAGTATTACACACTTTTTGAGTATACTTGTTTAGACCTTCATTCATACATTGTATGGATTGCCTCTGCTTCTTATATCCATCCATTGATGGTTATTTGTGTTACTTCAGTATGGGGCTACAGAAATACTGATACTATGAACATTCATGTAGGAGTCCTTGTGTTGATAAGACCTATGCTTTCATTTCATTTGGGTAGATAACTAGAAGTAGTACTAGCTTGTATTGTACATATGTGTGAAATTTTCAAAGAAACTGCCAAACTTGTCCAAATTTTTTCTACCATTATACTTTTCCACAACTAGTATATGAAGTTTGCATTTAATTGCATCCAACTCAATGCTTAGTATTGTCAAGTTTTTTTAATCTTATTCAATATTAGGTGTGAATCAGTAGCACATTGTGGTGTTAATTTGCACTTACCTAGTGACTTATGTTATTGAATATCTTTTCATTTGCTTACTGGTCATTGTGATACCTTTTCTTTTGTGATGTGTCAAATACTTTGATCATTTTTAAAAACTGGGTTATCTTATTGTATTATGAGAATTGTTTACATAATTCTGAGTCTTTTTGGATATATTTATTGCATATAGTTTTTTCAGATCTTTGACTTGCCTTTTCTTTTTCTTAATGTCTTTCAAAGAGATTTTAATTTTTCAAAGTCTAATTTATAATTTTTCCCCTGATTTCCTTTTTATATCCTTACCCCATAGATTTTTTTTTCATGTTTTCTTACAGAATTTTATAGTTTCTGCTTTTAAGTCTAAGATAATATTTAAGGTCTTTTTAATGTGACTAAGGTAAGACATTAGGTTAATTTTTTTCTCCCACATGGATATCAGGGTAATCTAAAAGCATCATTTATTGAAAAGAATATGCTTATTTTATTTTGGCAGAAATGCTAGTGTAATTGACCACATAAATTTGGAAATATTTCTCAATTCTGTTCTATTGATTTATATATCTGTCCTTTCACTAATGTCTGATGTTTTGATTACTTTAAGTACTTCTTGAAATCACATGTGAAAAAGAATTTTGTTCTTTTTTTGAAATTGTTTTTATATTTTACCTGCTGAAATTTTGCTGAAAACATGTTCATGAAGGATATTCTATAACTTTTTTTCATACTGTCTCAGGTTTTGGTTTGAAGGTGATGCAGGTCTTAACAGAGTAGTGTTACATTCTTTTTGTATGTTTAATATAACTTACCAGTGAAATTATATGGGCCTAGTATTTTCTTTCTGGAAGGAAAGAATTCTCTTTCCTTAATGGACTCGGAGTCATATAGCTGAGTCAATTCTTGTAATGTGTGTTTTTCAAGGAATTGGAATATTCCATTTAAATTTTGAGTAAAACCTTTGTGTAAGTTTTTTTATCTTTAGTCTTTTCTCATTTTAATGTCTGTAGAATATGTGGAGATGTCCCTTCTTTTCATAAATGATGTTGGTAATTTGTATGTTCTCCCTTTTTAAAAAAAATTTTGGTAATACACATAGAGTTTTGCCAGTTTATTGGCAAATTGATAAACCAATTTTTGGTTCTATTAATTTCCCCTTTCATTTGCTGTTTTTTCTTTGATTTTTATTTTTATTTCCTTTTCACACTTTGAGTTCAATTTGCTTTTAATTTTAAATTCTTAAAATTGAAACTTAGATTGTAACTTGTAATTTCTTTTTATCTTTCAGTCTAAGTGTTATCTTACTTGCTTTCTACAAATTTTGATTGTGATTCCTTTTCAATTGATTCAGAAAATTTCAGCCTTATTTTGTTAATTTATTCTTATTTAAATTTGACTTAAATTTCCACACATGTAGATTTTCCATATTATCTTTTTATCTGATTAAATTCTGTTGTGATTGGAGAGCAGCTCTGTAATGTTTTAATTCTTTTAAGATTTATTAAGACTTGTTTTAGTCTAGGGCCTCCCTGGTGGCACAGCTGGTTGAGTGCCACACTGTGAAGCATCCCAGGTACACCGGCACAAGTTCCATCCTTGGCCAGGAAGGGGACCCACATGGCGCAGCAGGCCTCTCCTGCTCGCCTGCTGCTCCTCTCAGCAGTGTATTTCAGTAGATCTGCTGGTTCTGCTCCCCTCTCTATTCCAGTGAATCCTCTCACCTCCCTGGTCTCTGGCCTGTACCCCAGCTCTTGTGTGCATAAATAAATAAATCTTTAAAAAAAAAAAGACTTGTTTTAGTCCATATATTCCATATATTCTATCTTGATATGTGTCTTATTTCTTTTTAAAATATTTCACACCCTCCCCTTATCTTGTTCATGTTTTCCTTTCATGTCTTTAAGCACATTTATGATAGTTACAATAGTTGATATAATGTCTCTGTGTGTTATTCCATAATCTGTCATTTCATGGTCATCTTCTATTGATCGATTTTCTTCTGGTTATGGATTACATTTTTCTGTATGTCTACATGCTATGCTTATTTATTGGGTGCCAAACATTGTGACTGTTGGATTTTCTTCTGTTCCTTTAAAGACTGTTGAACTTTGTTATAATGAGCACTAAAGTTACTTGTGTTTCAGATCACTATCTCAAAAAATATTTTTAAGATTTTCTTTTTTTTTGGATGGGGAGAAGATCTAGTCTTTACTTAAGGATTGGTTTACACCAGCACTAATGCATTACCTTTTTGTGGTATCTCTCTTTGGTGGAAGCTAAAAAGATTCCTTGCCCCATGTGAACTCTAGGAACCATTTAGTTTACAACTTACTGTTAAGTGTGCTCTCAGAAGCACACTTCTGGCCTCATGTAGTTCCACATGAGCACACTGATATTCAGTAAAGGACACAGTACGAACTATGTAGGTCTCTGATGCTCTTTTCCTGTGTAGCTTTTCCTCAGTACTGTATTATTAATTTTAGTTACCTTAGTCTCCTTGTCTACTAAGCTCTGAGCACTACCTTCCCAAAGACTATATGCCTGTACTTGAGTCCTCCTTCCTATGCCTGTGGTCTGGAAATTGCCTTCAAGTAGAGAGCTAAGGAAATCTATGAAAACAAGGAAATCCCCTTGTTTCCCTTCTCTCAGACCTCACAGTCTTATCCTATCTGTATCTAAAAATTGTTGTTTCAAACATTTGTCTAGTTTCTAGTTGTTTATGTCAGTTGGGATTAGTTTTTGTAAAAACTAGATATCTGAGATGACTGTTAAATATAGGACTTTTTCTTCTCTGCTAGATCTCATTTCTGGGTAAAATTTCTGGGAGACTTTTGTAGTATGGATTGTTAGGGTGCAGCAGGAAGACTTTTTTGGGCTTTACTTTTGCATAAAGGGAGAAACTGTCAAGATGTGGAGAAATGCCCAAGTGCCATAAGAAAGGTTTTATCTCCAGGTCCTAGATTTGGGATGGCAATGTACATGTTAACTGGTATGGTTACCTGGTACTAACATTGATTTGACTCCCTGCTTGGGCTGCATTTCTCTCTTCCCTTCTTATCACACTTGCTGACTCCTGATTTCTCCATAGTGCTTTCATAGCTTGTCCCTAAGGAAGTGCCTGCCTTCCAGTGAAAATATTTAAGCTATTCACTGAACTTATAAATATTATATACATATATCAAATGTTTTTGTGAAATTTGATATATAGCTATATATCAAATTATATTAAAATGATGATTTTTAATGACAAATTAAAATGCCTATAAATACATGGTATTTTTTTAATATCCCTCCTAGATTATATATTCTCCACTTAGGAAACTACTGTCTCTTTGGTAACTTTCTCAATTTCATCCCATCAACTTTATTTTCAGTCATCCTGAAAATCTACTGATCCTCTGTTTTTAGGGATACCCTTGTGGATGCTTAGGTTTCTTTCTTTTACTTCAGCAGTATCTGAGAAAAGACTGTTGGCAAATATTTGTCATGGGTCTGCCATTTTGAAATGGAAATCTGTCTGATATATTTCTTAATTATAACTATAAAAATTAAATTTTTGAATAGTTGAAATGTCTTTTCTTGTACTTCATTTTAATTGTCTTACTAGTGGCAGAAGATGGAGCTAAAGTTAGCGGGAGATTGCTCATAATCTGTGCAAGGCTTTTTTTCTTTAATATAGCAGTCTGTCCAAGGGAGTATGACCTGAGGAAGTCTGCAGATTTCACTAAGAGCAGAAAACCTTCAGAAAAGTTGCTTTGGGAAAATAAGCTTCTCTTCTATTTATGTTGCATTCCTTAATTTGGGTGACAGTATTGTCATCGGGAAAAAAGCTGTAAATTTAGAAAATACATTATTGTGTCATTTCATTGCCTGTTATACCTGGCTATCTAAATTCATTGTCATTTTAGATTTCCACGCAGTTGATACACCATCCTAAAGCTAATAGCTGGTATAAATACATAACGTGCAATAATCAATTTAATATTGGGAATGTTAGTAGTTTTTTCTTAAGAAAAAAAGCTGAAAGAATAACCCCACTGCGAATTAGTTCTTTGCAGGAATTTCCCATGTCTGATGATTTAAAAGAATAAATTCTGCATGTAAATGAATCATTACAAGCTTAATTGAAGCTTGTTGGCTACTCAAGATTACTCACTGTGGTGTATTTTTGATGGAGACAGGAAGTGAAAAAGCAAGGTCTATGAGATTTTTGTATGCGTGAAGTCTCAGCCACTCTTAATGTTTCTCATTGAGGCTTTGGTCACCAGGGTAAATGACTCAAGGTATCTATTGCTGCTTAGCTGTTTTTAAGGAGGAATTTCCCCTCCCCTCATGTTTCTACCCTCCCTAAAATAGCTAATTATATACTGGAAGTTTCAGTACATTGTTCACAGTTTGTGAAGTCAGCATATTTCTGGAAGCTCACTGTGAATGTAATTCTTAGCTGTACTGATGCTTTTGTCTCTCCCATCTCTGCAGCCAGCGCTGTACTGTAAGGAACACAATTCTATCGCTATTTTTTCCCCTCACATTTGATGTGGTAGTTTGCATACAGCTGCAGAGTAGACAGTTACCTTTGAAAGGAACATTTGGCCGCTCTAATTTGATTAAAGAAAACCACCTCAATCATTTCTAGACTGAGAACGTTTTCATTTTAACTTGGCAGTAGAGTTGGGAATGTACTTACTGCACTTAGATATGTGGGGGAGCAGTCAGGGAACAAAACCAACTGCCCAAAATGAAGAAAGCTTTGGTACACTTTTTTTTCTAGAGGCAAGCTCGGTTATGTAGGATTGATTCCCTTTCTCTTTCCCTCTCAATTTTCCTACAATCTTGATTTTCATTTACTTCTCCTTTTCATGGTTATTTTCTTAATAATTCCAATAAACTGATTCAACCATGGCTAGACTGCTGCCCTAACTTGACTTGAAGGACTTTCCCATTTTTATATAGAAATAAAACCCAAATTGTAAATGACTATGAATTGCATGTGCTTTCTTGGTTACTGTCAAGAGTGGCTGAGAAAGTTTAAGACCATGGGATGCAGACCATAGCTAGGAATTTAGTTACAGTTTGCACAGAAAAAATTGCTCCCTGTCAAAAGTCTGCAGCCCTAGCACTAGGCCGTTATCTTGCATATGTGCACCTCTGAGATAGACTATTTGATCACCCTAGTAGTTGGTGTGACAGTTGAAAATATATTCTGCTGATTGCGGATTGACATTAACTTCATACATATGTCTTTAAAAATATTGAAGGGGGACTGGCTAGTGTTCATTGGGCAAACCATAAACAAAGTCATGAACCACAGTTCAGTAATTTAATACATGATGTTCCTCGGAAAGATACTATTCTGACATCTTAAAAAGTTTAAGTATGAAATTTTAAATAAAAAGTTTGAGGATACATATGGGACAATGGAAATACAAACTTGTTATTTTTTTTAAAGATTTTTTTTATTTATGCATACAAGAGCTGGGGTACAGGTCAGAGGCACAGGGGTTTGAGAGGATTCACCAGAGACAGAGTGGGGAGCAGAGCAGGCAGATCAACTGAAATACATTGCTGAGGGGAGCAGTGGGTAGGCAGGAGAGGTCCACTGTGCCATGTGGGTCACCTCCCTGACTGGGGATCAAACTGGTGCTGCAGTGGTTACAGAAGCCCCACAGTGCAGCTCCCAACCCTTTGGGCTACCAGGGAGGCACTTTGTTATTATTTATTGATCCTTGGATATTATTGGTAACATAAGAATTAAGGTCAGATATGCATTCACATTTCATTCTACTATATGGTAGTAGACTTGGCAGTAGATGGTATGACTTCGCCACATTTTCCTTGTTCCTCTAAGCTTCAGTTACTTTATTTGTAAAATTAGGACACATACTAAATGATGTTTCTGAATTTAGGGTCCTCTTACCACCTTGCATCATCGTCTCCTCCTTGATACAACTATTCAACCACTTAGGATGTTTAAAAGAAGAGTAATTTTGTTCATGGACTGGGTGCTGAACTCATTAAAGTTTTCTTCAGACTATAATATGTGCATCTTTCATTCTTTTGGACAAAATGAAGTCCAGTGGGGATCTATCAGATCTGCCTGGCTTCCCTATAGATAGTAAGTCCTGAGCAGACAGGAGAACTACATAGTCATGGTTTGCTTCTTGATGAAGCAACATTGTCACGTGAATTCTTTCCCATGTTTGGCCATCTTCGGTTGCTGAAATCATTTCCACATTTAATTTTAATACTTAATGCAGTTGAAGTCACCCTAGTCAGTTCTTCCTTTTGAGAGTCAAGTTCTGTTTTTATACACAGCAGAGAGAGCACAAATCTTTTCAGTTGCATCTCACATCATCTAATGTTGTGTATGTATGTATTTATGTGTGTGTATGCATGTGTTGATTCTCAGTGATGCATACCTGAAACTTATATGTTATAATTGACAGTTGATTCAATTAAAAAAAAAAGGAAAACATGGTAAAGGAGTGAACCAATGGCCACTACTAAATTAGGGTTTTGGGACTAAGAGTCTACATGGTAAAAATAGTTTAATCCCTGACTTGCTAACGATGCTTATATTTTCCATAATATAACTGAATGTTGTGCCACAATGCAACAAAATAATTGCCAAAAGAAAGAGAATGTTTGCTGTGTTTGTTTTGTTCACTCATCACAACTATAACAATAAATAGGGTTATAAGAATTAAGTGATGATGATTAAGGTTTAATTTGAATAAAGTGTTTGGAGACCTATGAGGATTCTGCAAGAAAATGCTGGGTACCGATTCTTTGCCACTTTGTTTTTCCTCACTAAAATATCTTGTTCTTCTCATATATAATTGCCTTTTTTAAAAGTTTGCTTTTATATAACCCAGTAATACTAAATGTTATCTTGTACTAATATTAGTAAGACCTGGATTTTGCTTTGTTTTGAAATAAATAATGAATGTGTCATTCCTGTTTGCATGGCAGTTGTCTACTTCTTAAATGCCATTGATATAGTTATTCTCATAGCCACAGTAGGAGAACCTAGGGGAGGATGCTATTCCCACTTTATAGATAAGAAACAGATACAGAGGATTTAAATGACTTGCTCAAGGCTACACATCTTCAGGTGTTACCTTTTAGCCATGCAAAGATCATTGGATATGACTTTTGTTGAGAACTGTCTGGGAAATTAAATACACATAAACTATATACTGACAAAGGCATGCTAATTATTTAAGGAAGAAACTAGTTTTTATTAGGGGAAACTAAAGGTATAACTGCTTAGACTAAATGCCATATATTTTTAAATTAAAATTTTTTAGTCATGTCTTAAAATAGCCATATGTAGAGACAAATGCACATGTGGAATTTGGACTGGTAAACAGTATTCTTTATCAGGATTCATGCTGCTCTTCAGCTTGCTAGTACTGAGCTTTTCATTACCTCCCCTAAGCCAGTGAGAAAAGGAAGGAAGAATGGCAGGTCAAAGGAAGTATGCTCACCTTTGAATTTGACATGAGAAGTGCTGTTGGTGGTGTCACTTACGTTATGATGACTCAGCACTTCTTAGTTTCTGTTTGCAGCCACTTTCAGGCTAATAACATCAATGACATTGGCTTAACCTGAGGGTTTCAGGTAATTTTTGGTTTCCTCATCAAAAATGAAATCAAATCATTACTTTCTTTCTGTTTTTATGTTATTAATGGCATCAGGTAGAACCATTATACCCTGCACTAGATTAGATGCTTTTTATTTTTAAGATGTTCACAATTTAAGGAAGTAAGTAGCTTTGACCCTGCTCTATAAATGTATCCTTACCGCTCAATTTAAGGCAGTTCTGTAGCAGTTCATTTAGTTTTTGTGTTGTTTCTGTGCACTTTAATAACTAGAGCAGGAATGGAAGGAGATGAAATTCCAACTACGGTTGCAATGTGTTAACTGCTTGGATTTAAGGAAGACTTATTCATCCAAAGGGCCAAGTGAGTGAGAGAAATAATGGATTTATTTATCCAGAACCATGTAACTCTCTAAATAGTCTGAAACACACCCCATTATTTGAGTGAGACCAGATTGTTTTTACTAATTAGTTTCAATATTTAGAGCTAACCAAAATTGTTAGACTCTAAAATTATTAATTCTGAGCCATCTGGAGATGAACCATTTTAAAAACCTTGAAAATTTTTAGAAAAAACTTAGATTAATGTTTACCTGTTTTCCTGAGCTGTTATATTAATTATGAGACATGGTTAAGAGATGATCCATGTTGACAACCACTTCATTTAAAATTTTATGAACAATTTTGAACTCTTTATGGATTTCCCAGACATAGTTTATCTAGATACACTTATAAAATACACTTATAAAATAAGTGTAATAATCTCAAATTCCACCCATGTCATGGAAAATTTTATCTTTTTAAATAGCTGAGTAGTTTTCTTTTTTTTTTTAAAGGTTTTTTATGTACACAAGAGTTGGGGTACATGCCAGAGGCGTGGGGTGTGAGAGGATTCACCAGAGGCAAAGTGGGGAGTAGAACAGGCAGATTGACGGAAACACTGCTGAGGGGAGCAGCAGATGAGGCAGGAGAGGTCTGCTGCACCATGTGGGTCCCCTCCCTGACTGGGGATCGAACTCCATTGCAGTGGCTGCAGAAGCCCCACAGTGCTGTGCTCAACCCCTTGCACCACCAGTACAGAGTAATTTTCCATTGTGTATATGTACCACATTGTTTTTAACCATTCATCCAACACTTTAAGTTGTTTCCATTTATTGAGTATTATGAATAGCACTGCAATTAACAGGGGTGCATGCATCTTTTAGAATGAGTGTTTTCATATCCTTTGGATGAATACCCAGAAGTAGAATACTTGGATCATTCTTAAATTTTATATACATGTATGTGTGTGTGTATACATATATATGCACATGTATTTTACATCATTGTTCCTTTGTGTATAGTGCATTCTTTCTCAGGTGTTGGTCCCATAAAATTCCCACCACCCATTCGCCTGTGCACCTTCATAATAGTCCCTTATGCTCTTCCCTCCCCTTTTTTGTTCCCTCCCCACCTCCTCACCTGCAGAATGTCTGGTTTATAGTTGCCTGTTTATTTTTTAATTTATTATGATTATTTCTTTTCCTGATCCCTTATTTGGTTCCCCTAGATTCCAAGTGAAACCAGCCAATGTTTTTCCTTTTCCTTCTGGCTTATTTCACTGAGCATAATCCCTTCCAACTCTATCCATGTTGCTGTGAATGGCATAAGTATATCTTTTTTGATTGCTGAATAGTATTCCATTGTGTATATATATCACATCTTCTTGATGTATTTGAACTTTCTGGGCATTTGGGTTGTTTCCATAGGTTACCTATTGTAAATAGTGCTGCAATAAACAGGGATTCAGTGTCCTTCTAAATTAATGTTTTTGTGTTCTCTGGTTAGATTCCTAGGAGTGGAATTTCTGGGTCATGCGGAAGCTCCATTTTTAATTGTTTGAGGAAACTTCACATAGCTTTACATGGTGGTTAGACCAGTTTGCTTCCCACTAGCAGTGTAGGAGAATTCCTTTTTCTCCACAGCCTCACCAACATTTGTTGTTTTCCTGTTTTGTTGTGTTTTGTTTTTAGTATGTGCCATTCTTGCTGGGATAAGGTGGTGTCTCATTGTGGTTTTGATTTCAATTTCCCTGATTACAAATGATGTGGAACATTTTTTCGTATACCCGTAGGCCATTTGCATTTCCTCTTTGGAGCAGTTTTAACTCAACTGACCATTTTTTTAAACTGTATTGTTTACTTTTTTTTGGTTGAGTTATATGGGCTCTTTGTAGATCTTTGTGATCAATCCCTTATCAGCTTTATGGAGTATAAAAATTTTCTTCCAATCAGTAGGGCATCTCTTTGTTTTAGTTAATGTCTCCTTTGCTGTACAGAAGCTTTTTAATTTAATGTAGTTCCAGCTGTTCATCTTTTCTTTCACTTTCATTGCTTTGGGGGAATGTGTCTTTAAAAATGTTAATAAGAGGTATGTCATGTAGTGTTTTACCTGTATTTCCTTCTATATATTTTATGGTTTCAAGTTTTATGTCTAATTCTTTTATCCATTTTGAGTTGGTTTTGTGCGTGGTGTGAGGTAGTAGTCTAGATTCATTCTTTTGCATGTAGCATTTCAGTTTCCCAGCATCATTTATTGAACAAATTGTCCTTGTTCCATTGCATATTATTTGCACCTTTGTGAAAGATTAGTTGTCCATAAATAAGTGGGTTTCTTTCTGAGTTTTCTGTTCAATTTCACTGGTCTTTGTGTCTGTTTTTGTTCCAGTACCATACAATTTTAGTTATTATGGCTTTGTAGTATAGTTTGAAGTCTGGATGTGTGATATCTCCATTCTCCTTTTTAGTCAGGAGAGATTTGGCTATTCAAAACTTTTTGTGGCTCCATAGGTGGAAACAGCATTGAGAATAGCATTTTCTGGGAAATTTTTATGGGAATAGCATTGAATCTGTAAATTGCTTTTGGTAGGATGGCCATCTTAATAGTTAATTTTTCCAACCCATCATGAGGGATGTGTTTCCAATTCTTTCATTCTTAAATTTTTGAGGAATTTCTATATTGTTTTCCACAGCTACCTTACCAGTTTACATTCTCACAGACATTACATTCCCAATAAGTATCGCAAGAGTTGCTTGTGTGTTCACATTCTCACCAATATTTATCTTTTTACAGGAGAATTCTTACTTGGTCTTAGATGCATTCTCAAAACGCTCTGCTGAATTTTAGGAGAGTTTGGAACATACTTTAGTGTGTTAATCTATGAATATAAGAGGAAAGTCTCCAACTCTTTAGTTTTACTTAATTTTGAGGTTAAGTAAACATATGCATAAATACAGAAATAATTCTAGTTTATAAGAAAACTTGAAAAGATCCTGGTCATCCTAATGCTAGGGGTCACATAGGAAGGTCATGTTTTTAAAATTATCTAAAAACATATTCACAGTGAGCTGTCCTTACTTCAGTACTGGTCATTCTCAGCTAAAGGAGATTTTTGCTTCTTGGGAACATTTGGCTATCTTTGTAGATATTTTTTTCACTGACAGCTGGTAGGAGACTACTGGTATCTAGTGTATAAGGGCTAGGGATGGTGCCTACATCCTAGAATGTACAAGATAGTCCCCTAGAAAGAGTTCTGGCCTCAAAGCACCAACTCCAGTCTACAGCATTGTGTGCACACCAGCCTCAACATTCTTTACACCTAAATGAGTGAGAACATGCAAAGAGTAATGTATTTTAAAAAATATAATTGTACATTATATATTCAAATGGTGGGAACTGCAACTGTGTGACCAGATTAGTCTGACAGTTAAAAAAGACTGGTGAGATATACACCTTTATCATATGTTTATATAATAAGCAGGCACTCTATTTATGACTTTGGCCATATCTTTGGGAGGACAATAAGGGAGAATTTTCTTAAGATTAAATACATGTATTCCATTTTAGAAAATCAGGTGCATTTGCTACTAAAAGGGATGATCAGAATTCAGGTTACATTTTTAATAAGTTAGAATTCCTCCACAAGGATTGTAATATTAGAATATTGAAGACTACATCCTTGATTTTTCTAAATATTTTGAAAACTTCTTTGCAAAATGTTTATAAAAGAAACTTTGAAGCCATTAATTACTCCAGTTTGTTTCGTAGAAACTTCAGAAGTATCCCTTTCTATAAAGGCTTACATCCAGTGTTTAAAGAAAGAAAGGAATTCCTGTTATAAGTAAAAATTGTCCCCCACCTCCAAACAAAATAAAGTCAATTGAAATTTAAAACTGATTTTTAAATGTCATTGTCAGCTAATTTTGAAAATTTTGTTCATTTTACTTTGTTTAGATTTAAGTAGAAAGAAATTATTTTAGTAGTACTAATAATGTTAAGTTTTCCACATAGCTCATGTTGGCTAGATGCTCCAGATCTGAGAAATTTCCTGTTTGTAAAGGTAAAACAAGTTTGAAAGCTTTATTAAGGTTTTTAGTCTACAATTTAGTGAGTTGCTGGGCTCTCAACAAAATGATGAAGCTTTCCTGGATGGAAAATTAAATGGAACCTTGATAATTTTCTCCTTTTTCCATTTCTAAAGTTGGCAATTCAAATATTCACAAGATTGGAGATAGTGTAATATCCAAAGCAATGAAGCTGGCAACTTTGATGAAGTTTGCTACTGTGCTCTCTCTTTAATTCTGAGGAGACTAGGAGTCTGGTTCTGGCACATTTCTGTTTTCCTTAGGGCCTATTCTAGAACTTGGGTAACAAGATTGCCTGAATTGAATTTGCTTTTAGGATGAGCCCAGAGATGCCAAAGGTGTCTAGCTAGTTTGGATTTCTTTTCCAGATTTGTGTTGTCTTTGGTTATTAACAGCATGTGACATGGCATGCATTATAAAATAACACATCAAGCATCTCCTGAATGCAGGGCACCTACTATAGACAGTATTCACGTAGGGAGTCAAAATGTATTTCACTCAGTTCCTGCATTCAATTTGTTTATAACTTAGTGGGAGGAAAGAATGAGAGGGAATCACAATGCAAATTACTGCCCCAGCCTGCGGGCAACAACGAGGGCACACAGGAACCACCTAAGAGAATGAGACAAACAAGGAACGCAAAGAACGGAGGCAAGACAGGGTTCTGATCAAGCCTCCAAAATTTTATTTTTGAACAGCGGTATATGAGTGCTCGGGAGGGCTATGGGGAGGAGCAGGAGGAAGGGCTATTTCTGGATGATTGACTGGGTGTTGGGTACTTGTCCTTTGATGGTTAGAGGTTCTAGAGTGGGGAGGGCTATGATTCTGGATGCTAGAGTGGGAGGGCTATGATTCTGGCGCGCGCCTTTTTTTGGCGCCCCTGCCATTTGTTCTTTTCGGCGCCCTGGCTTAACCAGGAAATATGGCTGACCAGAAAGTGAGACCGGACTTTTTATTCTTATGGCTCCTGACATCTCCTCCCTCTTTATTATAATGAGGGTGGGCCTTAACCGATTGAGGGAGTAGGGACCTGGTTCCTCCTGTGGAGTTCCCAGGCCCACCAGTGTTAGTAAATGGCTCTTGGCATCTTTTGGGGAGGAGAGGCAGAGCCGATTAGATTGATATTGATGTCAACCTCTGTGCAAACCAGGTATACTCGCAGAGAATTCCCGATGCCAACCTCTATGCAAACCAGGTATACTCGCAGAGAATTCCAGAGGGGGTCGGAAGATTTGTCAGACCTTCCCTTGCTATATTGCACCCAATCGGTACCTATACCTTTCTCCCAGTGAGGAGTAGGTAAGCATTCCCTGGTCATCATGCTGTCCCTGCAGGGAGGGAGCAATGATAAATCTCATAACCCAGCTCACAGTCAGCTGCTTCTAGACGGTGATGTACCTGAATGGGTTTAGCCAATACGCTGTTAATATGCTAATTTACAAAATTTGTAAACCTCCGGAGAGCCCAGAGCCAAAGGACTAGATCGACAAGAAGCCTTGGGTGGGGGGAGGCGGAAATGGGGAGGTATGGGGGAAGTCCTTTTAGTCCGGTCAAAAAAGAAGGGCGTTTTCAAACAGTTCTTTTTGCCCACTTTTATCTTGGGAGCGGGGCCCAGGTTGGCTACTGGTGTGGATTCGCCGGAGGTCCCAGTCCAGCGCCGGTCAAAGGGATTGAAAACAGAAGTAGGATGTATTTTGCCTTCATCTGCAGAAAGAAAAGGAGAGAATCTTTTCTCAGGGGATTTGTTCCCTGGAAGAACGGTTATTATGTAGGGGAACTGATGGGCTTAATCAAACGTCTGGCAGCCACCGCTGCCCCTCTTCCTTTGTGTCATAGACACACACAGAACCTCGTCCCCAGATAAGAACTAGATCCGGACCATACCATTTTGAGGTGAGTGGATCTTTCCACATGACCTTTGCATATTGGTTTTTTGTTTAGTGATGTCACAAGCAGTCGGCTGCCGAGTTTCCCTTATTATCGAGTTGTAAAAAATTTAATGTAAACAAGGCATGATTTAAGACGTTGCAGGAGAACCCTTAGTGGGATAGACATCGTTAGTCTTGAGTTTATTGATGGTATTTTTAAGGGTCTGATGAGCCCTCTCAACTATTCCCTGTCCCTGTGGATTATAAGGAATGCCAGTGATATGTTTGATGTGGAATTGATGACAGAAGTTTTGAAAAGCTTGTGAGGTATACCCAGGTCCATTGTCTGTTTTGACCTTTTGGGGCTTTCCCATAACGGTAAGACACTGGAGAACATGGGCTATAACATTTTTTGAGGCTTCACTGTTATGGAGGGTGGCGAAAATAAAGCCACTATAGGTGTCAATAGTGACATGGGCGTATTTAAGGTTACCAAACTCAGGGATATGTGTAACATCCATTTGCCAGAGTTCGTTGAGAAGGATACCTCTGGGGTTAACTCTCAGGTGGGGAAGAGGTAAAAGAGTAACACAGCCAGGGCAGCTTTTAACTATGTGTTGGGCTTGTTCTCTGGTGATTTTGAACAGAAGGCGGAGTGTATTAGCATTAGGTGATGAAGGCTGTGGGCCTGTTTGTTGAGCCTTAGAAAGAGGGTCTAAGGTGAGTGAGAATATAAGTCGGGTATTTTTATCTGCTGTGGCGTTGCCTTAGGAGAGAGGGCCTGGAAGATCTGAATGTGCTCTTAGATGTCCAATAAAGAAAGGGGCCTGTCGGCTGGTAATCAAATTTTGTAGTTGCTGAAAAAGGGGGACCGCATTGGTCGTGGGCTTGATGTGAGGGACAGTTTCTAATAAAGGGATAGAAGAAGCTAGATAGGAGCTGTCAGTATAGAGATTAAAGGGGGTAGTGGGTAAGTTTGAAAACACTCGGAGAACAGCAAACAGCTCAACAAGCTGTGCAGACCTAAAAGGAGATTCGATAGTGAACTCCTGGCTATCAATAATATATGCAGCTGTGCCGTTGGAAGATCCATCCGTAAATACAAGGGATGCCTCTTTTAGAGGGGTTTTTGATGTGATCTTTGGGAATATAAAGGGGTGGGATTGAGCAAATTGAAGAAGTTTATGAGGGGGGTAATGATTATCTATCGTCCCTTGGTACGAAAAAAGGGAGATGGCCCAATCATTATCTTGCGGAAAAAGCCAGTCAATTTGTTCCTTAGTGTAGGGGGAGTATGATATGATCGGGGTCTCGGCCAAAGTATTGGCAACTTCGTTCACGTCCTAGTTGGAGGATTTTGGTTACTAAGGATGGATATGGCACGAGAACTCGTGAGGGAGATAAGGGCAAGTGGATCCAAAATAGGGGGTTGTCCTGCCATAGGATTCCTGTGGGCATGTGGGCAGTGTTACAGATGACAAGTGAAAAAGGTTTATCATAGGATAAAAAGGTAATTTGTTGTTGTATGGCAGTTTCAACCTTGGAGAGAGAGATTTTAGCTTCTGGAGAGAGTTTACAGGGAGAAAGGGGACTAGGGTCCCCCTGTAAAATGTCAAAGAGGGGTTTTAAATCTCCCGCGGTTAGTTTCAAGTAGGGGCTAAGCCAGTTGATATCTCCTAAAAACTTTTGGAAATCATTGAGTGTTTTTAGTTGATTAGTTTTTAATTGGATTTTTTGAGTGGTAATGGTGTTTTGATTTAGTTTAAAACCAAGATAGTAATAGGGGTCTTTAAGCTGTATTTTGTTGGGAGCAATTTGAAGCCCTAAAGAGGAAAGGCAGGCGGCTAAATCTTGGCTGCACTTGAGAACCTCAGTACATGAAGCTCCTGCTAGAAGGATGTCATCCATATAATGTATAATGTAAATGGAAGGCCAGCAAGGTCTAAGAGGGTCTATTGCCTGAGCCACAAATTTTTGACATAGGGTGGGACTGTTTGCCATGCCTAGAGTACTTTCCATTGATATCGAGGCATAGGCCCTTTAAAATTAATGACGGGAAGGCTGAACGCAAAACGTTCTCTGTCCTGGGGGTGTAGGGGAATGGTGAAAAAACAGTTCTTGAGATCAATGAACATATCCAAGCTTTTGTTCACCTAGAGTAATGGTTTCATCTTCACAACAAATCTACTGTAAGTGAATTTTCCTCAAAACAAGTAGTTTCTTTGTTTTGTGCTTTGTTTTTTGTTTGTTTGTTTATATACAGAACAGATAAGTTAGGATTTTGACATTTTAAAGTAATTTTATTAGATAATCAAGCATGAAATGTTGAAGAGTGTTCTTTTATAAAGCTTTTTCTGTTACCTTTCTTTGAATTAGAAACAAGTTGCATGACATTTGCCTGAAATAAGATAAATGTATTATGTTCTAAATACACAAAGGCTTTGGCACTTATTTTCTCTGCTTTTTATTAATGAATATTTTGTTTAGTCTTCCATTAGTTGGATAGGACAATTTATGTTTTGAATAGCTAAAGCCAGTAACAAAATTCCCTAACAGTGTTGACAGAATTCACTTGAAAAATGAGTCTCACTTAGGAAGAGTCATTTTCTTTTTTGAGTCAATTTTTAATTGAGATAACATTGTATTGTAATATTCGATAAGTTTCAGGTATGCATCATAATAAATCAGCATCTGTATATAATACATGAAGTTCACCATAAAAAACTAATTCCATATTTCATCATACAATTGTTTTTACCAGATTACCCACTCTCCTTTTCCCTTCCATTCTAAAGGTTTTTGTTTTATTAAATCATTTGTTTATGTGTTTTTGTTTTTTATAGTCATTCATTTTAAATTTTATTTTCACCTCCAACATAACCAAAATAGAAAACATACATAAAGTTATAAGGATTCCCCAAGACAATCACTCTGATAACTTCAATGGAAAACTTTTACTCACTCCCATGAGTAAATGGTAGGGTATTTTGGTATCTTCTGGTTGTCACCTTTCAGTATTTTCTACTTCCCTGAGGCAATTCATAACCAAAACAATATAAACGAAGTTTAAGGAATAAGTCATTTTTCAAAAACACTCATTTGTCCTGCCCAAAGAGATGATTTCTTTAAATGTTCTTCTAGCCAACCTGGGTAAATATATCCTGAGGCATTGTTTTTAGTCTTACAGTTTAATAGTTGTCTGAGTTAAAAGTCAAAATGCTGAAACATTCTGTTATTGTGAAGAAAAGGTATGCCTCAAGGTCAGTGTAACCACTGTTGTCTTTTCAGGAGGCAGTCAGAATGGTGGCTGACTGCCACCATTCTGTGGTGTGGTTGCCATGGTACAGAATATGCCTGGTATTAAAGGCTGGAAGCCCAGTTTTATTAGTGTACCCAGAGTGTTTGAGAGTTCAGGGATGAGCAGGTTTGAGAGAGTTCACAAGAAACCACGACTTCAACCAAAATATTAATTTATTCTTTTCCAATAAAATCTGTACTTCTCTGGTGACTCAGGTCTGCCAACTGAGGACATTGCCTTCCTTACGTGCTTATCTGTGGGAAAACCAAATCGTAAGTGGACAGTGACATAGTAAATGTGGAACCCAGGAAGGGAGTTGACTGATGAGCTCAGGCTGTGGTGCCTGATACACCTGTCTTAATCTCAGGAAAGGAAGTTCTGCTTGTCACACAAACTCACCTGTGAGGTAGGGTCTAAGCTACTAGACCAAACTGTTTTTTTTATGAGTTTGCTTGTATATAGATAAAATACATTGTTTTTTTAAAAATATGTTTTGATTTAGTACATTGAGGTTTGTTAGTTGCCGTCATAACTCTTCTCAGATTTTTAGTGGTTTTAGTCTCTTGGCCCATTTTATTCATCCTCATTACCTCCATTTTCATTTTCTCTCCTTTATTCTTAGAGTGTTTCTTTCACTTTGGTTTGGAGTTACCATGTACTTTGTCTACTTAAGGAAACTTTTGTGTCTCTTAATTGAAAAACCTAAACCTAACTTTTCAGCACATCATGTAATAGTGATATTTGGAGGGACAAACCTCCACAAACTTCTATAGTTAAAAAGTATTAAACTATAAATTGTATGCTTTGAAGTTTTAGAATTGTCATTTATGATTTTCTTTTGAATATCTAAAAACTTATATGTATATATTTAAGGGGGAAAAATGTGCTACTCTTACCATCGCCAGAGTTTTCTGCTTTTCAAACAGTAACAAAAAAAATATATATGTAAATGATTACTATGTTCTAATAAAACTTTATTTACAGAGAATTAAAAGAAGAAACAGCTATTTGAATTCTGAAAGGGAAATTTATTATACACCTGAAAACAAAGAAAAGAGAAGAGAAATATCAAAGGAGATCAGAAACAATGTTTGCAATACATGAACAGTATACATTTAGCAACATGTTAACTATAACTTTCTGTCAAATTATTCTATGAGAATGATTTAAAAGAATGAAAAGTGTGTAAACTCTCTGACAATATATCATTTTAACATCTCAAGACTAGTTAGTCAAAATTGTTCTCATTGAACTATTTGTTATCTGCTCATTTCTCTGTCAATTAAAGGGGCAGATGTAGTTAATATTGCTTCTAGTTGTTTGGTCTTTACTTCTAGTGAAGAAATAAAGTCTAGAAGACAATGATTAAATACCCATATGTCTAATGCCTGTAGCTTAAAAAATGTATAATATGTTTATTCTAGGATCGTGTTTTTCAAAACTTTGCTAATTTACCCCACCAAAAAAGAAACAGTTAAGTAAATTTCTTCTTTCTTTTTTAAGGATAGGATTTCTTTTTCCTAATAATTTCAGCTACTGGCGATATTGCCTTTGTTCTCTATTTGATAACACTTTTACATTACCTATTTCCCATCTCAGTTACAGTGAATATTCTGCAGACAATGATCTACTCAAATAACTACAGTATATAAGATAATAACAGAGTTACCTTAAGCGAATGAAATCCTGCCTACTAACAGCTAAGAAGCGCTAGTGACTGAGGAGTTGTACTTGTTAGGTTGATACTTAGATTTAATCTTTGTATATATTAATTCTAAATGCATAATGTAAAAATTCATAAAATTCTAACAACAGAAACTCTGGTTGGATTAAAATTTATTAATAGTAGTACTGAGGGAATTGGACAAAATCTTTGAAGGACACTTACACAGGGATGGGCTAATTGCGGCATCAAGATTTAAACTTGGAAGAAACAAACATCAGGGAATTGATGTGTGCTGTGGCACAGGTTAGTTATTTCCTATTGTTTTGATAGTGCCCTAAATCCACACTGGGGTAGGGCTTATCTACGATGTTATTTAAAGTATTGAAGTTCTTTATTTCAGGAAGATTTCCTTTTGTAATTTCTTAAAACATTGGGAGAGTGAAACATATTGTCATGTTAAAACATTTTGTGACCTAGTTTTTGCTTAAGTATACTCTTGTAATGGAAAGATACACAAGGGATTTGGGCTTTACTCTAACAGCTAAGTGAGCGCAAATGTATACTGAATGTAAATTGCTTTGAAGACTGTGGATTACAAATTAATAGATTCTGGACCCTGTTTTTCCTTTCATGAGCCAGACATTCCTTGGACTTATGGGTAGGTTTAAATTAAAGAGTAGCAAATTGCTTCCCCCTTTGGAAATAAGCAAAATCACCCTTCTGATAATAAAATATTTCTTTAACATGTCAAGACAGTTACTGAGGAGAGAAAACATGAGGGAAGAAATGGGGATATCTTATTTAGAGTCTTTGTTTAATAAATGTTTAATTAAGGTGCAGTTCATGTGACTTAAAAATAATGAGACAAAGGGAAGGAAAAAAGGAAGAAACACCATGCTAGAATTTATATGACCAAATAAATCTTACCCCTGCTTCTAGCTTTGCTTTAATTGAGCAAAACATTTTCAGACTTGGAATTGTCTTCAGAACTGTTTTATGAGCCAAACTCTAAAAGCAACATCATTACCTTATTATCACACCTTCTATTTGGACCCAAAAATATGTTACTCAGTCCGATACCACACATTATCAGACTTGCCTCAGGTTATTTAAAAAAAAAACTACAGTATACTTACTCTTATAAGACAGTTGAGTATTTTTACTGATTTCTTCATTCAACAGTCATGATCTGTTGTCTTTTGAGTCATGAATACTGTGGTCACATATAGGAGTCTTAGCCCGGGAAGCAGGAGGGAAGGAGAGAGACGCATGAGGCTCTAAGGATGTGCCCCCGTACATAGCCCTTGTGGATGAGTAGGGGGTCACCAGTGAGCACTGTGACTTTAATACAGTTAGCTCTGTGACATTAGCACCATGAGCACTGACACATAGTGAGCACTCAGACATTACCTATTTGTACTGCCACTTAGTCCTGGGTAAGAGACAACAATAGAAGGATTTTATATATGTGGTTTTTAGTGATGGGCTTCTTATAATATATTTGAGTCTTTATTTAATAAATGTTTAATCAAGGTGCAGTTCATTTCTGCCATGTGACTTAAAAATAATGAGACAAAGGGAAGGAAAAAAGGAACCATACTAGAACTTATATGACTATCTGTTTTGTAGCTTGTATAAATGCTTCATTCTTTTTTGTGGCTTTGTAATACTCTATTTTATGTATATACCACCACATTTTATTTATCCATTCATCAGTTGATGGATTTTTGGGTTATTTTCACTTGTAGGCTACTATGAACACTCCTATACAACTTTCTGTGTCAACCTATTTTCCTTTCTTTGGGGGTATATCATGACAAACGGAATTGCTGGATCATATCATAATTCTATGCTTAATATCTTGAGGTACTGCCAAACTGTTTTTCTAAATTACTGATTCCTATTACATTATCACTAGCATTATGAGCTTTCTACTTCCTCTACATCTTTGGGAACACTTGTTACTGTCTTTTTAATATCCTGGAGCCATAGTAGTATTTTGTGGCTTTGATTTGCATTTCTCTAGTGACTAATTATGTGAACATCTTTGTATGTGCTTACTGGCCCTCTATTCTCCTTTGGGAAAATGTCTATTCAAATCCTTTGCCCATTTTTACTTATTATTTTCATCTTTATTAAAGTGTAATTGGTAACCATTTCCCATTTTAAAATTTGGTTCTCTTTTTGTTATCTCATTTTAAGAGTTTATTTTTTTAATACTTTGGGTACACGGCTCTTCATAAAAAACAACTTGCAAATATTTTGCACCATTCTTTGGATTGACTTTTTATTTCCTTGATGTCATCCTTTATACAACAAACACTTGTAATTTTGATGACTCCAATCCTTTTTTCTGTTACATGTGCTTGTGATGTTATTATCATATCTAAGATATTGTCAAATGCAAGGTCACAAAGATTTACTCCTATGTTTGTTTGTTAAAGAGTTTTATAGGGCCTCCCTGGTAGCATTTCGGGTTGAGTGCTGTACTGTGAACCATCCATGGCACAGTTGTGCAAGCTCTATCCCTCGCCAGGGAGGTGACCAGCCTGGCACAGCAGACCTCTCCTGCCTTGCTGACTGCTCCCCTCAGCAGTGTATTTCAGCCGATATGCCAGTTCTGCTCCTTACTCTGTCTCTGGTGAATCTTCTCAACCCCCACACCTCTGGCCTGCACCCCAGTTCTTATATGCATAAATAAATGTCTTTTTAAAAAGTTTTATATTATTAGCTTTTTTTTATATTATTAGCTTTTAATACACAGGTTAATGAGCCATTTGGAGGCGCACATGTTTTTGCATGTGGTGTTTGGTTATCTTAGCATTATATATAGCATTATATATGTTGAAAGTCTATTCTTCCTTCCCCTTGTATGGTCTTGACACCCTTATTAAAAATCAGTAAAGATAAATGTGAGGGTTAATTTTAGGACTCAGTTCTGGCTCATTAATCTGTTTGTCTGTGCCAGTGCCATTCTGTCTTGAGTATTATAGCTTACAGTAAGTTTTGAAATAGGCAAGTGTGAGTCCTCCAACTTTTCCTTTTTCAAGATTACTGTGACTGTTCTGGGTCCCTGTCTTTCTATATGAATTTTAGGACCTGTTTGTCAATTTCTGCTAAAAAATCTGTTGCAGCATGGATTGCATCAAAGCTATGGATCAACTTTGGGAGTATTGCTTCTTCACAATATCTTCTGATCCAAGAATATAGAAGTCTTTTCATTTGTGTGGGTATTTTCAACACTTGACATTATCTTGTGGTTTTTATTGTACAATATACTTCCTTTCTTAATTTATACCTAATTATTTTGTTGCTCTTGGGGTTGTTTTAATGGAATTGCTTACTTTATTGTTGTGTGTGTGAACTGCTTTTTCTCATTAGCCTTTCCAATTCATTCAGAAATGCTGTTCTTGTTACAAGTTGTAACTGTCAATATTCTTATAAGCATGTCCATAACTTCCTGAACTATTTATTCATCTGTGTGTCTAGAACTCCAAGTATATACATTTGTGTGCTGAACATTACCACCTGAGTGTCACAGATATCTCAGATTCATCTTTCTTGGAGTGTGTGCATTTTCATTACTAAAATCTTTTATTCCCCCTTGTAGCGGCAGGAAACAGCAGCACAAAACCAAGGTTTGGGGTGGTTCTGGGCAGACGGGTCAAGGAAGGAGAGTCTTGGAGCCCTAGGTGGCTTTTCATACTTTATTTAGTAGAGGTGGCCAGGTCATGGCAGGCAGGGGTGCCGGGGGGCCAGGAGGCTGGCAGGCCTCCCAGCCCCCAGCACATCTCATCCTCTTGGCTGCTTCTTCTCTCTCTGCTGCTGCTGCTGCTGTTGTTGGTTCTCTTGGTCTGTCCTTGCAGTTCTGGCGTCCTCATGACGCCGCCCATTTATGCCCGTGTCCAACACAGGTGCGCCCACTTGCGCATGCCCATCCTGGAATGCTCACAGCACCGCAGGTGTCCATCATCAGTGGTAGGAGGGTGGAAATACCTGATCAACCTTTACCCTACACCCCTTTTCTCCTGTTTTTGAAGTAGCATGACCATCTAGCTTGTTTCCTAAATCAGAACTTTGAAAATCATTCTTTCTGCCTTCCTTCGACTTTTATATCCTGACTGGTCACCAGATCTTATGGATTCCATGACCTAGATATCACTATGAGATTATAAATTGGTGAAATCTTTTGTAAGGCCATTTGGATCAAAAGCTCGTAAAAAATGTATGTATTTTGATTCAGAAATGTGTATACTTTAGATTTTTATAATGTCACAAGCAATACTGTATCAGAAGACTTATTTTTTTCCTTTTTTTATTAAAATATTTTAAAATTTACATATACTTGCCATTAATTGTAATCCCCATGTATTCCCCATCACCATCTCACCAGTGCACCATCACCTCAGTCCCTCGTGCTCTCATCTTCCCCCAACCCTCCCCCTCTGCTCCCCACCAGGTATCCCCAGTCTGTCCTTGACGCCTCATTTTTGGTTTCTGTGTCTTTATTGCTGTTATTGTTATTATTATTATTGTTCTTATTCCTTTCCTTGATCTTTATTTGGTTCCCTTATGGGAGGAACCCCATAAGGGAACCATCTGGTATTACAGTAACATCATTAAAAACTCATCCCCCAAATCAAAGAAAGTAAAGGAACAGATTAGCAGTTGGAAATACATCAAACTAAAAAGATTCTGTACAGCAAAAGACACATTAACCAAAACAAAGATACACTCTACTGATTGTGACTTATAGGACTCAACAAAAACAAAGTAACAATCCAGTTAAAAAAGGCAGAAGAGCTAAAAAGACACTTTTCCAAAGAGGAAATGCAAATGGCTTACAGGTATATGCAAAAAGAGTGCAGTATCACTTGTAATCAGGGAAATTGAAATCAAAACAACAATAAGATACCACCTTACACCAGCAAGAGTGGGACATATTTAAAAAAAAAAAACACAATAGGTATTGGGGTATACATGCCTGATTGTGGACACCTGGAGTGTGGTGTGGGCATGTGTAAGTGGGCACAGCTGGGCCTAGAGGCTGGGCTGTAAGGGCGACAGAGAATAGAGCTGGCGGGGAACAGCTATAAGAGATGAGCAACAGCTGTGAGAGGAAGAGACCATGAGAGCGAGCCTTGGAAAGAGTAAAGATTGGGAGGCCTGCCAACCTCCCAGCCCCCTGGTCTTCCTGCCGTGCCAGTGCACAGGCTTGCCCCACAACAATTGGAAAGAGCATTAAAGCCTGAAAAAGCCACTGAGGGCTCCAGGAGTTTTCCTTTACTTATCTCCTGAACAGATAGAGGAAACTGCTCCATGTCTTGCTGCCAAAACAATGCCAAACTTCCTTTGTTTATCTGGTGAATTCCAGAGCATCCTTTGAGACATGCACATCTGAGTGCTTCTTTTTCAGGACTTTGATAATCTCTTGAATTCTTAAAATATTTAATATATATGGTAAAGTTGTTTCTGTATGGCCAGAGTTAGCAAGGACAGGACTATATATAATTTGCTTTCATCTTATTATTTTCTGTCAGATAACCTTCTATATCTCCATTCCAGGACTTCCCAGTGTTGGTAAAAGGCCTGGTATCAATTTTCCATCATCTGTGAGGGAATTAGAAAAATTTGGACCCTGTGATGAATTTCAGAGCACTAAATATATATACTTTTTTGGGTATAAAATGTATGATCTTTATGAAATGATGCAGATAATAGATGGTAGGATATATCTTTAGTTGACAACATTCTATCAGAGTTCTGAATTTGCTGGAAATGTTACAGATCCCTGAAAACCAAAGGTCTGGGAATGTTACCTCATGGGATGGCACCATGTCCCCAGAGTCAAAAGCCTATGGCTTTTCTTCCTCATCCATCTACCCCACCCCCTCCACATTAAGGCACTTAGCAAGTTCTGCCAATTCAACTGCCTAAATATTTCTGGAATCTGTATTCTCTTCTCCATCCTTGCTGCCAATTCCTTAGGACGGGCCCTCTTTATTTTCCCTGTAAACTGCAACAGCAGTCTGGTCTCCTAACTGGTCTTCTTAAAACTACTCCCATCTTATCCAAGCCCACCAGAATGCATTATTTAAAAGTCAGAAGTAGATGTTCACATTCACATAATAAAAGTTCTTTCTAGCATACAAGTTTTCTTTCCTGTGGGATTTCTTGCTATCCCTCGCTCACACTGTATCTCCTGGTGTTCAGTTACCTTACTTTGCTACTTGCTTGAATAACTCCAGCTAGTCTAAGATATTTCAACCATCACTTTTCTACAGTTTGAGGTAGGTATCTCTGTTCATTGTTCTTTTTTTTTTTTTTTTAAAGATTTATTTATTTATGCTTACAAGAGCTGGGGTACAGGCCAGAGTTCTGGGAGGTGAGAGGATTCACCAGAGACAGAGTGGGGAGCAGAACAGGCAGACTGACCGAAACACACTGCCAAGGGCAGCAGTGGGAGAGGCAGGAGAGGTCTGCTGCGCCATGTGGGTCCCCTCCCTGGCCGGCGGCAGGGATCGAACTCGTGCTGCAGTGGCTGTGGTTTGCTTCATAGTGTGTTGCTTAACCCGCTGCGCCACCAGGGAGGCCCCTGTTCATTGTTCTTAAAGTAGCCTATGTATATCACTACCTCAACAATTCTAGTTTAGTGGATAATCTTTTTATGTATGTCTTCTAATTTACTAAACTCTGAACAGCTTGAGAAATTACATGTTATCTTTTCATCTTTTTAGCCCTAGCACCCAATGCAATGCTATAACATTAAAAATATTTAATAAACCTTTGTTGATTGAATGCATTTGTATTGTGATCAGATGTACACTGGAGAGTGCTCACTGACCAGTGTGAGGGATAGGTGTAGGAAGCCCCCACAAGGCAGGCAGACTGGATAAACACCCTCAATAAGAGTCTAGGTAGAGTGATAAGTATAAGAGCCAGTACATGGAGAAACATGTAGGTAGATAAATTGATGTTTGATTGGGTATATAGGGTAATAGAAGATTTCAAGACTACTCGAAGGCTCAGAAATTGATTGTGGTTCACCAAGGTGGGATCATCTTTATTTTAGACATTTTGAAATTGAGGTGTTCATAATGATTAAAATTGCATGGTATTGGAACAAAAACAGATACACAGACCAATGGAGTCAAATAGAAAGCCCAGAAATAAATCCACAGACTTATGAACAACTAATCTTTGACAAAGGAGCAAAGAATATGAAATGGAACAAAGATAGCTTGTTCAATAAATAGTGTTGGGAAAACTGGACTGCTACATGCAAAAGAATGAAACTAGACTAGTGCCCTTTACCATCCACAAAAACCAACTCAAAGTCAATTAAGGAACTAGACATAAGACCTGAAACAGATAAATAGGTGGGACTACATCAAGATAAAAAGCTTCTGTACAGCAAAGGAAACGTTAAACAGAACAAAAAGAAACCCCACTGAATGGGAAAAAATC